>SJYH01001083.1:146795-166033 GCA_006408735.1 Sylvicapra grimmia
GAGGCTCCTCCCCATCCCACCAGTCACAGCTACTGCATGTAAAAGTGCTCTGTGGGCTGTATCCTGGAGCCTCAGCCCAGAATTTGAGAGCAAGCATTATAGTGGAAATTATGGGGCTTCCCTGGTGGCTCAGAGGTTAAAGTGTCTGCCTCCAATGCGTGATACCCGGGTTTGATTCCTGGGTTGGGAAGATTACCTGGAGAAGGAAATGGCAACCCACTACCAGAGGAGCCTGGTAGACTACAGTCCATGGGGTCGCAAAGAGTCAGACACAACTGAGTGACTTCACTCACTCACTCACTCATAGTGGAAATTAAGCCCAGGGTGGGAGCCTCTGGCCAGTAAACTGAGGCCCCGGGCAGTGTCCCAGAGCAGAGAAGAGAAAGTCCTGCAACTTCTCAGTCAAAGGAAGAGGAGGGATGGGAAGTCACAGGTGTCCTCTGGATGAGCAGGACTTTGCGGTGCCAGGAGACACCCTATGGGGGAGGGAGAACCAGAGCGAGGCTCCACACATCTCCCCAGGGGCCTGGCCCTGGCTCTGTACACCTCGTCTTTCTAGGCGCCTCATTTCTAGGTCCAGCCAAACAACCATGAGGAAGATGTGAGAGAACAACATCCTTCTGGGATGGGACCACCCTGGGGAGCAGCGGAAGCCTGGCTGGTTCAGGGAGCAAGGCTTGATGACCATGTAGTCATTAAGAAGGCATTAGTGGCATAAGAATCTGCCTGCTAGTGTAGGGGACATGGACCTGATCCATGGCTGGGAAGACACCACCTGCCACGGGACAGCTGAGCCCCTGCACCACAATGACTAAGCCGTCGCTCTAGAGCCCAGGAGAACAGAGAAGCCTCTGCCGTAAGAAGCCTGCAGATCACAACTAGAAAGCAGCACCTACTTGCTGAAACCAGAGAAGTCCCATGCTCAGCCTTTAAGACGCAGCACAGCCATAAAAAATAAATCTTAAAAAACAAAGCATTAGCATCAGTCCTGGGTTGGTTGAAATTCCACTCAGCCACCTAGTAGCCATGTGAACTTAAATGAGCAGATTACTTAATTTCAGTTCCATCGTCTGCAAAATGGGGACAATAATTACATTGCAGAATTATTAAGATTTAGAAACTAGGAGTGTGGAATGCTGAATCAATAGTAAATGCTGTTACTATTGAAACTGACCCCCCAAAAAAACAAACAAACTGAAACTGAGTTCCTCTGCTGAGTTTATGCTTAATCTCTCTATGCAAAACTTTATTCCCTTTCTTGTCTCACATGTGTTCCCTGCAGGATTGAGGATTATCAGAGAAAAAAGTGAATTGAAACCTAGCAGGGGTCTCCCAACTACAAAAAGCCTTCCATTTGTTTGTAGGAAAAGGCCTTAGTTTTCTAGGCCTGAGTAGATTCAAGCAGTTACTGACTAGGGAAGTGAGGGAATGCTGAAATAAAGGAAAAGCAGCCAAGAGACAGTAGTTGAGTGATAAATCAGAGTCCTGATATATATGGCAATCTGACATATATCTTTGAGTTGTTCTCCAGGCACTCAGACCCCTACTCAGGTGGAGGTCAAGCTGAGCACAGGCACACAGATCCAGAGGTAGGAACCAGAAGGCTGGTGATTAAGATTCCTGAATTATCACCCTGTTACCTCATCACCAGCCAGTCAGAAGGAAGTCACGCACCCTGCAGCCCTTCACCCCAAATGTTGCCTTTAAAAACACTGCCGTGAAAGCCAGCTGAGAGTTTGGATCTTTTGAGTGTTCAAGCCGCCTCTCCGCCTTGCTGGGCCCTGCAGTAAACGCTGTACCTGCCTTCGTCACAACTTGGAGTTAGTAAGTTGGCTTTGCTATGCCATGAGCAAGCAGACCCAAGTTTGGTTTGGTAACACTGTCGTTATTTTCCAATGCCCAGACCCACGTAGGATGGATGGCTCCGGGCCTCTCTTCTAGGCTCTGACCAAAGCCAGCCTGTAATTTGCCTGCACTACCCTACTGTGATAGTGAATCGCTAAGGAGATACTATGTTATGACGGGAGTGGATTCATGTCTCTCTGTTGAAAAGAGCCTCTGGGGAAATGCCTTGATTCCAAAGGCTGAGTCTCTTGGATGGTGGGCCTGTCGTTTCATCAAGAATCTCACAGCAGAAGGAACATAGAGCTTTCAGAGAAGGAGACCAGGGGTGGCGTCTGTCTCCACTGCCTGCCCCAGTAGAAGCTGGGAGCCCAGGAGCTCTGTGTAAGGCTGTGCTGATGTCCCTCATACCTTTCCTATCATGAGGGTCAGAGGTCAGGGGTCAAGACCCTTTGGCGGGAGGAGGAAGAGAAAATGACCTGAACTTAGGCTTTCCTAAATTGTAACTTGTATGTATAGCTTTCCCCTTCTCTCTGCTCTGGAGTCTCTCAGACATCCAGTTAAAACTCCCTTAGGTGAGGTAGGGAGATGCCTCCCTGGTTCATAGCACATAAATAGTTGGTTAATAAATGTTGCTGGAAGTGAATTGCATACAGCCACTAAGGTTGATGGGAGGGAAGGGGCTTTACGTGAGTTCAGTCTACAGGCAGGAGCCTGTAGGTGGGCACCACCCAGGATCAGGTGCCAGGAGTTGATGGGGGCCCCGCCCTTCCAGGTGTGCCTGCTGAAACCTGGCAGCCACCCTGGGTTTCTCCCTGTTCCCACTCTCACCTTACTCTGTCCACTCTGCCTTGTAAACTCAATTGCATCTGCTCAGCCTTTTCTGTTGTCTTCTTCTTGGCAACCCAATTTCCAGCCCAGACTACTGTAACACCATACCTGAAACCCCTGCTTCCAACCGATTGCACAAAATGCATCGAGGTGATATTACTGAAACCAGAATGGGAGATCCTTCTCCCTGCTTAAACTCTACTATGTGTACCCATTGTGCTTCCCTGGTGGCTTGCCTGCCAATGCAGGAGATGTGGGTTTGATCCCCAGGTCAGGAAGATCCCCTGGAGAAGGAAATGACAACTTTGTCCAGTATTCTGGCCTGGGAAATGCCATGGACAGAGGAGCCTGGTGGGCTACAGTCTATGGGTCATGAAAGAGCTGGACACAGCAACTAAACAACAGCGGCATCCCCATTGCCTACAAGATAAAGCTCAAATTCTTCCAAAAATGACATGTAAAGCTCCATGCTCCGGCTTTCTTCTCCTTTCTTATACACACCCACCCCACCCCCACTCTGGGCACTGGGCAGACTTAACTGTCCACTAGTGAGGAATGCCGAGCACTCTTTTTTATCTTCCAGGGCTTTGTATATGTATATGCTTCCTCAAGGTGGAAATTAGCATAGACACACACACACACACACACCCTACTTCCTCCTGCTTAGTCTTGTTAATTTCTAGCTCTCCTTCAAGCCTCATATTAGACTCCGCTGCTACTGGGACCTGGCACTTGCCTCTGTCCCCTCCCCACCCCACCAGTGCTGTGCTCCCAGGCCTTTACAGAACACTTCCGCGTCAACTCCTTGCCTTCGTGATCCCAGCGTTTGCTCCCCTGGACTCTCCTCGCTACTTCAGGAGCTGGCCCTGCCTTGTTCACTGCTGTATCTCCAGGCCCTGGCCCAGCGCTTGCACGTGGCAGGGATGTAGCCATAACCACTGTAACATTTGCCAGAGCCCAGGACCTGGCAGGGTGCCTCCTGGCATAAATGCGGTTAATCCTCACATGGTTAAGTAGCACCCAGAATCCATCTGCACCTGTTTCCTCTCCTTTAGAAGCAGAAAGCTAAAGCTTCACCTCCCAGAATCACTTCTCCGGGAGTGGTGGGTGCACACTGAGAAACCCTCACATGGGATTTGGGGGGTGGAAGGGAACCAGAGGCCACCTTCCTGCTGCTTTGGCTGCTCCCTTCTGGCAAGCAGGGTCACAGATGGGCATCATTTCTGGCAGCGTGTCCAGTGTGCGGTCCCCACCCCTAGCAGCAGCAGTGAGCCGCTGCCTGCTCCCGGGATCACAGCCAAGTCAGGGTATCCTGAACTGAGAACTCAGGTTGCCAGTGGCAGCCTCCATTTGCCCACCTTCCTCTCCTGCCCGGGACTAGGGAGCAGATCCCCAGAGACTCAGCCTTACCTCCTCCCCTCCTCCATCCAACCATCCCATAAGCATCTAGCCCCGTCTCAAGTCACTTTGCTCAAAACACCTCGAAAGGTTCCTATTTCCTGCAGTGAACTTCGGCTGATAAGACTGTTGTCATCCATGTTTTACAGATGGGAAAACCGAGGCACGGGGAAGCAAAGTGGTCTTCCCAGAGCTACACAGCCAGTGAGCGGTAGGGCCAGGCTCGAAACCCAGGTATTCCTGAGCTCCGAGCTGTTAGCCCACCAGGCTCTTCTGCCCATGGTATTCTCCAGGCAAGAATACTGGAGTAGGTTGTCATTTCCTTCTCCATGGGAACTTCTTGACCCAGATGGAACCTGCATCTCCAGCTTTGGAGGTGGATTCTTTACCACTGAGGCATCAGGAAAGCCCTCCTGCCAGCATACCCTCTCCTGTTAGGCAGCTAAGAGTACAGAGGAAGCCAAAGGATTGTCCTGGGAGGAGAAAAGTAAATCAAAGCCATTGGTTGATACTTAAATACCAATTCCTTTAGTAGTTAAAGGATGGCAGTCTTGCTGACGACGTGTGTGGGCAGCCAGTGGGCTAGCCCCTCTCCCTGGACAGATCTTCCTCTGGAGTCTTCACTCATTTATTCATTCGTTCTTTTATAGATTCAACAAATAAGTGCTGTCACATAACAAGCATAATCAGATCTCCCATGCCTCACAGAGATGTTCCAGGGGGAAACAAGTCCTCTACATTTTGTTGTTGACTGGTCCCCTTTCATCATCCCTTCTTTCCACAGGTGGACACCAGTTTCTTAGCGATGACCCCAAGCGTGCGAGTTGCCTGTGAGACGTGGGGAGTGCTGCTGGATTGCCATGCCTGTAATGAGGACTTATTCCTAGAGATCTGAGATAACTCGGATGTTAATTCTCCACAGCCGCAGGTCTGCCAGCAGAAGTTCAGCCAAAAGGTAGGAAGGGAGGGGAGGGAGCCTAACAATGGGTGTAGAACACAGATGGTTTTTTATTCACTTCTCTGAGGCTGTGCATAGGCTTCACAGGAATCTCCTGTTTGTCCCTTTATCAGACCTGGGCTTGGAAAATGTTGCTGGTAATTCACTCGAGCTCCTGAAGGCCACCTTCTAGATTTTTAGGGTCCTCATCACACTGTATTGTAAGCATTGGTTTTCTGTTGTTGCCCTCATGAGACAGGGACTGGCCCTCCTCCACTTTCCTGTGTTCCTGGTCTAACCCAGGGCCTTGTGCATGGTCTGCGTCTCACACTTGCTTGCCAGTCGTTACCTTGGTGCCAACATAGGTCTCTCTGGATGCTTTTCTCCAGGAGAAATGTTGCTTTCTCTTTCTCTACCCAGCTCAAATCAAAAGGGCTCAACAACTTTGCATGTTATCCCCTCTATCTCAAGGAACTCACAGTCTGGTACAGGTTTAGAAAAGCAAACTGACGTGTGCCATGCACTGCAGTGCTAGGAAAAACTCTAACAGACTTTGAAATGGGCAAAGGCTCACTGAATGTTCTTTCAGTGGAACGCTCTGAGTTGTCTAGGATTCCAGGCTGTCTGATACTCTAGGGAACTACCTGCACATTTGATTGTCTTTTGCTGGGCCAGTTTATAACTCTGCAGTGATGGAAATTAACTTGTAGAGGGCTGATGATGGTGCACATGCTTCCTGTCTGATGTGCGATACAAACTGTTTCTGTTCAAGGCAATGCCAATGAGTTTTGTCCAGTAGAGAATTTGTTGTTTTTCAGTCACTGAGTCATGTCTATATCTTTGTGACCCCATGGACTGCAGCACGCCACTTGCCTCCACTGTCTCCAAGAGTTTACTCAAATTCATGTCCATTGAGTCGGTGATGCTATCTAACCACCTCATCCTCAGTCGTCCTCCCCTCCTTTTGCCTTCAGTCTTTCCCAGCATCAGGGAATTGGCTCTTTCCATCAGGTGCAAAGAGTATTGGAGTTTCAGCCTCAGACCTTTTAGTGAATATTCAGGGTTGATCTCCTTGAAGTCCAAGGGACTCTCAGGAGAGATAAGTCTCTGTAAGTCCAATTCTCATTTAAAAGTTGTAAGATCTTACTGATTCTTTCCTTAATGAGTTATATAAACATGTTAATTTTATTATTTCTCTATGAGAGGCTTGATTTTACCACTTTGAAAATTATGCTTCAGTGGTCACTATTTGTGACAGAGGCAGTGAAAATAGTTACTGAGTATTTATGCTGTGTCAGGAAGTATGCTAAAGGTTTTATAGTTATTATATTTAATTCTCATAGCAGCCCTATAAGGTAAGTTCTATTTATTAGCCCCATTTTATAGATATAGGAACTGAAGCCTAGAGGTTAAGTAACTTGCTTAAAGACTGAGAGATAATCAGTGGTCTGTCTGCACTTTGAACCCAGAGACCTGGGATTTGACACTAAGATTCATGTTCTAACTGCACGGTAGACAGAAAGACACTCAAAAACAAATTGGGGCAGCCACTGTGGAAAGCAATATGGAGGTTTCTCAGAAAAACAAAAATAGAACTACCATATGACCCACCAATTCCACTCCTGCCTATATGTCTGAAAAAAAAAGTACTAATTTGAAAAAATACATGCATCCCAGTGTATATAATAATAGCGTTATTTGCAACTGTTAAGATATGGTGACTTCCCAGGCAGTCTAGTGGCTGAGGGTTTGAGTTTCCACTGCAGGGGGTGAGATTTCGATCCCTGATCGGGGAACTAAGATCCTACATGCCATATGGAGTGATCAAAAAACTAAAAAAAGAAAGGATACGGAAGCAACCTAAGTGTCTATCAACAGATGAACGGATAAAGAAGTGGGTATACATACGTATACATATACACACACACACACACACATACACACACACAATGGAATACTCACGGGTGGTCCTGCTGTCAGCCACTAAGTCCTGTCTGGCTCTTTGCAACCCCACAGTCTATAGCCTGACATGACAGGCTCCTCTGTCCATGGGATTATCCAAGCAAGAATACTGGAGTGGGTTGCCATTTCTTCCTCCAGGAGATCTTCCGGACCCAGGGATTGAACCTGCACGTCTGGCATTGGCAGACGGAGTCTATACCACTGAGCCACCTGGGAAACCCACAGTGGAATACTATTCAGTCATAAAAAAAGAATGAAAATTTCCCATCTGCAGCAACATGGATGGACTTGGAGGGTGTTACACTAAGTGAAATAAGTCAGACAAAGACATACTGTATGTCATCATTTGTATGTGGAATCTTAAAATTATAATAAACCTGTGAATAAAACAAAAAAGCAGACTCACAGACATAGAGAACAACCTAGTCCCACTACCAGTGGGGAGAGAGGGGCAATATAAGGGTAGGAGAAAAAAATGTGTTATTAAGAAGGGATTATATAAAATCATGTGTGTGAAACTTTTGAAGATTGTAATGCGCTCATCTCCTCCTGAGAGAGCACTGAAATCGCAACTAGCTGTTGAAGAACCATCAAAAGGAGGACGGCTGGAGCCCACTCCCAAAGACAAAGAAGAGGAGACAGTAGGAGGGGTGCAGGCATGATAAAACCCAATCCTAGACCTGCCAGATGGGCGACCCACAAACTGGAGAACAGTAATACCGAAGAAAGTCTCCCACTGTTGTGACAGTTCTGAGCCTCATATCAGGCTTCCCAGCTTGGGGATCCAGCAAAGGAACTGGGACTCCCCCAGGAATCTGGCTTTGAAGGCCAGTGAGATATGATTACAGAACTTCCACAGGACTGGGGGAAACAGAGACTCTTGGGGGACACAGACACAGCCTTGTGGACACTGAGACCCAGGGGAAAGGAGCAGTGGCCCCACAGTAGACTAAGCTAGACCTGCCTGTGAATGTCTGAGGGCCTTCTGCAGAGGTGTGGGTCAAGCGAGGCCTGCCGCGGGGACAGGGGTCCTAGTGGCATCTGTCCCGGGAGGCACCTGTTGGCGTAAGTCCCCGTGGAGGTCGCCAGTAGCCCTACAACAGAGCATGCAGACTCCAGGACTGGGTTGCCTCAGGACAAGCAACAGGGAGGGAGCTCAGCCCACCCTTCAGCAGACAATTGGATTAAAGACTTACTGAGTGTGGCTCTGCCACCCAGATTTCCCCATAGCAAGTCCCTCCCATCAGACACCTTGCACAAGCCTCTTATCCTCATCCATCAGAGGGCAGACAGAAGCAGCAAGAACTACAATGCCACAGCCTCCAGAATGAAAACCACAATCACACAAGGCTAACCAAAATGATCACATGGATGACTTGTCATGGCAAAGGGGCCTGTGTAACTCAGTGAAGCTATGACAAAACGTGGCCCACTGGAAAGGTGAAGGTGAAGTCGCTCAGTCGTGTCCGACTCTTTGCGACCCCATGGACTGTAACCTACTAGGCTTCTCCATCCATGGGATTCTCCAGGCAAGAATACTGGAGTGGATTGCCATTTCCTTCTCCAAGGGATCTTCCCGACCCAGGGATCGAACCCGGGTCTCCCACATTGGAGGCAGACGCTTTAACCTTTGAGCCACCAGGGAAGCCCAAGGGAATGGCAAATCACTCCAGTATTCTTGCCTCAAGAATGCCATGAACAGTATGAAAAGGCAAAAAGCTATGACACTGGAAGTTGAGCCCCTCGCCCCCAGGTCAGTAGGCATCCAGTATGCTACTGGGCAAGAGCAGAGAAATAGCTCCAGAAATAGAGCTGTGCCAAAGTAGAGACAAGGCTCAGCTGTGGATGGGTCTGGCAGTAAAGTCAAGTCTGATGTTATAAAGACCAATATTGCATAGAAACCTGAAATGTTAGGTCCATGAGTCAAGGTAAATTGGAGGTGGTCAAGTAGAAGATGGCAAGAGTGAACATCAACATTTTAGGAATCAGTGAACTAACATGGATGGGAATGGGCAAATTTAATTCAGATGAGCATTATATCTACTACTTTAGGCAAGGATCCCTTAGAATAAATGGAGTAACCCTCATAGTCAACAAAAGAGTCCGAAATGCAGTATTTGGGTGCAGCCACAAAAACAACAGAATGGTCTGTTCATTTCCAAGGCAAACCATTCAAAATCACACTAATCCGAGTCTGTGCCCCAACCATTAATGCCAAAGAGTATGAAGACAAACTTCTAGACCATCTAGAACTAACACTCAAAAGAGATGTCCTTTTTAAAATAGGGAATTGGAATGCAAAAGTAGAAACGCAGGAGATACCTGGAATAACAGGCAAGTTTTGCCTTGGAGTACAAAATGAAGCAGGGCAAAGGCTAACAGAGCTTTGTCAAGAGAACATGCTGGTCATAGCAAACATCCTCTTCCAATAACACAAGAAACAACTCTACACATGGACATCACCAGATGGTCAATAATGAAATCAGATTGTATAGAGCTTCTCCATCTTTTATATTCTTTGCAGCCAAAGATGGAGAAGCTCTATACAGTCAGGAAAAATAAGACCTGGTGCTGACTGTGGCTCAGATTGTGAGCTTCCTTTGCAAAATTCAGGCTTAAATTGAAGAAAGTATGGAAAACCACTAGGCCATTCAGGTTTGGCCTAAATCAAATCCCTTATGATTATACACTGGAGGTGATGAATAAATTCGAGGGGCTAGATCTGAAGAACTATGGATGAAGATTCATAGCATTGTATAGGAGGCAGTGACCAAAGAAAAAGAAATGCAAGAAGGTAAAGTGGTTGTCTGAGGAGGCCTCAAGGATAGTTAAGAAGATACATGAAAGGCAAAGGAGAAAGGGGGAAATATACCCAAATGAATGCAGAGTTCCAGAGAATAGCAATGAGAGATAAGAAAGCATTCTTGTGTGAACAATGCAAAGAAATAGAGGAAAACAATTGAATGGGAAAGACTAGAGATCTCTTCAAGAAAATTGGGGACATCAAGGGAATATTTCATACAAGGATGGGCACAATAAAGGAGAGAGACAGCAAGGACCTAACAGAAGTAGAAGAGATTAAGAAAAGGTGGCAAGAATACACAGAAGAACTATACATAAAAGGTCACAATGACTTGGATAACCATGATAGTGAGGTCACACACCTAGAGCCGGACATCCTGTAGTGTGAAGTCAAGTGGGCCTTAGGAAGCATCACTACAAACAAAGCTAATGGAGGTGATGGAATTCCCGCTTGGCGATTTCAAATCCTAAAAGATGATGCTATTAAAATGCTGCACTGAATACTTCAGCAAATTTGGAAAACATAGCAGTGGCCATAGGACTGGAAAATGTCAGTTTTCATCCCAGTCCCAAAGAGGGGCAATGCCAAAGAATGTTCCAACTACTGTAAATTGTGCTCATTTCACATGCTCACAAAGTAATAGTCAAAATCCTTCAAGCTAGGCTTCAACAGTATGTGAACTGAGAACTTACAGATGTACCAGCTGGATTTAGAAAAGGCAGAGGAACCAGAGATCAAATTGCCAACATCCACTGGATCATAGAGAAAGCAAGGAATTCCAGAAAAATGTCTACTTCTGCTTCATTGACTATGCTAAGGCCTTTGACGGTGTGGATCGCAACAAACTGTGGAAAATTCTTAAAGGGATGGAAATACCAGACCACCTTACCTGCCTCCTGAGAAACCCCTATGCAGGTCAAGAAGCAACAGTCAGAACCAGACATGGAACAACAGAATGGTTCAAAATTGAAAAAGGAGTTTGCCAAGTTTGTCACCCTACTTATTTAACTTCTATGCAAAGTACATCATGCAAAATGCTGGGCTGGATGAATCGCAAACTGGAATCAAGACTGCCGGGAAAAACAGCAACAACCTCAGATATACAGATGATATACCACTATAATGGCAGAAAGCAAAGAGGAACTGAAGAGCCTCTTGATGAGGGTGAAAGAGAAGAGTGAAAAAGCTGACTTAAAACTCAACATTCAAAAAACTAAGTTCATGACATCCAGTCCCATTGCTTCATGGCAGATAGATGGGGAAAAAGTGGAAACAGTGACAAATTTTATTTTCCTGGGCTCCAGAATCACTGTGAATGCTGACTGTAGCCATGAAATTAAAAGACACTTGCTTCTTTGAAGGAAAGCTGTGACAAACCTAGACAGCATATTAAAAATCAGAGACATTACTTTGCCAACAAGGGTCTGTCTAGTCAAAGCTATGGTTTTTCCAGTGTCATGTATGGATGTGAGAGTTGGACACATCTGAGCACTGAAGGAAGCTAAGCACTGAAGAACTGATGCTTTTTAATTGTGGCGCTGAAGACTCTTTAGAGTCCCTTGGACTGCAAGGAGATCAAATCAGTCCATCCTAAAGGAAATCAACCCTGAATATTCATTGAAAGGACTGATGCTGAAGCTGAAGCTCCAGTACTTTGGCCACCTGATGCAAAGAGCTGACTCACTGGAAAAGACCCTGATGCTGGGAAAGATTGAAGACAGGAGAAGGGGTTGACAGGAGGATGAGATTGCTGGATGGCATTATTGACACAATGAATTTGAGCAAACTCTGGGAGACAGTGAAGGACAGGGAAGCCTGGCATGCAGCAGTCTGTGGGGTCGCTAATAGATATATGCCTTTGCAACTGAACAACACACTACAGAATTTAAAGAATCCTTCATTCAGTTAAAAAAAAAAAGATCAGCAGGACAACAAAAACGATTTGGGGACTCAGATAAGGCCCCCTGTAGAAGCAGGGATGAACCAACTTTCAAAAGTCAGATAGGAGTTGGTGCTGAGGAGAAAGGAGGGAGGGGCTTCTGCTGCTGCTAAGTCGCTTCAGTCACGTCCAACTCTGTGCGACCCCATAGACAGCAGCCCACCACGCTCCCCCGTCCCTGGGATTCTCCAGGCAAGAACACCGGACTGGGTTGCCATTTCCTTCTCCAGTGCATGAAAGTGAAAAGTGAAAGTGAAGTTGCTCAGTCGTGTCTCACTCTTAGTGACCCCATGGACTGTAGCCTACCAGGCTCCTACATCCATGGGATTTTCCAGGCAAGAGTGCTGGAGTGGGGTGCCATCGCCTTCTCTGGAGGGGCTTCTAGGCATTAGCATTTAGGAAGGCAGGGGTCTGAAACAAGGTCTTAGTTAAAGAACTAGTAATTCAGTTGGGCTGGGGAGCAGGGTGCGGGCTGAGGACTGATCTGATGCAGAAGCTAATTAAGAAGGGCCCTATGGGTCCTGCTAAGGACTTTGGACTTTATTCTCAAATTACAGGATTTAGAGCAGGGTGAGTGATTAATGAGTTTTATCTTTATTGCTTTGAGGTTATAAAGACAGCTGAAAATCTGGCCTTTTTAGAAAAGTCATTTTAGCAGCAGTGTTGAGGCTGGATTGAAGGTGGTGAGAACTGATAGGGAAGCTGTTAAAAATGAAGCCTATGGCAGGGAAAAGGGCANGGTCACACACCTAGAGCCGGACATCCTGTAGTGTGAAGTCAAGTGGGCCTTAGGAAGCATCACTACAAACAAAGCTAATGGAGGTGATGGAATTCCCGCTTGGCGATTTCAAATCCTAAAAGATGATGCTATTAAAATGCTGCACTGAATACTTCAGCAAATTTGGAAAACATAGCAGTGGCCATAGGACTGGAAAATGTCAGTTTTCATCCCAGTCCCAAAGAGGGGCAATGCCAAAGAATGTTCCAACTACTGTAAATTGTGCTCATTTCACATGCTCACAAAGTAATAGTCAAAATCCTTCAAGCTAGGCTTCAACAGTATGTGAACTGAGAACTTACAGATGTACCAGCTGGATTTAGAAAAGGCAGAGGAACCAGAGATCAAATTGCCAACATCCACTGGATCATAGAGAAAGCAAGGAATTCCAGAAAAATGTCTACTTCTGCTTCATTGACTATGCTAAGGCCTTTGACGGTGTGGATCGCAACAAACTGTGGAAAATTCTTAAAGGGATGGAAATACCAGACCACCTTACCTGCCTCCTGAGAAACCCCTATGCAGGTCAAGAAGCAACAGTCAGAACCAGACATGGAACAACAGAATGGTTCAAAATTGAAAAAGGAGTTTGCCAAGTTTGTCACCCTACTTATTTAACTTCTATGCAAAGTACATCATGCAAAATGCTGGGCTGGATGAATCGCAAACTGGAATCAAGACTGCCGGGAAAAACAGCAACAACCTCAGATATACAGATGATATACCACTATAATGGCAGAAAGCAAAGAGGAACTGAAGAGCCTCTTGATGAGGGTGAAAGAGAAGAGTGAAAAAGCTGACTTAAAACTCAACATTCAAAAAACTAAGTTCATGACATCCAGTCCCATTGCTTCATGGCAGATAGATGGGGAAAAAGTGGAAACAGTGACAAATTTTATTTTCCTGGGCTCCAGAATCACTGTGAATGCTGACTGTAGCCATGAAATTAAAAGACACTTGCTTCTTTGAAGGAAAGCTGTGACAAACCTAGACAGCATATTAAAAATCAGAGACATTACTTTGCCAACAAGGGTCTGTCTAGTCAAAGCTATGGTTTTTCCAGTGTCATGTATGGATGTGAGAGTTGGACACATCTGAGCACTGAAGGAAGCTAAGCACTGAAGAACTGATGCTTTTTAATTGTGGCGCTGAAGACTCTTTAGAGTCCCTTGGACTGCAAGGAGATCAAATCAGTCCATCCTAAAGGAAATCAACCCTGAATATTCATTGAAAGGACTGATGCTGAAGCTGAAGCTCCAGTACTTTGGCCACCTGATGCAAAGAGCTGACTCACTGGAAAAGACCCTGATGCTGGGAAAGATTGAAGACAGGAGAAGGGGTTGACAGGAGGATGAGATTGCTGGATGGCATTATTGACACAATGAATTTGAGCAAACTCTGGGAGACAGTGAAGGACAGGGAAGCCTGGCATGCAGCAGTCTGTGGGGTCGCTAATAGATATATGCCTTTGCAACTGAACAACACACTACAGAATTTAAAGAATCCTTCATTCAGTTAAAAAAAAAAAGATCAGCAGGACAACAAAAACGATTTGGGGACTCAGATAAGGCCCCCTGTAGAAGCAGGGATGAACCAACTTTCAAAAGTCAGATAGGAGTTGGTGCTGAGGAGAAAGGAGGGAGGGGCTTCTGCTGCTGCTAAGTCGCTTCAGTCACGTCCAACTCTGTGCGACCCCATAGACAGCAGCCCACCACGCTCCCCCGTCCCTGGGATTCTCCAGGCAAGAACACCGGACTGGGTTGCCATTTCCTTCTCCAGTGCATGAAAGTGAAAAGTGAAAGTGAAGTTGCTCAGTCGTGTCTCACTCTTAGTGACCCCATGGACTGTAGCCTACCAGGCTCCTACATCCATGGGATTTTCCAGGCAAGAGTGCTGGAGTGGGGTGCCATCGCCTTCTCTGGAGGGGCTTCTAGGCATTAGCATTTAGGAAGGCAGGGGTCTGAAACAAGGTCTTAGTTAAAGAACTAGTAATTCAGTTGGGCTGGGGAGCAGGGTGCGGGCTGAGGACTGATCTGATGCAGAAGCTAATTAAGAAGGGCCCTATGGGTCCTGCTAAGGACTTTGGACTTTATTCTCAAATTACAGGATTTAGAGCAGGGTGAGTGATTAATGAGTTTTATCTTTATTGCTTTGAGGTTATAAAGACAGCTGAAAATCTGGCCTTTTTAGAAAAGTCATTTTAGCAGCAGTGTTGAGGCTGGATTGAAGGTGGTGAGAACTGATAGGGAAGCTGTTAAAAATGAAGCCTATGGCAGGGAAAAGGGCACTGTAAGGAGAAACAGTAAGTAAAGTCTAAATATTTGGGCAACCAAAGAGGAATGTGGGGGTGGGAATGGGGAGAGGTGTGGAAGGGGCTGGGGTGCAGGTAGTTTAAGCTTACAGCTCTGTCTGCTGCAGGCCTGTTTATGCTCATTTTTTAAAGTTAACTGATTTATTTGACTGTATCAGGTCTTAATTGTGGCACACAAGATGTTCATTGCATCATGGGGGATCTTTCCTTGTGGGACAAGGACTCCCAACGGTGTTTTTTTTTTTTCTTTTGGTTTAGTTGCTCCATGCATGTGGCATGTTAGTTCCCCATCCAGGGATCAAACCTATCCCTGCATCCCCTGCATTGCAAGGTGGTCCTTGTTTATGCTCATCCTTAGCATCTGAGAAACAAGATAGCACTGGGAACTTAAAAGGTTGTTACCAAAAAGTCTCTAAAGTTCCCATGCTGAAAAGTATATATAAATAAGGCCTAACACAAAAGCAGACCCCGGTTTCATTCCTGGGTCAGGGAGATCCCCTGGAGAAGGCTTAGGATACCCACTCTAGCATTCCTGGGCTTCCCTAGTGGCTCTGACAGTAAAGAATCTAACTGCAGTGGAGGAGACCTGGGTTCCATCCGTGGGTTGGGAAGATCCCTGGAAGAGGGCACGGCAACCCACTCCAGTATTCTTGCCTGGAGAATCCGATGGACAAAGGAACCTGGTGGACTACAGTCCATGGGGTCACAGAGTCGGACACGACTGAAGGAGTAAGCATAGCATAACACGAAAGCACCCAGGTGGTACTAGTGGTAAAGAACCCACTTGCCGATGCAAGAGATGCAAGAGACATGGGTTCGATCTCTGGTGGGAAAGATCTCCTGGAGAAGGAAATGGCAACCCACTCCAGTCAGTGTTCTTGCTCGAAGAATCCCATGGACAGATGAGCCTGGAGAGTCCATGAGTTGCAAAGAGTCGGACACGACTGCAGTGACTTAGCAGGCACACATTTTTGTTTTGGTTTCAAAGGAAAAAAAAAAGGGAAAGATAGACCACAATGACAAGAACTATTACAAACCTTCTCTTGATAACTATGGATGCACAGATTATCAGCATACCAGGTGATTTTTAATCACCTCCTGGCTACCTAATGGCTGCTAGCCACTTCCTCTTGGGACCTGGCCAGAGTAAGCTCCAGAAATGCCAACTTTTAATTCTGGAATCAGTAAAGCACATTAGGAAAGGAAATCTCACAAGTAAAGAAATCACATTATGAATTCCAAAGCCAAGGAAAATGACTGTAAGTCAGATTGTGAATTCACTGGGGTCAGGACCATTGGTGCAGAGTCCAAGTGATTGGTCTCTATTCATCCTTCAAGATTACCCAGGATACAACCTTTCTCATTCTTGTGTTTCCAAACTTCCATGCAGTACAACCTTCAGCTCCAGCAGCTGAGCTGTATGCAGGGGTTGGGGAGAGTGGTAAAACCCAGTTAAAGGGTATTTTTCATTTATACCCATTGGTGGTACAGTGGTAAAGAATCTGCCTGCCAATGCAGGAGATGCAAGAGACAGTGGTTCAATCCCTGGGTCAGAAGATCCCCTGGAGTAGGAAATGGCAACCCATTCCTGCATTCTTGCCTGGGAAATCCTATGGACAGAGGAGCTTGGCAAGCTACAGTTCATGGGGTCACAAAGAATGGGACATGACTCAGTGACTGAGCACACACACAACACACACCCTAGGATACTGCATGAATCAGATGATATACTGGAAAGGCCTTTGTGTACTCCAGTGATCGTTCTGGTTGATGACAACTGACACTGTTTAATTTTTAAAACTACTATGAGCTCAACTAATACTACTGTTCATTCAACTATATGCAGTGTACATTCACAGTCCTCACAATAATTATGTTTAATTTGCCAAAGAGGCTTAGACAAATTAACTTGCTCAAGAGTATATACTTTCTTGTCCTCTTCAGGCCCTCCTGAGATTGGGTTAGAGACTTCTCCATGTGATGTCCTGTCACAGCACTTACTATGCAGTCTTCCCTCTGGAACAGAAGCTGTGGCTGCCGGGAACACTGATCGTTATTATCCTTCTATCTAGAAACCAGACAGGCACATAGATAGCACTCCAAAAATACTATTTAGGTGAATGAATTAATGAAGGTTTTATCTCATATCCATATTCCTGTTTTCCTTTTAACTTGCTCTTCACTGTCTGCTTTCCCTTACTACCAAGTAGCATGTAAAGACATTATTACGTTCATGGCTGGATTCTCAAAACTTAGAACGCTTGGGAACTAGCAGTTCAGTTAAGTTGCTCAGTCGTGTCCGACTCTGCGACCCCATGGACCGCAGCACACCAGGCCTCCCTGTCCATCACCAACTCCTGGAGTTTGCTCAAACTCATGTCCATCAAGTCGGTGATGCCATCCAACCATCTCATCCTCTGTCATCCCCTTCTCCTCCCACCTTCAATCTTTCCCAGCATCAGGGTCTTTTCCGAGTCAGTTCTTCGCATCAGGTGGCCAAAGTATTGGAATTTCAGCTTCAGCATCAGTCCTTCCAATGAATATTCAGGACTGATTTCCTTTAGGATGGACTGGTTTGGTCTTGCAGTCCAGGGAACTATCAAGAGTCTTCTCCCACACCACAGTTCAAAAGCATCACTTCTTCAGCGCTCGGCTTTCTTTAATATGCTGTCTAGGTTTGTCATAGTTTTCCTTCCAAAGAGCAATCGTCTTTTAATTTCATGGCTGCAGTCACTACCTGCAATGATTTTAGAGCCCAAGGAAATAAAGTCTGTCACTGTTTGCATTGTTTCCCAATTTATTTGCCATGAAGTGATTGATGGGACCAGATGCCATGATCTTCGTTTTCTGAATGTTGAGTTTTAAGCCAGCTTTTTCACTCTCCTCTTTCATCAAGAGGCTCTTTAGTTCTTCTTTGCTTTCTGCCATAAGGGTGGTATCATCTGCATATCTGAGGTTATTGATATTTCTTCCGGCAATCTTGGTTTCAGCTTGTGCTTCATCCAGCCTGGCATTTCTCATGACATACCCTGCATATAAGTTAAATAAGCAGGGTAACAATATACAGCCTTGGTGTACTCCTTTCTCACTTTGGAACCAGTCAGTTTTCCCATGTCTTGTTCTAACTGCTGCTTCTTGACCTGCATACAGATTTCTCAGGAGGCAGGTCAGGTGGTCTGGTATTCTCATCTCTTTAAGAATTTTCCAGTTTGTTGTGATCCACACAGTCAAAGGCTTTTGCATAGTCAATAAAAGCAGCAAAACTTTGCCAATATGTTGTACCAATTTATTCAGCCACCAACTGATGACAATTTATGATTTAAATCATGTTATCAGTGTAGTAGGGAAAAATTCAAAGCTCATCAATCTTTCAGTTTACATTAAGAACATTTACATTTAAGAACTAGGTAGAGAGGACTTCAATCATGACTGGCTGCTCATTATATTTCTGCTGTTTTTACTAATCAGGTGCCTCTTCCTTGTAGGGGCAGTGAACAAAGATCAAGGGCTTTGGGATTCAAACCTGCCTACTTAAAGAGCACCACTCTCATGCGGTGTTAGTTTCCACTCATTACCAAACAGGGACCATTACATTTTTAAGAGTAAAAGGAGGATAGGTCTAAAAGGAGTTTGATCTTTAGCTGTCTTACCTTTAAGAGTCACTCCCAAACTATCCTCTGTGAGGCTCCACCCACCTTGGGAATTAGAAGAGCTCAATTCTTCCCCAAGTACTACGTATCTTTGATATATATATATATATATATTTTTAAATAGGTGCTTACATTTATTAAGCCCTTGCCTAATACAAGCTGTCACATATCAACTAAACTTCGTGACAGTCCTGGGGCAACAAATGGCATTAACACCTTTACAGAAGAAAACAACTGATGCTTAGGTTTGAGGTACATAGCCTTTGTTTGAACCCTGGCAGTCTATACTGTCAAACATACCAGTAGGCTGTGATTTCTTTGCTAGCTATTCCAGTGTTTTCTAGCAAGTCACGGTAAAAAGTCAGCAAAAAGTAAATCAGTGCTGTATAGCCAAGAAGAGATATTCTACTGAATGACTGTCACAACGGCCCAGATTAAGTGGGGAAAGGATGACTGAATCTGAAATCCTAAAGCTAAAACACATTTCAGGAATGATGTATTTGAAACCGCCTTAGATGCTTCTAATCTGAAGCAACTTGGCTTAATAGCTCACATTTGGGCAAGCCAGGCAAGCTTGGGCCATCATTTCCTTACAAGTTTTCATAGCAGCCAAAGTCTGTCCTTAACCTCTTTCTTCAAGTACCTGATCTGATTATTAAAACAAGCCATCTTGCAAAGGTAGACATATACTGTTCACCTTTTCTCATCTTTCCAACGACAAGGGGGCAGGGGGGAGGGTGGGACAGGTGACGCACACCTGATAATTAAATTTACTATACTATGAACC
>SJYH01001083.1:205703-221533 GCA_006408735.1 Sylvicapra grimmia
CCCATCTAATAGATGGCATGATCAGAAGAACCAGATATCTAGGCTCAAAGTTATTGTACCAAGGAATTTTTAAGATAAAAGCATTTCATCACAGGGTCTTGCAAAATCAGAGAAGGTGTGGTGCTCTCTAGTGGCTTTTGACTTTATCACAAAATTTTCCAGGTAGACTTTTCTATCTTAAAGGTTGATGGACTGTTTGCAAGCTTGTTAATAAGTGAGCAAAACCTCTGAAGATTTCAAGGTAAGAGTTATAACTTCACAAATTAGTAATATAATGAGAAAATGCAAATTTTGAAGGTTCAAAACAACTAGTTACTATTCAGACTGAGAAAGCTACTCAGTTTTTTTATCTGGAAAAGGAGAAGAATAAAATTACTGTGTTTTTTCTGGAATTCAGCTGCATACTTCACTTCCATTCCCTCAGTTATTCCATCATTTCTGTGAGATAGGAAATAACAGGAAAGCATTCTTTTAAAACACAAGAATACTTAATAGATTAAAAATGTTCCCCCATTTAAAATTTATAGTATTTCGATTGGGAATATGGGAAGAGAAATTTACAGAACTATCCAAATGGGGAATAAGAATATTCCTTTTTGACCTGTTTATCCTCTTAATTCAATTTGATTTCAGCCAAATTGGGTGAGGCTTTTTTTCCCAAAGTCCTTTTCCCGTGTCGTCGTCCCATTCAGTGGTCTGATGTGACTTGTCTCCTTCTTCTTGCCTCTGCCAGCACAGGCTGGTTTGGGCTGATGTACTTCATAATCTCCATCACTGATTATGATCTTTCCTAGCAAGCATTTGTTTTAGGCATTGCCCTACGTATTTACCAGCCCTGTCTACTTTCTTGACCCTGGCTGACCCTGAGCTTGCTCCTTCTTTTTTCCTCTCTCCTTCTGTCCCTTCTTCTATCCTCTCTCCCTCCCTCCCCTCCCTCTTCTAGGCAGGTGAGCTGAGAGTAGGGGAATAATAATGCCAATAAATGATATTGGTGATGATAGCTAAGATTTAGGGGATATTTGTTACATGCCAGGCATTGATTGATCTAAGCACTTTACTCATATTAACCCATTTACTCCTCATAAAAATGCTATGGACTGGGTACTATTATAATCCCCATTTTACAGACCCGGTGGCTCAGATGGTAAAGACTGCCTGCAATGCGGGAAACCTGGGTTCGATCCTGGGGTTGGAAAGATTCCCTGGAGAAGGAAATGGCAATCCATGCCAATATTCTTGCCTGGAAAATCCCATGGACAGAGGAGCCTGGCAGGCTGTAGACCGTGGATTCGCAAAGAGTTGGACACGACTGAGTGGCTAACACTTTCACTTTCAAAGTTACAGAGGTAACAGATACAGAGAGGTTAAGTAACCCAAAGTCACACAATTAACATTGTCTGGAGTTAACAGAAAATAGTCATTATTTGGTTCTCAGTATACCCGCCTGCCAATGCAGGAGAAATAGATGCAGTTTCAATCCCTGGGTTGGGAAGATCCCCTGGAGGAGGGCACAGCAACCCACTCCGATATTCTTGCCTGGAGAATCCCATGGACCTAGGAGCCTAGTGGGTTAAGGTTCATAGGGTTGCAAAGACTCAGACATGACTGAAGCGACTTAGCCTAGGCTATAAATACATGAGTAGAAATGGTCATTTGCTACTTATTAATACCATAGGAGACTAGTCAATAGACTTTGAAAGTCATCTTAGGAAGACCATGTTCTAGGTTGCTTCTACCTCAGCTAAACAATCATTACCAAATATCTGTTGGCCATAAAAGCTGCCTTTGAAGCTAGAAAGTTCAAAGAGAACCAACCCCTGCTTATCTGAATCTGGAATAGTTGTGAATCTCTGGGCAGCTAAATTGGGGGTGGAGATGTTGGGATATCTTTTTGAACAGCTAAATTTTAAGATCACTTATATTCCAGAAAGTTCTGGGTGTCCTGGCACATACATTCCATGCTGTGAGATCCTTCAGTGAGAGTACTTGGACTCTTCTTATAGCCTTCATCCAACAGCAGCAGCAGGCAGTTGGAACTCCTGAACATCTGTACCTCAGACCTAGTGTGAGTCAGGAGAGGTTGCGTGCAGGAGAGGGAAGCCCCTTAGGTCATAATGATCAGCTTTATGTATCCGCTTGGCTGGGGAGTCAGGCCTGGTTGTTCTAACTGGACCTTGATACTGCTGCACTGGTGAACAAGATGAGGCTTGAATAAAGCACAGAAATCAATCTGTGGTGACCTCTGAGAACCTTGAATCTTCCTCAGTACCCTGTACCATACAGTACCTCTGACACCTGTGCCCAGGTGAAGTCTGGGGGCTACCAACACTACTTCTGAGCTGTGTATTAATAAAGTGAAGCCTCTCCCCACCCAGGAGTTCAGATGTCATGCCTATCATATTTTACCCCGACAGGCCTATTTTTTGAGGTTGTAGAATAAGGCCATACT
This sequence comes from Sylvicapra grimmia, assembly GCA_006408735.1. Classification (NCBI taxonomy): domain Eukaryota; kingdom Metazoa; phylum Chordata; class Mammalia; order Artiodactyla; family Bovidae; genus Sylvicapra; species Sylvicapra grimmia. The sequence continues at coordinate 208,153 of SJYH01001083.1, forward strand.
CCTTTGGATAGGGTATAAAGGTTTTCCTAAATAAGGTAGATGATTTCCATCATCAGTTGCTTGAAGAGAATTTCCACACAGGAAAACTTGGAACATGGAACAGGTGAGGTGGCACTTCTGGATTTACCTTCTTAGGGTTTGGACTTAGAGGAGTTAAGAAATGTTGAGGATCCGCCTCACTGATGCTGGGGAAATGGCCTCTGCCACGGAGCTTCCTAGTATTAATCAGGCAAAGAGGTTTTCCTAGAGACCCCAAAATGAAGGTAAATATTCATGTTTTGTTAGTCTGCTTATTGAAATATCACTGTACTTACCCTTGAACTTCAGTCATGTTTCATCTAAATCAAGGATTCAAATCGAAAAGCCCTCAAGAACTAAAAAAAGGTCATCAGCTCACTGATAGTAAAGACTTTCCTGGGTAACTCATTTGGTGAAGACTGCCTGCAATGCAGGAGACCCGGCTTCCATCCTTAGGTTGGGAAGATCCCCTGGCGAAGGAAATGGCAACCCACTCCAGTATTCTTGCCTGGGAAATCCCATGGACAGAGGAACCTGGCAAGCTACAGTCCATGGGGTCTCAAGAGTTGGACACAACTGAAGCAGCTAAACCACCACCGCCACCACCAAGATAGTGAAGAATGGTGAGCAGCATGGAGAAAGAGTTCATATCCATCTAGACATCCGAGTTCATGTTTTTCAAATGAAACATTTCCCCATATAGCACTAACAGTACAAGTTTACCTGACATTTCTATATAACATTATTCAGTTGGTGCTGCTACTGCTGCTAAGTCGCTTCAGTCGTGTCCGACTCTGTGCGACCCCATAGACGGCAGCCCACCAGGCTCCCCCGTCCCTGGGATTCTCCAGGCAAGAACACTCGAGTGGGTTGCCATTTCCTTCCCCAATGCATAGAAGTGAAAAGTGAAAGTGAAGTCGCTCAGTCGTGTCTGACTGTTAGTGATTCCATGGACTAATTCAAAGAAAATAGAATTCTTTAAATTCCAAACTATTTTTAATAAGAAGTGAAGTGAAGTGAAGTGAAGTCGCTCGGTCGTGTCCGACTCTTTGCAACCCCGTGGATTGTAGCCCACCAGGCTCCTCCATCCATGGGGTTCTCCAGGCAAGAATACTGGAGTGGGTTGCCATTTCCTTCTCCAGGGGATCTTCCTGACCCAGGAATCGAACCCATGTCTCCTGCATTGCAGGCAGACGCTTTAACCTCTGAACCACCACTTGATAATAAGTGGAAAACAAAATTGTGTGTGTGTAGCGGGGGGGGGATTAGAAAGTGAGTAATGAGTTCTTGTTGGCTGCAACTAAGCTTAACAAAGACCTTCCACCAATAATCTAGGAAAATCTCATCCCATTCCCCCAAACTTACATGTATGTTATTAAGCTATTCTTATGCTTCATCAGAAAGTGAGTAATTTTATAGTAATAATTACTATAAGGCTGAGATGTAAACCTTAGTCTAATTCATACCTTTGTGCTCTTAAGTGCTGGACTATTTCATTTATCTAAAGTTTTGAGGTCATAGGGAGGGATAGGGATGAGGAAGGTAAGAGGCAGGAAGGGACTAGATGGCTGTTTTATAGTCCCAACCCTGAGCCTTAGTCATTGTACATGCTGTTTCTTCATGGAAAGCGCTTCCTCCATGTAGCAGGTGAGCTGTATACAGAGTAACATGGAGATGAAAGAAAAGCAGATAGACTAACAAGGGAGTAGTTTTAGTATTTGTATTATGTAACTCAAACCTCTATGTAATCCAGTGTAGTACCCCACTAATTAATGTGAATTAATAAGTCTCATAATTATATTTATTCACCAGGTTCTTTCTGCATAATTATTGTTTACACTTTAATAAATTGCTTAGGAAGGCCACCTCCAAATCCAAATTAAGTGTAATGTTTCGTTTCCTATTTTCTTCCCAGGGGCACATGATTATCTTGGAAAAAGATTTGACTTGGTAATTAGGTTCCGTATCTTGCTCTCCCTCCTCTGGAAGACTTAGATCTCTGCTCCCTCTTTAAAACATTACATATTTATAGGCTTTGCCTATCCAACGGAGGGACTCTTCTAGGCTGTAAGTGGCTCTCCCGAAATGTTAAGGACTTCAAACAAAAATGCATGCAGCCTTTGTACTTTAAAATTCAAGCATTCCAAACTTCTAATGTGTTATCTATGATTAAGAATGCAAAAGTCGCGAATTCAGGAAATATCTTGAGAGTATCAGATAGCCATATGAACATTTTGTGATGTAATTTATACATTTTTTTAATATAGAAAGCTTTTCCTCAGGTCAGCAGAGCAAATTAAGTTTCAAAGCTGAGGGGAGGAAAGGAAAGGTAATGTTTTAAGGTAGATTAAGAAAGCCTGTGGTTTCCCTTGTGGCTCAGTAGTAAAGAATCCGCCTGCCAGTGCAAGAGGTATGAGTTCAATGTTGGGCTGGGAAGATCCCCCAAAGTGAATTTTTTACTCTTATATTCAAATTATTTATGGAGTTTTGATTCAGTTAAGTTTTATGACATGAGAATTGTCAAAAAGCAATACATTATTACTGTATAATTTATTTCTGTTTATTTTAAATATCAGTAATCTCTGTTGTAAGCTTGTTTGGGAAAGAACAGGCTATGAACTTTTCTCAGCCTTTGATGCAGAACTCAAGCTGAACTGGCAAAGGGCATTCCCTCAAAGAAATTATTTTTTTCTTAAACAATTTAATTTTCTTTTCTCCTTCATAGTGTATCTCTATAAACTTCTTACAACAGGGACTGTTTCTTCTCTTGGTATCATACAGATTGCTTTATATAAATCTATATGGATATGGCTAATACAGATTGGTTGATATTTCAAAGTGGTGTCAGATGGTAAAAGCAGCTAACATTTAAACAACACAGCCTCTGTGCCAGGTACTGTTGTTAGCATATTGTGTAGAGTTGCTTAATGTAAAACTACTTTTATCTGATTGTCTTTATGGTATACAAATGAGTTCCTTTCTGAGAGTGAGTTTGTAAATCCAGTTTGTTAGCCTAGGTCCTCAACTAATGCAATCAACTCAACCATATAGTACTGTATTGCAATGCATTTATAATACTTTCCACACAAATAATACAAAAAAGACAAACTCAAAAAATAAAACATTTAAAAATCTTACAATACAGTACCTTGAAAAGTACAGTAGTATCAGCTATATCCCTGCTGCTTTTATGCTTGCTTCCAAACATCCTGTGCTTGAAATAAAGAGACTGTGCATGTGTATTAAGTCTCTTCAGTCATTTCTGACTCTTTGCAACCCTATGGACTGTAACCCACCAGGCTCCTCTGTCCACTGGGGTTCTCTAGGCAGGAATTCTGGAGTGGGTTGCCATGCCCTCCTCCAGGGGATCTTCCCAACTAGGGGATCGAACCCGCATCTCTTATATCTTGCATTGGCAGGCAGGTTATTTACCACTCGCTCCACCTGGGAAGCCCAAAAGATACTGTACTACTGTACTATTGTACTCTATGCAATACTGTACAGCAAAGTACACAAAAGCACACCACTTGTAGAGGATGTCCACATGTGACAATGACAATGTGAGCCAGACACATGAACTAATTTGCATCATTTTGGACATGTGAACATTTTGGACAGGTTCACATCTGTGAAAATGCACAACTTAAAGGTTCATATAGGAGTCTTTCTTACTGTATTTTTCTGGTAAAATGCTTTAAAAATTTGTGTTGCCATAAATTCCACAACTCAGCCTTCACTCCCTCAATAAGAATAATTAGAATTCCAGTGTCTTCTCTTTATTATTTTGACTCCAATAAGCTGTCACTTTTTAGATCCATGCTCACCCTCAAGACTTGACCTGAGTATGCAACTGGGCTTCGCTGGTGGCTGAGATGATAAAAAAAACTGCCTGCAATGCAGGAGACCTGGATTTGATCCATGGGTTGGGAAGATCCTCTGGAGAAAGGAATGATTAGCCCACTATCTGGGAGATCCCATGGACAGAGAGGGCCCTGGGTCCATGGGGTCAAAAAGATTTGGACATGACTGAGTGATATCACAATACAGTTGGTTGTCTTGTATAAAGCAGTAAACAGAGCCTTAAGTAACTTTGGTATAAATTCTTGATTAGCTTCACTGTGTAAGAGATACTATGAAAATGTTGATTTGAATTTTGCTTGCTCTGCTGCTGCTGCTGCTGCTGCAGAGTCGCTTCAGTCGTGTCCGACTCTGTGCGACCCCATAGACGGCAGCCCACCAGGCTCCCCCGTCCCTGGGATTCTCCAGGCAAGAACACTGGAGTGGGTTGCCATTTCCTTCTCCATTTGCTTGCTCTACCTTGCATAATTTTTTGGAAAAATATTGGCCAGGACAATAAATATATGCCATATATATATGACAAAGTGAAAGTGACATCACTCAGTCATGTCCGACTCTTGGCAACCCCATGGATTGTAGCCCACGGAATTTTCCAGGCAAGAGTACTGGAGTGAATTGTCATTTCCTTCTCCAGGGGATCTTCCTGACCCAGGGATCAAACCCGAGTCTCCCATGTTGCAGGCAGAGGCTTTACTGGCTCTAGAACACAGGCTCAATAGCTTTGGCTCTATTATATGTGNCACTGTTTCCACTGTTTCCCCATCTATTTCCCATGAAGTGATGGGACCAGATGCCATGATCTTCGTTTTCTGAATGTTGAGCTTTAAGCCAACTTTTTCGCTCTCCTCTTTCACTTTCATCAAGAGGCTTTTTAGCTCCTCTTCACTTTCTGCCATAAGGGTGGTGTCATCTGCATATCTGAGGTTATTGATATTTCTCCCGGCAATCTTGATTCCAGCTTGTGCTTCTTCCAGCCCAGCGTTTCTCATGATGTACTCTGCATATAAGTTAAATAAGCAGGGTGACAATATACAGCCTTGACATACTCCTTTTCCTATTTGGAACCAGTCTATTGTTCCATGTCCAGTTCTAACTGTTGCTTCCTGACCTGCATACGGATTTCTTAAGAGGCAGGTGAGGTGGTCTGGGATTCCCATCTCTTTCAGAATTTTCCACAATTTATTGTGATCCACGCATCTTTCTTAGATTCCAAACAGGAACGGAATCTTCAATTTCTCCTCTGTCTGCCAGAGCACCCAGTATAGAGACTTGCCCACTCAACAGCTATAAAACATCCCCCAATAAACACATGAAACAGCACAGAAAGGAATTTAATAGTACCTCTTCCCTATGAAATTCAAACACACGTTATTCAGTTTGTCAAAACTGCAGTACACTGGGAAGAGAACATTTTTTTCAACAACGCAAGAGGCATCTAGTTCTGCAAAGGCAGATGGTTAAGTCAATGCCGGAAACCAAGACAGGGAGGATAGCTCCTGTTTGCCTGGCAGCACTGCTCCTCCATCAGATGAAAATCAAATCACTTAAAATTACTGAGAACATCTAATGTCTTAAACGGAGTGCAGAAAAGTCATTCTGCTTTACTCCTATCACTCCTCAAAAAACTAAAATACTAATATCACATATTCACTTTTCCACAGGGCTTCCATGTTATAGTGTATAGGAATCTTGAGAGAACATATGTAAATGTGTACATATTTTTGTCATCAGTTGTTCACCTAAAGTTTCACTGCTGCTGCTGCTAAGTCGCTTGAGTCGCGTCCGACTCTGAGCGACCCCATAGATGGCAGCCCACCAGGCTCCCCAGGCTCCCCCGTCCCTGGGATTCTCCAGGCAAGAACACTGGAGTGGGTTGCCATTTTCTTTTCCAATGCATGAAAGTGAAGAGTGAAAGAGAAGTCACTCAATCGCGTTCGACTCCTAGCGACCCCATGGACTGCAGCCTACCAGGCTCCTCTATCCATGGGATTTTCCAGGCAAGAGTACCGGAGTGGGTTGCTATTGCCTTCTCCGTAACTTTAAATTTTCTAAGTAGAGAGTCCAGCTTCAAAACCCATAGGTTCTTTGAATAATATTTCTATAGCATGATTTTCTTTAAGTTTGAAGATACAAATATTCATGGTGGTTTACTAAGTTGAGTCTGACTATTGCAACCCCATGGACTTAGCCTGCCAGTCTCCTCTGTCCATGGGATTTTCCAGGCAAGAATACTGGAGAGGGTTGCCGTTTCCTTGTCCAAGGGATCTTCCCAACTCAGGGACTGAAGCCAGGTCTTTGGCACTGCAAGCAGATTCTTTACTGACTGAGCTACCAGGGAATTTCCACAAATACTCACATACTAGTCAAATACTAAGTAAGGTAACTTTTAATACAGAAGATATTATTTGTGAATCATGAGTTGCTTTTTTTTTATTACTCACCTTATGAGTATAACTTCACCAAAATTTGTAAACTGCTGTAAAAGCTCATCAATCAAAGCATCATTGAAAAAATTATTTTCCGGTAAAGAGCTTTTGATTGAGACCAACACCGTACCATCTGGTGGACCCTGAACTGCGATTACTTCTTTATAAATGTTTTGCCTCTCTTCAGCTTCAACTTCAAATATATCAATATCGATCAGGGCAACGACAGGCCTTCAGTATAAAGGAAGGGAGACATGTTAGGAACATTACAGAAATGACGTATTTCAAATAAATTTCAAGCACAATTAGAAATACGGAGATTGCTTAAACCTATGGTCAGAAGTCTTCAGCTCAGCCCTTCCGTAGTGCAGCAAAGTGCCAGGAGTCCATGTATAGAGAATTTTGCTTTCATCTTGAAAACTAGCATTTAGGAGATCTAAATCTTCAGCTGCAGTCAGAATAAAACAGAACACAGGAGAAGTCACCTGAACATGACAGCCCACATCGAGCTCCTTCATTTCACTAGCTTCAGTTGCCTGAGGCTGGGACACCAGACACTTGCTAATGGGCATGAAGTCTAGACTCCATTAAGTCAGGGTTTTTTGGTGAGGTCATCATATTATGCTTTACTTAGTTAAAACTAAGATGAGCCTTTACTTCTGAGACTTCATGATCAGAGTTTTATAAATAACTGAACAGACAAGTAGCAGTTCAAAATATTTGCAAAACCACTTGAATTATTCCAGTTAGAAATCTTACTTAGTATTCAGTTATTAATTGCATAAAATGTTTTTCCTTGCTTTTCTTTACGACACTATTTCACTGAAAGAAAATAGAGTGAAAAATCTATTTATTATAAGCAGGTCTGAGAATTTTTTTTAGTTTTATATTTAAATTGTATTTATTTTATTCTAGATAACCTAGGCTGAGAAAAAAAAATGTAGTCCTCTTGGCCTTATTTGGTATTTATATCATTCCCCTCTTCCTTGTAAAATTTGCATTGACTTATTTAAATGAAGATGTCCACCTGATCTATCAAAAGGCCACTTCCGTCTTCTCCAGAGGACACGGTCTGTCCATGCAGGGGTGCGGCACTTTTCACTAGTGTCGTAGTCATCAGAAAACAAGTCATATTTATATGTTGGAGCAAAGGTCACTTTTCCTTCTAAAAATCCTCTAAAAATCTAAAATAAACATACATGAAGGAAGTTATTTCAAAAAGGCAAAAACATTCTGTTTTCATTCAGGCAGTCATGCACTAAATGTCTATTATGTTCTAGAGACTCAAGAAATCTATGTGCCTTTGAGTAACACTTCTAACTGAATGGAACAGAGCTTAAGGCAAAATGACCTAGGACGCGGGCTTTATCATCTCACTCACTTGATGTCTGAGTAAACAAAGTACAAAAACTTGAATGATGAAATTCCACCAGACTTGTGAGCAGTATCAAACGTTTAGAACTGTATGGGATTTTGGAAATCGCATTGTGTGATGTCTTATTCTCAAGAGGAACTGAGGCCTAAGAAGGTTACATGGTATCCATCAGAATTTAAGTCTAATGACCAGAAAGGTACTATATATCAAGTGGCCTCAATCGCTTCTTCCTAAACATTTTTTTAAAATAAATTCTTCCAGGGATTTCTCTGGCAGTCCAGTGGTTAAGAGTCTGCGCTTCCAATGCAGGGCAAGGTGCAGGTTCAAGCCCTGGTCAGGGAACTAAGATCCCAGAAGTCACACAGCATGGCCATAAACAAATAACAAAAAATTAAAGTAGATTACCATAAGATCTTAAGAGCCAAACAGCAGTAGCCTTGATGAGTAAGATCTTAAATTTGCTACTACTGAAAGAAAAAAAGTATATTCTTCTACTTGAAAGTGAATTTTATAGAGATATGATATACTTTTCCTCCTGGAAATTATTATAAGTTTTCCTTTCCGTTTCCTTTTTTTAAAAAGAGAAGGCAATTTTTTATCTGTTAAACTACAGATATATATACTTAGTAAAGGCTTCCTGGGTGGTGGTAGTGTAAAGAACGCATCAGCCAATGCAGGAAACATAACAGACCCAGGTTTGATCTCTGGGTCTGGAAAATTCCCAGGAAGAGGGCATGACAATCCACTCAAGCATTCTTGCCTGGAGAAACCCATGGACAGAGGAGCCTGGTAGGCTACAGTCCATAGCATCACAAAGAGAAGGACATGACTGAAGTGACTTAGCACATACTTATTAAGTATAGACTCCAAGAGGTTGTAAAAAAAAAAAGAAAACAAAAACTTTAGGGAAAGCATGTTTTCATAATCAGACATCCCCTTCTTCCCAATGCAAGTATCTTAGGTATATATATACCTGTCCAGCATTTTTCTGATTGATAAGCTGATCTCCTGCGATAAGAGAATCCCAGTTTTGCTGTCTGATAAGCTCTTTCACTTCCTCATTAGGGAGATCGATTCGATAGTTGAAATCACCACACCAAAACACATAGTCATGGGAGAAGAGCAGCCTTCCCTGGAAGCAGAGAGATAGAATTTCAAACACTCAATTCAAAAAATATTTTACAACTTTTTCTTTGCCTTAACCCCTGCCAGGTTCAATTTATTTAACCCCATAGTAATAACACAAGGAGATAACATTTGCTGACATTTCTAGGAGTTATTCCAACTTTTCAAAAACTGATACAGAATATGGGGAGAACTGAAATATGTTCCAAAGCTTCCTTTTCGAAAACAAGCAGCAAAAGTTTACCATTGGAAAACTCAACTTCCGTGCTATTTCTACAAAATCGTCATTTCGTTCTTTGACTTGAGATTGTCCTGCAGCGAAGTGGCTGCAGACAAAGCAGAGGCTTGTCGTGTGGAACAGCATTCGTATTGCAACCGCTCCCTTATTTCCAGTTGCACCTCCCATTCCAGTTTTCACAGTATCAACCGCAACATCCCTTTAAAAGGAAGAATTAGAAATCAAAGATCAGAAATTTCAATAGTTCTGCGTGTGTAAGAAATGAGGACTGTCTATTACATAATTACAACACTATACATCATAGGCACTTTGTAGGGGAAGCCTGTGAAATAGTGGAGAGAAACTATTAGCAATTCTTTAATCAAGAACCTATTTAAACAAGTGTTACCATATGATCCAGGGATTCCACTCCTGGGGATATATCCAGAGAAAACTATAATTTGAAAAAACACAGGCACCCCAATGTTCACTGCAGCACCATTCACAATATCGAGACATGGAAACAACCTAGGTGTCCACTGACAGATGAATGAATAAAGATGTGGTATGTAAATACAATGGAATACTATTTAGCAATACAGATGAACTTATTTACAAGACAGAAACAGACCCACAGACATAGAAAACAAACTTTCGGTTACCAAAGGGAAGGCGCGAGTGAGAGGGCATATAGAATGGATAACCAACAAAGACCTACTATATAGCACAGAGAACTATACTTAATTTTTTGTAATAACCTATAATGGAAAAGAATCTGAAAAAGGATATATATATATCTAAGAATATATATACATACACACACACACACACACAAATGTATAACTGAGTCACTTCGTTGTACACTTGAAACTAACACAATTTAAATCAACTATCACCCATCATGCATGTTCATGCTCAGTCGTGTCTGACTCTTTGCGACCCCGAGGACTGTAGCCCGCTAGGCTCCTCTGTCCATGGAATTTCCCAAGGAAGAATACTGGAGTGGGTTATCATTTCCTTCTCCAGAGGATCTTCCCGACCCCTTGACTGAACCCCTGTCTCCTGTGTCTCCTGCATTGGCAGGTGGATTCTTTACCACTGAGCCACCTGGGAAGTCCATATAAATCAATTACACTTCAATTAAAAAAACAAAAGAATATTCAGAAACAAGAAGCACGCGTCAGTGTTTCTCTGAAGCCACAAAGATGCCAGGCCTTTTGGTTATCTGGTGTTAGGAGGCAGCCTTAGGAGAGCCATCTGTCTACTCACCTGATGAAGGGAGCGTGCTGTGGTCTGATAAAAACAAACAGACAGACGCCCACCAACTGCTCAGAGGCCAGCAGCACATACTTGTTGTCTCTGGAGATGGTCTTCTGAAGTTCCACAGCCCAGAGCTTCTGATTTGTTGTGCTACCAGAAAATATTAACAAGGGAATCTTCAAAAAGATGGTGACAGTAATACAGCCTATTTCTGTAGGACAGTTATCAATTATACCTTTATATGCCCAAATTTAATAAAATTAGTGACATCACGAAATCCACACCAATAGTGCAATCTTTATGCGGCCTGGGTGTTTTTGTCTCCTTTAAAAAAGGAAAACCAAAACCTGAGCCAAAAGAACATCACACGTCAAAAGTCTATCCTTTGACTCCCTTCCAGAGAAAATTTGAACTTTCTTATTAAATAAGTGCTCACTGTGTGAGTAATCTCAAGCTTGTACACTTTATTTTCTCCTTATTTATTCATTAGGATAACAGAGAAGAACATGCTTCCAGATACATTTTCCCCCTTTTTCTTATTTCTATGGATTATAATATCTCTTTAAAAACTTATTATGGAAAATTTTAAACATATACAAAAAAGATAAGCATAAACCAAACCACCATATACCCATTAACCAGCTTCAACAATTATTCACATTTTGCCAATCTTTCTTCTTCCGTAACTCCCCACCTCTTTCTCTAATCTTGGAATATTTTACAACAAATCTGAGAAAAAATTATCCATTTCACCCAAAAATGCTTTATTCACTAATGCAATAGGATTTTTATTTTTCTGTAATCAAAAGGCCATTATCACACTTAAATATTAACACTTCCTCAATATCATATAATACTGAGCTTGTATTTACACTTCCCTAACCCACTCCAGTATTCTTGCCTGGAGAATCCCAGGGACGGGGGAGCCTGGTGGGCTGCCGTCTATGGGGTCGCACAGAGTCGGACACGACTGAAGAGACTTAGCAGCAGCAGCTTGTCCCATCCTCTTTTTTAATGCTCTTTACATTTTCAGAAGCTGGGTTATTTGTCTGCAAGATGTTTAACAGTCTGGATTTGCCTGATGTGTATTCATGATACCCTGTACTTCTGTCAGCTTTGTTTTAAACTAGTAACTAAAGAAGCGTGATTCAATTTTATTGATTTGTTTTGGCAAAAATAACCTCATGGTGGTATAGTCAGTCTTGCATCACAGCAGGAAACATGTAATCTCTGAGGTATTACATCTAATAGGCTGTTCAGACTGTGACAATTAACTCTTTATAAAGAAGTTCCTCCACTGATCCTTCTATAAGGTTTTAACATCAACTGATGATCACTGCCTAGATCCATTATTTCAACAGGGGTTGTGTGCTAAGTTGCTTCAATCGTGTCTGATTCTTTGCTACCCCAGGGACCATAATCTGCCAGGCTCCTCTGTCCATGGGATTCTCCAGGCATGAATACTGGAGTGGGCTGCCATTTCCTTCTCCATCAATAGAGGTTACAACATGTTGATTTCATAATTTCAGCATTCCATGAGCATTTGTAATGAATTGGAATTCTTCTGTAAAGAGCTTTTATCAACTAGCCAGTTATTATGAAACATGTTTATACAAAGAAGGTAGGAAAAATGCTTGTCTTTGTCTTTATACATTTTCAGAGTAATAAGTTTGTGCCCAAGATGCATCCCACTCTTTGAGACTCCATGGACTGCAGCCCTCCAGGCTCCTCTGTCCATGGGAATTCCCAGGCAAAAATACTGGAATGGGTTGCCATTCCCTTCTCCAAGGGATTTTCTCAAACCAGGGATCAAACCTGGGTCTCCTGCATTGCAGGCAGATTCCTTACTGTCTGAGCCAACAGGGAAACCCCCAGAACCTCCAGCAACAAGCAAAAATAGCCATTTCACCTAAGAACATCCTGATGAAGCAATAAACATTACTAATTTTGTCAAAGCTCAATCCCAGAAGCCCATCTTTTTATATTCTGTGTAATGAATGGAAAAATACAAACCAACCACTTTTGCTGCACACTGAACACATACATGATGGTTGTTTCAGAAAAAAGCACTCAAGTCTGAGGTCAGAGCTGAAATGCCACTTTTTTTTATAGAATACAATTTTTACTTGGAAGAAATAATGACAGACACACTATGATTATTCAGATTTAGATAATCTAGCAAACATGTTTTCAACCATGCCTGTGTTTTCAAAGGACATGACCTATGGTGTATATTTCTAATAATAAAATTTACATTTTGAAGGAAAAGGGGTAATTTTGATAAACCTGTATTTGCTACTGTGATATTGAAGCTTCCCAATACTTGAAGAATTTCCTGAAGAGATGAAATTACTTTGGTATTGAAATTAACCAATATTATGTTTTGATATTATATAATGACATGTATCAAAATCTGAAAGATCTACATAATTCTGAAAGATCTGAAAGATATACATAATTAGTTTACTACTAATACGTTCCAAATGCCTAAAGAATGACGTGTCAAAATCATACACGGGTAAAAGACAGACCAATGTTTTAGTATAACTGAGCACAAAAAGTTCATCACTATGGTTTCAGATTCCACACTGTAACTAACCATTAAAAATGACTATTTGCTGAGTATTATCAGAGAAGAAAAAATCTAAAAAGGTTATTAAAATATTTTGGTTTCCAACTGCATATTCACGTGATTTTCTTCATATATTTCAATCAAAGCAACATACTGCAACAGACTAATGCAGAGGTAGATGTGAGAACCCAGCCATCTTAAACCAGACTAAATAGATTTGCAAACTATCAATTGATGCCCTCCTTCTTAGTAAATTTTTGTTTTGAAAAATAGTTACTCTTCAGAAAAAAAAATGTGTTACTTATGTTAACATGTAATGAGTTTATTATTGTTATTTTTAAATGAACTAAATGTTTAAAAATTTTTGTCTCTAATTTCTAATGTGATAACGTATCAAGAGATAAAACCACATAAATAAAAGTTTTTTAAGATTTTTGACATATTTAAGAGTGTAGAAAAACATGAAACCACAAAAAGTTTGAGAACTATTATCTGAATTACAGTTTAAAAAGCATCTTCACATATATTAT
>SJYH01001083.1:234868-245535 GCA_006408735.1 Sylvicapra grimmia
CCACCTCAATGAAACCTACAGTAACTCAATCCTTGTAGTAACAAGAACTTTTTCTGGTTAAACGATTTTAAGCGTTTTAAAATGTCCCAAACCTTTAGGGAATTCCCTGCAGTCCAGTGGTTAGGACTCCCTGCTTTCACTGCCAAGGGCCTGAGTTTAATTCCTGGTTGGGGAACTAAGATCCCACAAGCTGTGGGGCCAAAAAAAGAAAAAAAAAAAAGTTCCTATAAATCAGACTAGTTTATCTTGTTCACCTAAAAGAATAATTATGCAACAGCACCCACTGGAGCAGAGAAATATAATTAGTTTATTTAAAAATATATAGAAATAACTAAGTTTCTTTAATTTTTGCATTTGGTTCTATATGTTTGGGTAATTAAGGTCAGGAGATTATGAGAAAAGCAGAGCTGCTCTTGAAGTGCTATCAAAATTTTTAAATAAGTCATATTTCTGAATAAAGTCATGACAGCTCTGAATGTATTGAATACGTATCAGTAAAGTATATAAGGGAGAACTAGGGGGAACACAGTATTTGAAGAATGCAAGGATCTTGGGGCCACCACAGTTCCTTCATCACAGTATACGTGTTTAGAAGTCTTTACTCTGAATGACTCTTAGGCTTAAAGTCTGGCAAAGTCAAAGCAATATATAATCCTTACCCAGTCTTTCTCTCTTATTTGGAATCCAGTCATAGTCTATGCCCCTGTAGTTTTACTTATCTCCTTCCTACTTGTGCTTCCTTTTATCTTATCTATAAGATAAAGATATTATGGAGATTATCCATAATTACACAGGGATCAAAAACTAAAATAATATTAAAAACTCTCTACTAGGTCTAATCCAATTGCCTAGACTTACACCAGGGCTGTTCTTTTGCCGGCATGTAGAATAAAGCAAACAAGCCTCCAGGTTCTCCTTTATCATCTCCTCTTTCTTCAAAGAACTGGGCAAAACTGGTCTTCACTACAAGCAGTTTGCTTTTACTTACACTTGCAGTATATTTTGTAACCAGTCAAGCTACTAGGGGAGTGAGTACTCTCATACCTAATATTAATAACAAACAGTGGGTAGTCCACTAAGACAGATTCTGAAAACTAACACTTGTTCTGCGTTCAGTGAAGATGTTCAAGTGTTTCACAAGCTTACTCTAACTAAATGTCTTTAGCCACTTAAGAAGAGAACTCAACACGAACCCAAGACATCTCATAAAACTCAATTCCAATAATCAAATGCCTGTTTTCACTTTTCTTCTCTCTGTCATATTTTCTAAATTATAATGATAATCCTCAACAACAGATTTCAAAAAAGGCAAAGCAGTAAAATCTAGTTACATCAAAAATACATTTTTCTAATAGGAAATTCTATACATGGTACTCTCCTTTTGAGACTGAATTAATCTCAGCTGCAGGGTAACTAATTAACCAATATTCTAGCCAAATTTAAGATCATTTGCTAGAGGAAATAGGACCTTTACTTTCTATTCCTGTTTTGACAGTACTGGAGAACTATGCTAAGTTCCTACGGAACTAAATGAAGACACACCATAGTCTTATGACCCCGACAGTTGCATAAGAGGCAAGACTGAGAAACCGAAGCATTGCTACACAGTTTGTCACACAGTTGAGATTATGCCTAAATTAGACTGAGTTTGATAGGTAAGTACTAAAGAAAAAATTTTAAACAAAGAGTGTGTTAGAGAAGTTGGCTCTCATTCACTTTTATTCTAACAATGACATTTTTCAACTGATCCTGGTTTTGGTAGCAATTTTAAAAAAAACGCTATTTAAACTGTACTGGTTTAGATTGTTAAAAATATAATCCTATAGGGTTGTGCATGTGAAAATAGATCCTCCTTAATTCCAAAAGGACTTTTAAAAGGACAATACGAGGGTTTCCCTGGTGGCTCAATGCTAGAGAATCCACCTGCCTACACAGGAAGCACGGGTTCAATCCCTGGTCCGGGAGGAGCCCACACGCTGTGCAGCAACTAAGCTGGTGGGCCGCAACTATTGAGCCTGTACTCTAGAGCCCAGGAGCCGTGACTGCTGACGCCCGAGCACGCTGGAACCCATGTTCCACAACAAGAGGCCACTGTAATGAGAAGTCCAGCACCGCAACAGGAGAGTGGCCCCTGCTTGCCACAGCTAGAAAAAAGCCCATGCAGCAGTGAAAACACAGCGCAGCCAAAAATAGAGAAATAAAATTATTTTTTAAAAAATGACAATGCTGAGAATAATATATATATATATAATATATATATATTTTGCTTATCCAAAAGACAGGCAGGCGAGACAATGACTAAAACAGCATAAATAGCAGGCCTTTTGTTTGAGGCAAAGTTAACGAACAATAAAAGGAAACAGAAGCTATCTAAAGAAAGTATTTAGAACAGATAAAGGAAACATTTAAATGAAAAAGGACATTACTGGAAAAAAAACTAGAAGAAAAACTTGATTTGTGAAAATGAAGCATAACTTCATTTTGTGAAAAATAATTAATGACAAACATAAATATCACAAAAGCACTGAAAAAGGAATTTGATGTTAAGTTACATACACACATATATATATATTTTTTTTACCTCTAAACCAAGAAATGCCTGCACACTATTTGTTCTGTCAAGACAATCCAAGCAGTTTGTTCGAACTGTACCACTCTGACACCTGAAACAAATTCAGGGAAACTAAATGGGCAGTTTAAAACAAAAATAACAAAAGCTAAAACAAACTGAGAAAAATTAAGCTGATTAAAATGTAGCATCTACTTTCTCCCCACTTCAATTCTCTAGTATAATTCTCAAACACACAAAAAAGATGAAAGAATTTTACAGTGATCATCCATATACCCACCATCCACATTCTACAAGCGCTAACATTTTGCCATCCACTCTCTATTACCTATCTCTCCAGTCAACTTATTTTTAACGAGGCCAGTAGTCAGGAGCTAAACACACATTCAGATTTATAACCATGCAGTTCTATAGCAGAACAGACAATAACCAATGTCTTTTATTTGCATTAAATAATCTTTACTGAGGCCAAGAAATATTACGACATTAATTTTACGAGAGAAATGGAACAGCCTCCGAGAGAGCAGCATGAGATTTGGAGCTAGATGAATTCGAGCTCTAACACTTTCTACTTACGTGACGTGGGGAAGATGACAGCTTTCAGCCCCCACTTCCTCCATTGTGAATGGATAACAACAGAACCCATCCCTACAGCTGTTATTAATTATTGCAAAGACTAAGTGCACTACCTGACCCACACACAGCACATGCCCAGTAATGTAAGCTACTTTTAGAAAGGAAGAACAACAAGCTTAAAATCAAGTATAATAAAGAAATTAAATAACTACAGAAAAGTTCCAACTTAAAGAAAGGAAAAACAGAGACGTCAAACCTTTGAACTTCGCTTCCATCAAAATGAAAAATTCCATAATCCAGAAACTTCTGGACTTGAGGTTTAAGAACACTATGTAATTTTTCTGCCTTTCCTCCTTTAACCATTTGATGATAGTCAAAATTCACCATCTGGATATCAGCAGCATGTTCAGAAGCTTTCAGATGACTCTGAAAATGAAAAGAAAATATTCATTTAATTCTTCTTCAGGTTTTTTTGGGCTGCAAATAGCAGATCCGGCAGGCAGGATCCCCTATCCTTAATCAGGGATCAAACCTATGCCCCTTGCAGTGAAAATGCAGATTCTTAACCACTCACTGGACCGCCAAGGAAAGTGAAAGTGTTAGTCACTCAGTCGTGTCTGACTCTTTGCGGCCCCATGGACTGTAGCCGCCAGGCTCCCCTGTCTATGGAATTTTCCAGACAAGAATACTGAAGTGGGTAGCCATTCCCTTCTCCAAGGGAACTTTCCGACCCAGGGATTGAACCAGGTCTCGTGCACTGCAGGTGAACTCTTTACCGTCTGAGCCACCATGAAAATATTCATTTAAATGTTAACCAAATACGATTCTATCAACACAAATGAAACTTTTATTTTAAATGAAAATCTAAGCAGGTCCTTGAAATCTTACTAATTTCACAAAGCTTTCTTTCATTGCCACTGGCAGTAAAATGAAAAATTACTTGCTAATATCTTACAGCACCCTTTTCCTAAAACCTCCTATACTATTACAGAGAGATTAGTTAGGTCTTACATAATTAATATCAGGGAACTTAACATTCTCAATTGGTTTAGAAAATGAAAAATTATTTCCAACAACCAGCATTTCATTTTTTACCATAAAATACAATGACTGTTTATATCTATTACAGAATCTCAGAACAAAGTAGTTGANACGGGTATGTCGGGGAACTTCTTGAGTTGCAGCAAGGGTGTGAAGGACCCTATGAGGTTCAAGAGGGAAGGCGTGATTTCTCTCGGGATGTTGCAGCAGAAAACGGCTTCTTCTCGCCTGGAGGGGAGAACCTCCTGGTTTTTCTCGAGTTGCGGCAGGTCCCTCTCAAGTTATGACGGGGACCTTAGGGACCTGCTCGCATGGCCTCAGGAAAGGCCAGTCTCTGTGCGAGTTGAGAGGGGCCCCTCGGGATTCCTCTCCAGTCGGTGCCGAGTCCTAAGTCCCCATCTGGAGTGGAAGCTGAAGCCTGAGGCTTCCTCTCCAGTGCTGGCATGGATCTTGGGGTTCCTCTGGATTCTCCCCAGGTGAGTCAGACCTCGTCTCCTGTGGTTACATGCATGTCTGCTTTCCTCCTGTGCTGTAGCAGCAGTGTCAGGCTTTCTGTCGAGTTGACCCAGGATCTCTGTCTTTCCCTTGAGATACCACAGGGCTGTGGCATGAGCCATCATGGTGTGATGTGATAGGTGGGTGACACTCGAGGCACGGCAGGGAAATCAGGTTCATCTGGAGTGGATTGAGACAACTCGGGGACTTTTAGTATGTTGGAAAGACCCTTGTAGATCTCGGCTTTCCCGTTGAGAGTGCCACCTCTTGAGATGTGATGGGAACGTCGTGAATCCTTTCCCGACGAAGCAGGGAAAGGGAACCTCATCTCAAGCTCACGAGGGGGAAACGAGGCTCCTCCTGAGTTGTCCCGGGACCCTCGGTGTTCCTTCCGCGTGGGGACGGGTATGTCGGGGAACTTCTTGAGTTGCAGCAAGGGGGGGAAGGAATCTTGCAAGGTTCAAGAGGGAAGGCGTGATTTCCCTCGAGACCCCACAGCAGCAAAGTGCCTCATTTCGCCTGCAGGGGAGAACCTCCTGGTTTACCTCGAGTTGCGGCAGGTCCTTCTCGAGTTATGACGGGGTCCTCAGGGTCCCGCTGGCATAGCCTCAGGAAAGACCAGTCTCCATTCGAATTGAGAGGGGCCCTTCGGGATTCCTGTCCAGTCAGTGTCGGGTCCTAGGTCCTCGTCTGGAACTGTGGCCAGAACCTGAGGTTTCCTCTCCAGTGCTGACATGAATCTTGGGGTTCCTCTGGAGTCTCCACAGGAGAGTCAGGACTCTTCTCGAGTGGAGACATACACGTCCAGTTTCCTCCCGAGCTGTAGCAGCAGTGTCAGGCTTCCCGACGAGTTGACACAGGGATCTGTGGCTTTCCCTCGAGGTCCCAAGGGCTGTCGCACGTGCCACCGTGGTGTGATTCGATGCTCGGTGTCACTTTCGAGGCAGGGCATTGCAATCAGGTTCATCTGTAGTGGACTGAGACATTTGGGGGTCTTTTGGAATGGTGGCACGACCCCTGGAGTTCTTCTCGACTTTCCTGTTGAGAGTACGTCCTCTTGCTGTGTGACACGAATGCCAGAATCCTTTCCTGACGAAGCAGGGAAAGGAACCCTCATCTGGAGCAGAGCAGGGGGAAAGGGGGCTCCTCTTGAGTTGTGGTGGGACGCTCAGGGTTCCTCTCAAATGGAGACGGGTATGTTGGGGAACTTCTAGAATTATCGCAATAGTGTGAAGGACCCTTTGGGGTTCAGGAGGGAAGGCGTGATTTCCCTCGGGATGCCACAGCAGAAAACGGCTTCATCTCGCCTGGAGGGGAGAACCTCCTGGTTTTTCTCGTGTTGTGGCAGGTCCCCCACGAGTTACCATGGGGACCTCAGGAACCCGCTCGCGTGGCCACAGGAATGGCTAGTATCCGTGCGAGTTGAGAGGGGCCTCTCAGGATTCCTCTCCAGTCGGTGCCGGGTCCTAATTCCCCATCTGGAGCCAAAGCTGGAACCTGAGGTTTCCTCTCCAGTGCTGGCATCGATCTTGGGGTTCCTCTGGAATCTCCCCGGGGGAGTCAGGGCTCGTCTCCTATGGTTACATGCACCTCTGCTTTCCTCCCGAGCTGTAGCAGCAGTGTCAGTCTTCCCGTCGAGTTGAACCATTGATCTCTGTCTTTCCCTCGAGATGCCACAGATCTGTGGCACGAGCCAAGCGTGGTGTGAGGCAATAGGCGGGTGACACTCGAGTCAGGGCAGGAAATTCAGTTTCATCTGGAGTGGACTGAGACATCTGCAGGACTTTTAGTATGTTGTCACGACCCCTGGAGATCTCGGAGTCCCTGTTGAGATTGCCACCTCTTGAGATGCGACGGGAATGGCGGGAATCCTTTCCCGAAGAAGCAAGGAAAGGGACCCTCATCTCGAGCTCACGAGGGGGAAACGGGGCTCCTCCTGAGTTGTGCTGGGACCCTCGGTGTTCCTCCCTCATGGGGACGGGTATGTAGGGAACTTCTTGAGTTGCAGCAAGGGTGGGAAGGACCTTGCGAGGTTCAAGAGCAAAGGTGTGATTTCCCTCGAGATGCTGCAGCAGAAAAGGGCCTCATCTCGCCTGCAGCAGAGAAACTCCTGGTTTTTCTCGAGTTGCGGCAGGTCCCTCTCTAGTTACGACGGAGACCTCAGGGACCCATTCACATGGCCTCAGGAAAGACCAGTCTCCATGCAGATTGCGAGGGGCCCCCCGAGATTCTTCTTCAGTCAATGTCGGGTCTCAAGTCCTCGTCTGGATCTGCGGCCAGATCCTGAGGTTTCCTCTCCAGTGCTGACATGGATCTTGGGGTTCCTCTGCAGTCTCCACAGGAGAGTCAGAGCTCTTCTCGAGTGGAGATATACACGTCCATTTTCCCTCCCGAGCTGTAGCAGCAGTATCAGGCTTCCCGATGAGTTGACACAGGAATCTGTGGCTTTCCCTCGAGGTGCCACAGGGCTGTGGCACGAGGCACCGTGGTGTGAGGCAATACGCGGGTGACACTCGAGGTAGTGCTGGGAAATCTACTTCTTCTGGAGCGGACTGAGACATCTGGGGGACTTTTATTATGTTGGAACGACCCCTGGAGATCTCAGCATTCCTGTTGATAGCGCCACCTCTTGAGATGCGATGGGAATGGCGGGAATCCTTTCCCGACGAAGCAGGGAAAGGGACCCTCATCTCGAGCTCACGAGGGGGAAATGGGGCTCCTCCTGAGTTGTGCCGGGACCCTCGGTGTTCCTCCCGCATGGGGACGGGTATGTCGGGGAACTTCTTGAGTTGCAGCAAGGGTGGGAAAGACCCTTGCAAGGTTCAAGAAGGAATGGGTGATTTCCGTTGAGACGCTGCAGCAGAAAAGGGGTTCATCTCGCCTGCAGGGGAGAACCTCCTGGTTTTTCTCGAGTTGCCTCAGGATCCTCTCGAGTTACGACGGGGACCTCAGGGACCCGCTTGCCCCTCGGGATTCTTCCCCTGTCAATGTCGGGTCCTCAGTCCTCATCTGGAATTGTGGCCAGAACCTGAGGTTTCCTCTCCAGTGCTGACATGGATCTTGGGGTTCCTCTGGATTCTCCACAGGAGAGTCAGGACTCTTCTCGAGTGGAGACATACACATCCGTTTTCCTCCCGAGCTGTAGCAGCACTGTCAGGCTTCCCAAAGGGGTTGACAAAGGGATCTGTGGCTTTCCCTCGAGGTGCGAGAGGGCTGTCGCAATGTGCAACCATGGTGTGATTCGATGCTTGGGGTGAACTTAGAGGCAGGGCANCGAGCTGTAGCAGCACTGTCAGGCTTCCCAAAGGGGTTGACAAAGGGATCTGTGGCTTTCCCTCGAGGTGCGAGAGGGCTGTCGCAATGTGCAACCATGGTGTGATTCGATGCTTGGGGTGAACTTAGAGGCAGGGCAGGGAAATCAGGTTCATCTGGAGTGGACTGAAACATTTGGGGGTCTTTTGTAATGTTGGCATGACCCCTGGAGTTCCTCTCGACTTTGCTGTTGAGAGCATGTCCTCTTGCTGTCCAACGGGATCGCCAGAATCCTTTCCCGACGAAGCAGGGAAAGGAACCCTCATATGGAGCAGAGGAGGGGGAAAGGGGGCTCCTGTTGAGTTGTGGTGGGACCCTCAGTGTTCCTCTCGAGTGGAGACGGGTATGTCGGGGAACTTCTTGAGTTGCAGCAAGGATGAGAAGGAACCTTTGAGGTTCAGGAGGGAAGGCATGATTTCTCTCAGGATGCCGCAGCAGAAAACGCCCTCATCTTGCCTGGAGGGGAGAACCTCCTGCTTTTTCTCGAGTTGCGGCAGGTCCCTCTCAAGTTACGACGGGGACCTCAGGGACCCACTAGCATGGCCTCAGGAAATTCCAGTCTCTGTGTGAGTTGAGAGGGGCCCCTCGATATTCCTCTCAGGTCGATGCCAGGTCCTAAGTCCCCATCTGGAGCCAAATCTGGAACCTGAGGATTCTTCTCCAGTGCTGGCATGGATCTTGGGGTTCCTATGGATTCTCCCCAGGGGAGTCAGGTCTCGTCTTCTGTGGTTACATGCACGTCCGCTTTCCTCCCGAGCTGTAGCAGCAGTCTGGCTTCCCATCGAGTTGACCCAGGGATCTCTCTCTTTCCCTTGAGATGCCCCAGGGCTGTGGCTTGGCCCACCGTGGTGTGAGGCGATACACGGGTGACACAAGAGGAAGGGCAGGGAAATCAAGTTCATCTGGAGTGGACTGAGACATCTGGGGGACTTTTAGTATGTTGGCACGACCCCTGGAGATCTCAGCATTCCTGTTGATAGCGCCACCTCTTGAGATGTGAAGGGAATGGCGGGAATCCTTTCCGACGAAGCAGGGAAAGGGACCCTCATCTCGAGCTCACGAGGGGGAAACGGGGCTCCTCCTGAGTTGTGCCAGGACCCTCGGTGCTCGTTCCGCGTGGGGACAGGTATGTCGGGGAACTTTTTGAGTTGCAGCAAGTGTGGAAGTACCCTTGCGAGGTTCAAGTGGGAAGACGTGATTTCTCTCAAGACACCGCAGCAGAAAAGGTCCTCTTCTTGCCTGCAGGGGAAAGCTTCCTGGTTTTTCTCGAGTTGCGGCAGGTTTCTCTGGAGTTACGACGGGGACCTCAGGGACTCGCTCATGTGGCCTCAGGAAAAGCCAGTCTCCGTGCGAGTTGAGAGGGGCCCCTCGGGATTCCTCTGCAGTCGGTGCCGTGTCTTAAGTCCCCATTTAGAGCCAAAGCTGGAACCTGAGGTTTCCTCTCCAGTGCGGGCATGGATCTTGGGGTTCCTCTGGAGTCCCACTAGGGGAGTAAGGCCTCGTCTCCTGTGGTTACATGCCCGTCCGCTTTCCTCCCGAGCTGTAGCAGCAGTGTCAGGCTTCCTGTCGAGTTGACGCAGGGATCTCTGTCTTTCCCTCGAGATGCCACAGAGCTGCAACAAGAGCCACCGTCATGTGAGGGGACACGCGGGTGACACTTGAGGCAGGGCAGGAAAGTCAGGTTAATCTGGAGTGGACTGAGACATCTGGGTGGGAATTTTAGTTTGTTGGCAGGAACCCTGGCGATCCCAGCTTTGCTGTTGAGAGTGCCACCTCTTGAGGTGTGACAGGAATGGAGGGAATCCTTTCCTGATGAAGCAGGGAACAGGACCCTCATCTCAAACTCATGAGGGGGAAGCGGGGCTCCTCCTGAGTTGTGTGATACCCTCGGTGTTCCTCCTGCATGGGGACGCATATATCGGGGAACTTCTTGTGTTCCAGCAAGAGTGGGAAGGACCCTTGCGAGGTTCAAGAGGGAAGGTGTAATTTCCCTTGAGATGCCACAGCAGAAAAGGGCTTCATCTCACCTGCAGGGGAGAACCTCCTGGTTTTTCTCGAGTTGTGGCAGGTCCCTCTCGAGTTACGATGGGGACCTCAGGGACCTGCTGGTGTGGCCTCAGGAAAGACCAGTCTCCATTCGAGTAGTGAGGGGCCCCTCGGGATACCTCTCCAGTCAGGGTCGGGTCCAAGGTCCTCGTCTGGAACTGCGGCCAGAACCTGAGGTTTCCTCTCCAGTGCTCACATGGATATTGGGGTTCCTCTGGAGTCTCGACAGGAGAGTGAGGACTCTTCTCAAGTGGAGACATACACGTCCGTTTTCCTCCCAAGCTGTAGCAGCAGTGTCAGGCTTCCCGACGAGTTGACACAGGGATCTGTGGCTTTACCTCGAGGTGCCACAGAGCTGTTGCACGTGCCACCGTGGTGTGATTCGATGCTTAGGGTGACCTTGGAGGCAGGGCAGGGAAATCAGGTTCATCTGGAGTGGACTGAGACATCTGTGGGTCTTTTGGAATGGTGGCACTATCCCTGGAGTTCCTCTCAACTTTCCTGTTGAGAGCATGTCCACTTTCTGTACGGCGGGAGCGCCAGAATCCTTTCTGGCCAAAGCAGGAAAGGAACCCTCATCTGGCGTGGAGGAGGGGGAACGGGGACTCCTCTTGAGTTCTGGTGGGAC
>SJYH01001083.1:245758-279034 GCA_006408735.1 Sylvicapra grimmia
TGCTGGCATGGATCTTGGGATTCCTCTGGAGTCTTCCCAGGGGAGACAGGCCTCATCTCCTGTGGTTACATGCATGTCCGCTTTCCTCCCAAGCTGTAGCAGCAGTGTCAGGCTTCTCGTCGAGTTGACCCAGGGATCTCTGTCTTTCCCTCGAGAAGCCACAGGGCTTTGGCTCAAGACACCTAGGTGTGAGGCAATAGGCGGGTGACCTTCGAGACAGGGGTGGGAAATCAGGTTCATCTGGAGTGGACTGAGACATATGGGGGACTTTTAGTATGTTGGCATGACCCCTGGAGATCTTGGCTTTCCTGTTGAGAGCGCCACCACTTGAGATGCGACGGGAACAGCGGGAATCCTTTCCTGATGAAGCAGGGAAAGGGACCCTCATCTCGAGATCACGAGGGGGAAACGGGTCTCCTCCTGAGTTGTGCCGGGACCCTCGGTGTTCCTCCCATGTGGGGACGGGTATGTCGGGGAACTTCTTGAGTTTCAGCAAGGGTAGGAAGGACCCTTGTGAAATTCAAGAGTGAAGGTATGATTTGGCTGGAGACACTGCAGCAGAAAAGGGCTTCATCTCGCCTGCAGGGGAGAACCTCCTGGTTTTTCTCGAGTTGTGGCAGGTCCCTATCGAGTTATGACTTGGACATCAGGGACCCGCTGGCGTGGACTCAGGAAAGACCAGTCTCCATGTGAGTCGCTTGGGGCTCTCGGGATTCCTCTCCAGTCTGGGTCTGGTCCTAAGTCCTCGTCTGGAACTGTGGCCAGAACCTGAGGTTTCCTCTCCAGTGCTGACATGGATCTTGGGGTCCCTCTGGAATCTCCACAGGAGACTCAGGATGCTTCTCGAGTGGAGACATACACGTCCATTTTCCTCCCGAACTGTAGCAGCAGTGTCAGGCTTCCCAACTAGTTGACACAGGGATCTGTGGCTTTCCTTCGAGGTGCCACAGGGCTGTCACACGAGCCACCATGGTGTGATTCGATGCTCGGGGTGATGTTCGAGGCAGGGCAGGGAAAACAGGTTCATCTGGAGTGGACTGAGACATTTGGGGGCATTTTGGAATTGGGGCACGACCCTGGAGATTCTCTTGACACTCCTGTTGAGAGCACATGCTCTTGCTGTGCGATGGGAACGCCAGAATCCTTTCCCGACAAAGCAGGGAAAGGAACCCTCATCTGGAGTGGAGGAGGGGGAATACGGGCTCATCTTGAGTTGTCGTGGGACCTTCAGTGTTCCTTTCTACTGGAGACGGTATGTCGGGGAACTTCTAGAGTTGCAGAAAGGGTGTGAAGAACCCTTTGTGGTTCAGGAGGGAAGGCGTGATTTCTCTCGGGATGCCGCAGCAGAAAACTGCCTCATCTCGCCTGGAGGGGGAACCTCCTGTTTTTTCTCGAGTTGCGGTTGGTCCCTCTGNCCCTTTGTGGTTCAGGAGGGAAGGCGTGATTTCTCTCGGGATGCCGCAGCAGAAAACTGCCTCATCTCGCCTGGAGGGGGAACCTCCTGTTTTTTCTCGAGTTGCGGTTGGTCCCTCTGGAGTTATGAGGGGGACCTCAGGGACCCTCTCGCGTGGCCTCAGAAAAGGCCAATCTCCTTGCGAGTTGAGAAGGGCCCTCGGGATTCCTCTCCAGTCGGTGGTGAGTCCTAAGTCCCCGTCTGGAGCCGAAGCTGGAACCTGAGATTTCCTCCCAGTGCTGGCATGGATCTTGGGGTTCCTCTGGAGTCTCCCCAGGGGAGTCAGGCCTCTTCTCCTGTGGTTACATGCACATCCGCTTTCCTTCCAAGCTCTAGCAGCAGTGTCAGGCTTCCATTGAGTTGACCCAGGGTTCTTTGTGTTTCCCTCGAGATGGCACAGGGCTGTGGCATGAGCCACCATGGTGTGTGGCGATACGCGGAAGACCTTCGAGGCAGGGCAGGGAAATCAGGTTCATCTGGAGTGGACTGAGACAACTGGGGGACTTTTAGTATGTTGGCACTATCCCTGGAGATCTCGGTTTTCCTGTTGAGAGTGCCACCTCTTGACATGCTATGGAACTGGCGGGAATCCTTTCCCGAAGAAGCAGGGAAATGGACCCTCATCTCAAGCTCACAAGGGGGAAACGGGGCTCCTCCTGAGTTGTTTCGGGAACCTCGGTGTTCCTCCCACGTGGGGACGGGTATGTCGAGGAATTTCTTAAGTGGCAGCAAGGGTGGGAAGGACCCTTGCAAGGTTTAAGAGGGAAGGCGTGATTTCTGCCGAGAGGCCACAGCAGAAAAGGGCCTCATCTCGCCTCCAGGGTAAAACCTCCTGGTTTTTCTCGAGTTGCGGCAGCTCCCTCTTGAATTACGATGGGGACCTCAGGGACCCACTGGCGTTGCCTCAGGAAAGACCAGTCTCCATTTGAGTTGTGAGGGGCCCCTCGGGATTCCTCTCCAGTCAGTGTCGGGTCCTAGGTCCTCGTCTGGAACTGCGGCCAGAACCTGAGTTTTTCTCTCCAGTGCTGACATGGACCTTGGGGTTCCTCTGGAGTCTCCACAGGAGAGTCAGGACTCTCCTCGAGTGGAGACATACACGTCCGTTTTCCTCCCGAGCTGTAACAGCAGCATCAGTCTTCCTGACGAATTGACACAGGGATCTGTGGCTTTCCCTCGAGGTGCCACAGGGCTGTCGCATGTGCCACCGTGATGTGATTTGATGCTCGGGGTGACCTTCAAGGCAGGGCAGGGAATTCAGGTTCATGTGGGGAGTGGACAGATATTTGGGGATCTTCTGCAATGGTGACATGACCCCTGGCGTTCCTCTCAACTTTCCTGTTGAGAACACGTCCTCTTGCTGTGCGATGGGAACGCCGGAATCCTTTCCCGACGAACAAGGGAAAGAACCCACATCTAGAGCAAAAGGGGGAAAGTGGGATCCTCTTGAGTTGTGGTGGGTCCCCCAGTGCTCCTCTCGAGTGGAGACAGGTATGCCGGGGAACTTCTTGAGTTGCAGCAACGGTGTGAAAGACCCTTTGAGGTTCAGGAGGGAAGGAGTGATTTCTCTCCTGATTCCACCACAGAAAATGGCCTCCTCTCGCCTGGAAGGAAGAACCTCCTGGTTTTACTCGAGTTGCAGCAGGTCCCTCTCATGTTAAGACAGGTACCTCAGGGATCTGCTCGCATGGCCTCAGGAAAGGCCAGTCTCCGTGCAAGTTGAGAGGGGCCCCTCGGGATTCCTCTCCAGTAGGTGCCAGGTCCTAAGTGCCTGTCTGGAGCCAAAGGTGGAACCTGAGGTTTCCTCTCCAGTGCTGGCATGGATCTTGGGATTCCTCTGGAGTCTTCCCAGGGGAGACAGGCCTCGTCTCCTGTGGTTACATGCACGTCTGCTTTCCTCCCAAGCAGTAGCAGCAGTGTCAGGCTTCCATTGAGTTAACCCAGGGATCTCTGTCTTTCCCTCGAGATGCCACAGGGCTGTGGCACGAGCCACCGTGATGTGAGGTGATACGCGGGAAACCTTCGAGGCAGGGCAGGGAAATCAGGTTCATCTGGAGTGCACTGAGACATCTGGGGAATTTTTACTATGTTGACAAGGCCCTTGGAGATCTCGGCTTTCCTGTTGAGAGCGCCGCTTCTTGAGATGCGATGGGAACGGCAGGAATCCTTTCCCAACGAAGAAGGGAAAGGGACCCTCATCTCGAGCTCACGAGAGGGAAACGGGGCCCTCCTGAGTTGTGCCGGGACCCTCGGTGTTCCTCCCGCATGGGTCGGGTATTTGGGGGAACTTCCTGAGTTGCAGCAATGGTGGGAAGGACCCTTGCGAGGTTCAAGAGGGAAGGCGTGATTTCCCTCAAGATGCCGCAGCAGAAAAGGGCCTCATCTCACCTGCAGCAGAGAACCTCCTGGTTTTTCTCGTGTTGGGGCAGGTCCCTATCAAGTTTTGACAGGGACTTCAGGGGCCCGCTGTCGTGGCCTCAGGAAAGACCAGTCTCCATGCTAGTTGCAAGGGGCCCCTTGGGATTCCTCTCCAGTCAGTGTCGGGTCCCAGGTCCTCATCTGGAACTGCGGCCAGAACCTGAGGTTTCCTCTCTAGTTCTGACTTGGGCCTTCGGGTTCCTCTGGAGACTCCACAGGAGAGTCAGGACTCTTCTCGAGTGGAGACATACACGTCCGTTTTCCTCCCGAGCTGTAGCAGCAGTGTCAGGCTTCCCGACGAGTTGACACAGGGATGTGTGGCTTTCCCTCGAGGTGCCACAGGGCTCTCACTCANGGACTCTTCTCGAGTGGAGACATACACGTCCGTTTTCCTCCCGAGCTGTAGCAGCAGTGTCAGGCTTCCCGACGAGTTGACACAGGGATGTGTGGCTTTCCCTCGAGGTGCCACAGGGCTCTCACTCATGTCACCGTGGTGTGATTCGATGCTCGGGGTGACCTTCAAGGCAGGGCAGGTAAATCAGGTTCATCTGGAATGGACTGAGAAACTTGTGTGGCTTTTGGAATGGTGACACGACCCCTGGATTTCCTCTCGACTTTCCTGTTGAGAGCACGTCCTCGTGATGTGCGACGGGAATGCCACAATCCTTTCCTGACCAAGTAGGGAAAGGAACACTCATCTGGAGCGGAGGAGGGGGAAAAGGGGCTCCTCTTGAGTTGTGGTGGCTCCTCAGTGTTTCTCTTGAGTGGAGATGGGTATGTCGGGGAACTTCTTGAGTTGTAGCAAGGATGTGAAGGACCCTATGAGGTTCAAGAGGGAAGACGTGATTTCTCTCGGGATGTCGCAGCAGAAAACAGCCTCATCTCGCCTGGAGGGGAGAACCTCCTGGTTTTTCTCGAGTTGCGGCAGGTCCCTCTCGAGTTACGACGGGGACCTTAGGGACCCGCTCGCGTGAACTCAGGAAAGGCNCAGAAAACAGCCTCATCTCGCCTGGAGGGGAGAACCTCCTGGTTTTTCTCGAGTTGCGGCAGGTCCCTCTCGAGTTACGACGGGGACCTTAGGGACCCGCTCGCGTGAACTCAGGAAAGGCCAGTCTCCGTGCAAGTTGAGAGGGGCCCCTCGGGATTCCTCTCCAGTTGATGCCGGGTCCTAAGTCCCCATCTGGAGTGGAAGCTGAAGCCTGAGGTTTCCTCTCCAGTGCTGGCATGGATCTTGGGGTACCTCTGGATTCTCCCCACGTGACTCAGGCCTCGTCTCCTGTGGTTACATGCACGTCTGCTTTCCTCCTGTGCTGTAGCAGCATTGTCAGGCTTCCCGTCGATTTGACCCAGGATCTCTATCTTTCCCTCGAGATGCCACAGGGCTGTGGCACAAGCCATCGTGGTGTGATGTGATAGGCGGGTGACACTCAAGGCACGGCAGGGATATCGGGTTCATCTGGAGTAGACTGAGACATCTGGGGGACTTTTAGTATATTGGCAAGACCCCTGTAGATCTCAGCTTTCCCGTTGAGATCGCCACCTCTTGAGATGCTACAGGAACGTCGTGAATCCTTTCCCGATGAAGCAGGGAAAGGGAACCTCATCTCGAGCTCACGAGGGGGAAACGGGGCTCCTCCTGAGATGTGCCAGGACCCTCGGTGTTCCTCCTGCGTGGGGAAGGGTATGTCGGGGAACTTCTTGAGTTGCAGCAAGAGGGGGAAGGAATCTTGCGAGGTTCAAGAGGGAAGGCATGATTTCCCTCAAGACGCCGCAGCAGCAAAGTGCCTCATTTTGCCTGCAGGGGAGAACCTCCTGTTTTTTCTCGAGTTGCGGCAGGTCCTTCTCGAGTTACGATGGGGACCTCAGGGTCCCGCTGGCATAGCCTCAGGAAAGACCAATTTCCATTTGAATTGCGAGGGGCCCCTCAGGATCCTCTCCAGTCAGTGTCGGGTCCTAGGTCATCGTCTGGAACTGCGGCCAGAACCTGAGGCTTCCTCTCCAGTGCTGATATGAATCTTGGGGTTCCTCTGGATTCTCCACAGGAGAGTCAGGACTCTTTTCGAGTGGAGTCATACACGATCGTTTTCCTCCCGAGCTGTAGCAGCAGTGTCAGGCTTCCCAACGAGTTGACACAGGGGTCTGTAGCTTTCCCTCGAGGTCCCAAGGGCTGTTGCACATGCCACCGTGGTGTGATTCGATGCTCAGTGTCACCTTCGAGGCAGGGCATTGCAATCAGGTTCATCTGTAGTGGACTGAGACATTTGGGGGTCTTTTAGAATGGTGGCACGACCCCTGGAGTTCCTCTCGACTTTCATGTTGAGAGTACATCTTCTTGCTGTGTGACACGAACGCCAGAATCCTTTCCTGACAAAGCAGGGAAAGGAACCCCCATCTGGAGCGGAGCAGAGGGAAAAGGGGCTCCTCTTGAGTTGTGGTGGGACCCTCAGGGTTCCTCTCGAGTGGAGACGGGTATGTCGGGGAACTTCTTGAGTTGCATCAAGGGTGTGAAGGACCCTTTGAGGTTCAGGAGGGAAGGCGTGATTTCCCTCGGGATGCTGCAGCAGAAAACGGCCTCCTGGTTTTTCTCATGTGGCGGCAGGTCCCTCACGAGTTACGATGGGGACCTCAGGAAACTGCTCACGTGGCCACAGGAATGGCCAGTATCCTTTCGAGTTGAGATGGGCCTCTTGGGATTCCTCTCCAGTCAGTGCCGGGTCTTAAGTGTCTGTCTGGAGCCGAAGCTGGAACCTGAGGTTTCCTCTCCAGTGCTGGCATGGATCTTGCGGTTCCTCTGGAGTCTCCCCAGGGGAGTCAGGCCTCGTCTCCTGTGGTGACATGCACGTCCAATTTCCTCCTGAGCTGTAGCAGCAGTGTCAGGCTTCCCGTTGAGTTCACCCAGGGATCTCTGTCTTTCCCTCGAGATACCACAGGGCTGTGGCATGAGCCACCGTGGTGTGAGACGATACGCTATTGACAGTCGAGTCAGGGCAGCGAAATCATGTTCATCTGGAATGGACTGAGACATCTTGTGGGGGGACTTCTAGTATGTTGGCACCACCCCTGGAGATCTCGGCTTTCCTGTTGAGAGTGCCACCTCTTGAGATGTGACGGGAATGGCAGGAATCCTTTCCCGTCGAAGCAGGGAAAGGGACCCTCATCTCGAGCTCACGAGGGGGAAATGGGGCTCCTCCTGAGTTGTACCAGGACCCTCGGTGTTCCTCCCACGTGGGGACGGGTATGTCGGGGAACTTCTTGAGTTGCAGCAAGGGTGGGAAGGACCCTTGCGAGGTTCAAGATTGAAGGCGTGATTTCCCTCAAAACGCTGCAGCAGAAAAGTGCCTAATCTCGTNCCTCGGTGTTCCTCCCACGTGGGGACGGGTATGTCGGGGAACTTCTTGAGTTGCAGCAAGGGTGGGAAGGACCCTTGCGAGGTTCAAGATTGAAGGCGTGATTTCCCTCAAAACGCTGCAGCAGAAAAGTGCCTAATCTCGTCTGCAGGAAAGAGCCTCCTGGTTTTTCTCAAGTTGTGGCAGGTCCCTCTCGATTTACGATGGGGACATCAGGGACCTGCTGGCGTGGCCTCAGGAAAGACCATTCACCATGGGAGTTGTGAGGGGCCCATCGGGATTCCTCTCCTTTTAGTGTCTGGTCCTAGGTCCTCGTCCGGAATGCGGCCAGAAACAGGTTTCCTCTCCAGTGCTGACATGGACCTTAGGGTCCCTCTGGAGTCTCCACAGGAGAGTCAGGACTCTTCTCGAGTGGAGACATATACGTCCATTTTCCTTCCGAGCTGTAGTAGCAGTGTCAGGCTTCCTGACGAAATGACACAGGGATCTGTGGCTTTCCCTCGAGGTGCCACAGGGCTGTCTCACGTGCCACCATGGTGTGATTCGATGCTCAGGGTGACTTTCGAGGCAGGGCAGGCAAATCAGGTTCATCTGGAGTGGACTGAGACATTTGGTTGTCTTTTGGAATGGTGGCATGATCCGTGGATTTCCTCTCGACTTTCCTGTTGAGAACAAGTCCCCTTGCTGTGTGACGGGAACACCAGAATTCTTTCCCAACGAAGCAGGGAAAGGAACCCTCATCTGGAGCAGAGGAGGGGGAAAGAGGCTCCTTTTGAACTGTGGTGGGACCCTCAGTGTTCCTCTCGAGTGGAGACGGGTATGTCGGCAAGTTCTTGAGTTGCAGCAAGGGTATGAATGACCCTTTGAGGTTCAGGAGGGAAGGCGTGATTTCTCTCAGGTTGCCGCAGCAGAAAACGGCCTCATCTCGCCTGGAGGGGAAAACCTCCTGGTTTTTCCCGAGTTACGGCAGATCCCTCTCGAGTTACGACGGGGACCCGCAGGGACCTGCTCGCGTGGCCTCAGGAAAGGCCAGTCTCCATGCGAGTTGTGAGGGGCCTTTCGGGTTTTGTCTCCAGTCAGTGTCGGTTCCTAGGACCTCGTATGGAACTGCGGCCAGAACCTGAGGTTTCCTCTCCAGTGCTGACATGAATATTGGGGTTCCTCTGGAGTCGCCACAGTAGATTCAGGACTCTTCTCGAGTGGAGACATACACGTCCATTTTCCTCCCAAGCTGTAGCAGCAGTGTCAGGCTTCGCAACGAGTTGACACAGGAATCTGTGGCTTTCCCTCAAGGTGGCACAGGGCTGTTACACGTGCCACCATGGTGTGATTCGATGCTCGGGGTGACCTTCGAGGCAGTGCAGCGAAATCAGTTTCATCTGGAGTGCACTGAGACATTTGGGGGTCTTTTGGAATGCTGTCATGACCCCTGGAGTTCCTCTGGACATTTCTCTTGAGAGCATGTCTTCTTGCTGTGCGACAGGAACGCCAGAATCCTTTCATGACCAAACAGGGAATGGAACCCTCATCTGGAGTGTAGGAGGGGAAAGGAGGCTCCTCTTGGGTTGTGGTGGGACCCTCAGTGTTCCTCTCAGGTGGAGACGGGTATGTCGGGGAACTTCTTGAGTTGCAGCAAGGGTGTAAAGGACCCTTTGAGCATCATGAGGGAAGGCGTGATTTCCCTCGGGATGCCGCAGCAGAAAACGGCCTCATCTTGCCTGGAGGGGAGGACCTCCTGATTTTTCTCGACTTGCGGCAGGACCCTCTCGAGTTATGACAGGGACCTCAGGGACCCGCTGCCGTGGCCTCAGGAAAGACCAGTCTCCATGCCAGTTGCGAGGGGCCCCTTGGGATTCCTCTCCAGTCAGTTTCAGGTCCTAGGTCTTCGTCTGGAACTGCGACCAGAACCTGAGGTTTCCTCTCCAGTGCTGACTTGGTTCTTGGGGTTCCTCTTGAGTCTCCACAGGAGAGTCAGGACTCTTCTCGAGTGGAGACATACACGTCCGTTTTCCTCCCAAGCTGTAGCAGCAGTGTCAGGCTTCATGACCANCTTGGGGTTCCTCTTGAGTCTCCACAGGAGAGTCAGGACTCTTCTCGAGTGGAGACATACACGTCCGTTTTCCTCCCAAGCTGTAGCAGCAGTGTCAGGCTTCATGACCAGTTGACAAAGGGTTCTGTGGCT
Source organism: Sylvicapra grimmia (assembly GCA_006408735.1). Taxonomy (NCBI): domain Eukaryota; kingdom Metazoa; phylum Chordata; class Mammalia; order Artiodactyla; family Bovidae; genus Sylvicapra; species Sylvicapra grimmia. The sequence goes on from SJYH01001083.1 coordinate 255,156, forward strand.
TTCCCTCAAGGTGCCACAGGGCTGTCGCACGTGCCAACATGGTGTGATTCGATGCTCAGGGTGACCTACGAGGCAGGGCAGAGAAATCAGGTTCATTTGGAGTGGACTGAGACATTTTTGGATCTTTTGGAATGGTGGTATGACCCCTGGAGTTCCTCTCGACTTTCCTGTTGAGAGCACGTCCTCTTGCTGTGCGAAGGGAACGCCAGAATCCTTTCCCGATGAAGCAGGGAAAGGAACCCTCATCTGCAGCGGAGGAGGGGAAAAGAAGGCCCCTCTTGACTTGTGTGAGGGTGGCACCCTCACTGTTCCTCTCGAGTAGAGACGGGTATGTCGGGGAACTTCTTGAGTTGCAGCAAGGGTGTGAAGGACCCTTTGAGGTTCAGGAGGGAAGGCGTGATTTCTTTCGGGATGCCACAGCAGAAAACGGCCTCATCTCGCCTGGANGAGTAGAGACGGGTATGTCGGGGAACTTCTTGAGTTGCAGCAAGGGTGTGAAGGACCCTTTGAGGTTCAGGAGGGAAGGCGTGATTTCTTTCGGGATGCCACAGCAGAAAACGGCCTCATCTCGCCTGGAGGGGAGAACCTACTGGTTTTTCTCGAGTTGCAGCATGTCCCTCTTTAGTTACGATGGGGAACTCAGGGAACCGCTCGTGTGTCCTCAGGAAAGGCCAGTCTCCATGTGAGTTGAGAGGGGCCCCTCGGAATTCCTCTCCAGTCGGTGCCGGGCCCTAAGTCTCCATCTGGGGCCAAAGCTGGAACCTGAGGTTTCCTCTCCAGTGCTGGCATGGATCTTAGCGTTCCTCTAGAGTCTCCCCAGGGGAGTCAGGCCTCGTCTCCTTTGATTACATGCACCTCTGCTTTCCTCCCGAGCTGTAGCAGCAGTGTCAGGCTTACCGTCGAGTTGACCCAGGGATCTCTGTCTTTCCCTCAAGATGCCACAGGGCTGTGGCACGAGCCACCGTGGTGTGAAGAGATACGAGGGTGATCTTCAAGGCAGGACAGTGAAATCAGGTTCATCTGGAGTGGACTGAGACATCTGGGGGACTTTTAGGATGTTGGCATGACCCCTGGAGATCTCGGCTTTCCTGTTGAGAGCGCCACCTCTTGACATGCGATGGGAACGGCGGGAATCCTTTNGGAGTGGACTGAGACATCTGGGGGACTTTTAGGATGTTGGCATGACCCCTGGAGATCTCGGCTTTCCTGTTCTCTCGCGGTGGAGAACTGTACGCTACCCTTGCCGCCCTTAGGAAAGGGCTGCTTCGTCCCTTTCCCTGGGAGTAGAGCTCGAGTGTTCCACCTTTGCCCCGAGGAGGACTCCACACGGCCCTGGGAGCCACAAGGAGAGCGTACCCCTGCCCATACAGTCCCTTGAAGAATTTAACGTCGTTCCCACCCTTCCTGGGAACACTCCAAGTTCTCCCTTCCGTACTAAAGGGAGCTCTGCGACGTCGTCTTTTCCCGGAGTAGAGCGGACGTCCCCTCTTGGAGGACCAAAAGAGCTCAACGCCGTCCAGGGAGAGCTCAATACTGCCCCTGGAGTCCCTGGGCGACCGTACCGGAGTCCTTTCTAGTCAGAGGTACGCTAAAGGCTCCCCGAGGAGTCCTAAGGAGAGCTCAGTGACAACCCAGGGTCCAGGAGATCAGGAACTGCGGCAAGAATCTGAGGTTTCCTCTCCAGTGCTGACATGGATCTTGGGGTTCCTCTGAAGTCTCCACAGGAGAGTCAGTACTCTTCTCAAGTAGAGACATACACGTCCGTGTTACTCGCGAGTGGTAGCGGCAGTTTCAGGCTTCCCGACGAGTTGACCCAGTTATCTGTGGCTTTCCCTCGAGATTCCACAGGGCTCTCTCACGTGCCACTGTGGTGTGATTTGATGCTCGGGGTGACCTTCCAGGCAGGCCAGGGAAATCAGATTCATCTGGAGTGGACTAAGACATTTGGGAGTCTTTTGGATGGTGGCACGACCCCTGGAGTTCCTCACAACTTTGTTGTTGAGAGCACGTCCTCTTGCTGTGCGATGGGAACAAAAGAATCCTTTCCCAACGAAGCAGGGAAAGGAACCCTCATCTGCAGCGGAGGAGGGGGAAAGAAGGCCCCTCTTGAGTTGTGGTGGGACCCTCATTGTTCCTCTCGAGTCGAGACGGGTATGTTGGGGAACTTCTTCGGTTGCAGCAAGGGTGTGAAGGACCCTTTGAGGTTCAGGAGGGAAGGCGTGATTTCTCTCGTGATCCTGCAGTAGAAAATGGCCTCATCTGGCCCGGAGTGAAGAACCTCCTGGTTAGTCTCGAGTTGTGGCAGGTCCCTCTCGAGTTACGACGGGGACCTTAGGGACCCGCTCGCATGGCCTCAGGAAAGGCCAGTCTCCGTGCGAGTTGAGAGGGACCCCTTGGGATTCCTCTCCAGTTGGTGCCGGGTCCAAAGTCCCCATCTGGAGCCGAGGATGGAACCTGAGTTTTCCTCTCCAGTGCTGGGATGGATTTTGGGGTTCCTCTGGAGTCTCCCCAGGGGAGTCAGGCCTCGTCTCCTGTTGTTCCATGCATGTCCGCTTTCCTCCCGAGCTGTAGCAGCAGTGTCAGGCTTCCGTCAAGTTGACCCAGGGATCTCTGTCTTTCCCTCAAGATGCCACAGGCCTGTGGCACGAGCCACCATGGTGTGAGGTGATAAGCAGGTGACACTCGAAGTAGTGCAGGGAAAACAGGTTAATCTGGAGTGGACTGAGACATCTGGGGAATTTTTCGTATGTTGGCATGACCCCTGGAGATCTAGGCTTTCCTGTTGAGAAAAACACCTCTTGAGATGCGATGGGAACGGCTGGAATCCTTTCCTGACGAAGCAGGGAAAGGAACCCTCATCTCGAGCTCACGAGGGGGAAACGGGGCAACTCCTGAGTTGTGCCAGGACCCTCGGTGTTCTCCCGCGTGGGGATGGGTATGTCGGGTAACTTCTTGAGTTGCAGCAAGGGTGGGAAGGACCCCTGCGAGGTTCAAGAGGGAAGGAGTGATTTCCCTCGAGACGCCAGAGCAGAAAAGGGCCTCATCTCGTCTGCAGGGGAGAACCTCCTGGATTTTCTCGAGTTGCGGCAGGTCCCTCTCGAGTTATGACGGGGACCTCAGGGACCTGCTGGCCTGGCCTCAGGAAAGACCAGTCTCCATGCGAGTTGCGAGGGGCCCCTCGGGATTCCTCCCCAGTCAGGGCCATGTCCTATGTCCTCATTTGGAACTGCGGCCAGAAACTGAGGGTTCCTCTCCAGTGCTGACATGGATCTGGAGTTCTTCTGGACTCTTCACAGGAGAGTCAGGACTCCTCTCGAGCGGAGACATACACGTCCATTTTCCTCCCGAGCTGTAACAGCAGTGTCAGGCTTCCCGACATGTTGACACAGGGATCTGTGGCTTTCCCTCGAGTTGCCACAGGGCTGTCGCATGTGCCACCGTGGAGTGATTTGATGATTGGGGTGACCTTGGAGGCAGGGCAGGGAAATCAGGTTCATCTGGAGTGGACTGAGACATTTCAGGGTCTTTTGGAATGGTGGCATGAACACTGGAGTTCCTCTCGCGTTTCCTGTTGACAGCACGTCCTCTTGGTCTGCAACGGGAACTCCAGAATTCTTTCCCAAAGAAGCAGGGAAAGGAACCCTCATCTGGAATGGAGAAGGGGGAAAGGAGGCCCCTCTTGAGTTGTGGTGGGACCCCCAGTGTTACTCTCGAGTGGAAACGGGTATGTCGGGGAACTTCTTGAGTTGCAGCAAGGGTGTGAAAGACGCTTTGAGGTTCAGGAGGGAAGGCGTGATTTCTCTCGGGATGCCACAGCAGAAAACGGCCTCATCTCCCCTGGAGGGCAGAACATCCTGGTTTTTCTCGAGTTGTGGCAGGTCCCTCATGACTTACGATGATGAACTGAGGGATCTGCACGCGTGGCCTCAGGAAAGGCCAGTCTTTGTGTGAGTTTAGAGGGGCACCTCGGGATTCCTCTCCAGTCAGTGGGGGGTCCTAAGTCTCTGTCTGGAGCCGAAGCTGGAACCTGAGGTATCCTCTCCAGTGCAGGCATAGATTTTGGGGTTCCTCTGGAGTCTCCCCAGGGGAGTCAGGCCTTGTCTTTTGTGGTTACATGCACGTATGCTTTCCTCCTGAGCTGCATCAGCAGTGTCAGTCTTCCCATCGAGTTGACCCAGGTATCTCTGTCTTTCCCTCGAGATGCCACAGGGCTGTGGCACGATCCACCATGGTGTGAGGTAATACGCAGGTGACACTCGAGGTAGTGCAGGAAATCAGGTTTATCTGGAGTGGAGTGATACATCTGGGGGTCTTTTAATATATTGAAATGACCCCTGGAGATCTTGGCTTTCCTGTTGAGTGCGCCACCACTTGAGATGTGACGGAAATGGAGGGAATCCTTTCCCAACGAAGCAGGGAAAGGGACCCTCATCTCGAGCTCACGAGGGGGAAACAGGGCTCCTCCTGAGTTGTGGCGGGACTCTCGGTGTTCCTCCCGTGTGGGGACGAGTATTTCAGGAAAGTTCTTGAGTTGCTGAAAGGGTCGGAAGGACCCTTGCGAGGTTCAAGAGGGAAGGCCTGATTTCCCTCGAGACGCCACAGCAGAAAAGGGCCTCATCTCGTCTGCAGGGGAGAACCTCCTTGTTTCTCTTGAGTTGCAGCAGGTCCCCATCGAGTTATGATGGGGACCTCAGGGACCCTCTGGCCTGGCCTCAGGAAAGACCAGTCTCCATGCGAGTTGCGAGGGGCCCCTCGGGATTCCTCCCCAGTCAGTGTCGGGTCCTCGGTCCTTGTCTGGAACTGCGGCCAGAATCTGAGGTTTCCTCTCCAGTGCGGACATGGATCGTGGGGTTCTTCTGCACTCTTCACAGGAGAGTCAGGACTCTTCTCGAGTGGAGACATACACGTCCATTTTCCTCCCGAGCTGTAGCAGCAGTGTCAGGCTTCCCGACGAGTTGACACAGGGATGTGTGGCTTTCCCTTGAGGTGCCACAGGGCTGTCGCACGTGCCATCGTGGTGTGATTCGATGCTAAGGGTGACCTTGGAGGCAGGGCAGAGAAATCAGATTCATCTGGAGTGGATTGAGGCCTTTTGCGGTCTTTTGAAATGGTGGCACGACCCCTGGAGTTCCTTTTGAATTTCTTGTTGAGAGCACGTCCTCATGCTCTGCAATGGGAACGCCAGAATTCTTTCCTGAAGAATCAAGGAAAGGAACCCTCATCTGGAATGGAGAAAGGGGAAAGGAGGCTGCTCTTGAGTTGTGGTGGGACCACCAGTGTTCCTCTCGAGTGGAGACGGGTATGTCGGGGAACTTCTTGAGTGGCAGCAGGGGTGTGAAGGATACTTTGAGGTTCAGGAGGGAAGGCATGATTTCTCTCTGGATGTCGCAGCAGAAAACGGCCTCATCTCACCTGGAGGGTAGAACCTCCTGGTTTTTCTCGNTTGACACAGGGATGTGTGGCTTTCCCTTGAGGTGCCACAGGGCTGTCGCACGTGCCATCGTGGTGTGATTCGATGCTAAGGGTGACCTTGGAGGCAGGGCAGAGAAATCAGATTCATCTGGAGTGGATTGAGGCCTTTTGCGGTCTTTTGAAATGGTGGCACGACCCCTGGAGTTCCTTTTGAATTTCTTGTTGAGAGCACGTCCTCATGCTCTGCAATGGGAACGCCAGAATTCTTTCCTGAAGAATCAAGGAAAGGAACCCTCATCTGGAATGGAGAAAGGGGAAAGGAGGCTGCTCTTGAGTTGTGGTGGGACCACCAGTGTTCCTCTCGAGTGGAGACGGGTATGTCGGGGAACTTCTTGAGTGGCAGCAGGGGTGTGAAGGATACTTTGAGGTTCAGGAGGGAAGGCATGATTTCTCTCTGGATGTCGCAGCAGAAAACGGCCTCATCTCACCTGGAGGGTAGAACCTCCTGGTTTTTCTCGAGTTGCGGCAGATCCCTTTCAAATTACAACGTGGACCTCAGGGACCCAGTCGCGTGGCCTCAGGAAAGGCCAATCTCCATGCGAGCTGAGAGGGTCCCCTTGGGATTCCTCTCCAGTCGGTGCTGGGTCCTAAGTCCCGTCTGGAGCCGAAGCTGGAACCTGAGGTTTCCTCTCCAGTGCTGGCATGGATCTTGGGGTTCCTCTGGAGTCTCCCCAGGGGATCAGGCCTCGTCTCCTCTGGTTACATGCACGTCTGCTTTCCTCCCGAGCTGTAGCAGCAGTATCAGGCTTCCCAAAGAGTTGACCCACGGATCTCTGTCTTTCCCTCGAGATGCCACAGGGCTGTGGCACGAGCCACCATGTTGTGAGGTGATATGCGGGTGACACTCGAGGCAGTGCAGGGAAATCAGGTTCATCTGGAGTAGACTGCAACATCTGGGGACTTTTAGTATGTTGGCAAGACCACTGGAGATCTCGGCTTCCTGTTGAGAGTGCCACCTCTTGAGATGCGTCGGTTATGGAGGGAATCCTTTCCCAATGAAGCAGAGAAAGGGACCCTCATCTCGAGGTCACGACGGGAAAACAGGGCTCCTCCTGAGTTGTGCCGGGACCCTCGGTGTGCCTCCCGCATGGAAACGGGTATGTGGGCAACTTCTTGAGTTGCAGCAAGGGTGGGAAGGACCCTTGCGAGATTCAGGAGGAAAGGAGTGATTTCCCTCGTGACACCGCAGCAGGAAAGGGCCTCATCTCGCCTAGAGGGGATAACAGCCTGGTTTATCTCGAGTTGCGGCAGGTCCCTCTCAACTTACGACAGGGTCCTCAAGGACCCGCTGTCGTGGCCTCAGGAAAGACCAGTCTCCATGCGAGTTGTGAGGAGCCCCTCAGGATTCCTCTCCAGTCAGTGTCGGGTCCTAGGTCCTCCTCTGGAACTACGGCCAGAACCTTAGGTTTCCTCTCCAGTGCTGACATGGAACTTGGGGTTCCTCTGGAGTCTCCACAGGAGAGTCAGGACTCTTCTTGAGTGGAGACATACACGTCCATTTTCCTCCCGATCTGTAGCAGNTTTCCTCTCCAGTGCTGACATGGAACTTGGGGTTCCTCTGGAGTCTCCACAGGAGAGTCAGGACTCTTCTTGAGTGGAGACATACACGTCCATTTTCCTCCCGATCTGTAGCAGCAGTGTCAGGATTCCCGACGAGTTGACACAGGATCTGTGGCCTTCCCTCGAGGTGTCACAGGGCTGTCGCACGTGCCACTGTGGTGTGATTCGATGCTCACGGTGACCTTCGAGGCAGAGCAGGGAAATCAAGTTCATCTGGAGTACCCTGAGAAATTTGGGGGTCTTTTGGAATGGTGGTATGACCCCTGGAGTTCCTCCTGACTTTCCTGTTGAGAGCACGTCCTCTTGCTGTGCGACATGAACGCCAAAATCCTTTCTCAACGAAGTGGGGAAAGGAACCCTCATCTGAGGCAGAGGAGGGGGAAAGGGGGCTCCTCTTGAGTTGTGGTGGGACCCTCAGTGTTTCTCGTGAATGGAGATGGATATGTCAGGGAACTTCTTGAGTTGCAGCAAGGGTGTGAAGGACCCTTTGAGGTTCAAGAGGGAAGGCCTGATTTCTCTCGGGATGCCGCAGCAGAAAACGGCCTCATCTTGCTGGAGGGGAGAACCTCCTGGTTTTTCTCGAGTTGCAGCAGGTCCCTCTTGAGTTATGACGGGGACCTCAGGGACACGCTCGCATGGCCTCAGGAAAGGCCAGTCTCCATGCGAGTTGAGAGGGGTGACTCGGGATTCCTCTCCATTCAATGTCAAGTCCTAAGTCCCCGTCTAGAGCCGAATCTGGAACCTGAGGTTTCCTCTCAAGTGCTGGCATGGATCTTGGGGTTCCTCTGGAGTCTCCCCAGGTGTGTCAGGCCTCGTCTCCTGTGGTTACACACATGTCCACTTTCCTACCGAGCTGTAGCAGCAGTGTCAGGCTTCCCATCGGGTTGACCCTGGGATCTCTGTGTTTCCCTTGAGATGCCACAGGGCTGTGGCAATAGCCACCATGGTGTGAGGCGATAGACGGGTGACACTCGAGGCAGGGCAGGGAAATCAGGTTCATCCTGAGTGGACTGAGACATCTCGGGGACTTTTAGTATGTTGGCACGACCCCTGGAGATCTCGGATTTCCTGTTGAGAGTGCGACCTCTTGAGATGTGATGGGAACAGCGTGAATCCATTCCCGACGAAGCAGGGAAATGGACCCACATCTCGAGCTCATGAGGGGGAACCGGGGCTCCTTCTGATTTGTGCCGGGACCCTTGGTTTTCCTCGCGCGTGGGGAGGGGAAGGTCGCGGAACTTCTTGAGTTGCAGCAAGGGTGTTAAGGACCCTTTGAAGTTCAGGAGGGAAGGCGTCATTTCTCTCAGGATGCCGCAGCAGAAAACGGCATCATGTCACCTGGAGGGGAGAACCTCCTGGTTTTTCTCGAGTTGGGTCAGGTCCCTCTCGAGTTATGACGGTGCCCTCAGGGACCCACTGCCATGGCCTCAGGAAAGACCAGTCTCCATGCGAGTTGCGAGGGGCCCCTCGGGATTCCTCTACAGTCAGTTTCGGGTCCTAGGTCTTCATCTGGAACTGCGGTCAGAAACTGAGGTTTCCTCTCCAGTGCTGACTTGGTTCTTGGGGTTCCTCTTGAGTCTCCACAGGAGAGTCAGGTCTCTTCTCGAGTGGAGACATATACGTCCGTTTTCCTCCCGAGCTGTAGCAGCAGTGTCAAGCTTCCCGACCAGTTGACACAGGGTTCTGTGGCTTCCCCTCGAGGTGCCACAGGGCTGTCGCACGTGCCAACATGGTGTGATTCGATGCTCAGTGTGACCTACGAGGCAGGGCAGAGAAATCAGGTTCATTTGGAGTGGACTGAGACATTTTGGGGTCTTTTGGAATGGTGGCACGACTCCTGGAGTTCCTCTCGACTTTCCTTTGATAGCACGTCCTCCTGCTCTGCGACGGTTACGCCAGAATCCTCTCCCAACAAAGCAGGGAAAGGAACCCTCATCTGGAGTGGAGGAGGGTGAAAGGAGTCTCTTCTTGAGTTGTGGTGGGACCCTCAGTGTTGCTCTTGTGTGGAGACGGGTATGTCGAGGAACTTCTTAGTAGCAGCAAGGTTGTGAAAAACCCTTTGAGGGACAGGAAGGAAGGCCTGATTTCTCTTGGGATGCCACAGCAGAAAACGGTCTAACATCTCGCCTGGAGGGGAGAACCTCCTGGTTTTTCTCGAGTTGCGGCAGGTCCTTCTCAAGTTATGACGGGGACCTCAGGGAGCCACTCGTGGCTTCAGGAAAGGCCAGTCTCCATGCGAGTTGAGAGGGGCCCCTCGAGATTCCTGTCTAGTTGTTGCCGGGTCTTAAGTCCTCATCTGGAACCGAAGCTGGAAACTGAGTTTTCCTCTCCAGTGCTGTCACGGATCTTGGGGTTCCTCTGGAGTCTCCCCAGGGGAGTCAGGCCTCTTGTCCTGTGATTACATGCACGTCTGATTTCCTCCTGAGGTGTAGCAGCAGTGTCAGGCTTCCCATCGAGTTGACCCAGGGATCTCTGTCTTTCCCTCAAGATACCACAGGGCTGTGGAAGGAGCCACCGTGGTGTGAGATGATACGCGGGTGACACTCGAGGTACTGCAGGGAAATCAGGATCATCTGGAGTGGAATGAGACATCTAGGGGACTATTAGTATGTTGGCACGACCCCTGGAGATCTCAGCTTTCCTGTTGAGAGCGCCAACTGTTGAGATGCGCCAGGAATGGCGAGAATCCTTTCCCGACGAAGCAGGGAACGGGACCCTCATCTCAAACTCACAAGGTGGAAACGGGGCTCCTCCTGAGTTGTGCCAAGACCCTCGGTGTTCCTCCCGTGTGGGGACGGGTATGTCGGGGAACTTCTTGTGTTTCAGCAAGGGTGGGAAGGACCTTTGCTAGGTTCAAGAGAGAAGGCGTGATTTCCCTCTAGACCCCGCAGCAGAAAACGGCCTGATCTCGCCCGGAGGGGAGAACCTCCTGGTTTTTCTCGAGTTGCGGCAGGTCCGTCTCGAGTTACTACGGGGACCTCAGGGACCACCTGGCGTGGCCTCAGGAAAGACCAGTGTCCATGTGCATTGCAAGGGGTTCCTCGGGATTCCTCTCCAGTCAGTGTTGGGTCCTAGGTCCTCGTCTGGAACTGCAGCCAGAACCTGAGGTTTCCTCTCCAGTGCTGACATGGATCTTGGGGTTCCTCTGGAGTCTCCACAGGAGACTCAGGACTCTTCTCGAGTGGAGACATACATGNGGAACTGCAGCCAGAACCTGAGGTTTCCTCTCCAGTGCTGACATGGATCTTGGGGTTCCTCTGGAGTCTCCACAGGAGACTCAGGACTCTTCTCGAGTGGAGACATACATGTCCGTTTTCCTCCCGAGCTGTAGCAGCAGTGTCAGGCTTCCTGACGAGTTGGCACAGGGATCTTTGGCATTCCCTAGAGGTGCCACAGGGCTGTCACACGTGCCACCGTGGTGTGATTCGATGCTCGTGGTGACCTTCGAGGCAGAGCAGGGAAATCAAGTTCATCTGGAGTAGACTGAGACATTTGGGGGTCTTTTGGAATGGTGGCATGACCTCTCGAGTTCCTCTCGACTTTCATTTTGAGAGCACGACCTCGTGCTGTTCGATGGGAACGCCAGAATCCTTTCCTGATGAAGCAGGGAAAGGAACCCTCATCTGAAGCAGAGGAGCGGGAAAGGGGGCCCCTCTTCTGTTGTGGTGAGACCCTCAGTGTTCCTCTCGAATGGAGACGGGTATGTCGGATAACTTCTTGAGTTGCAGCAAGGGTGTGAAAGACCGTTTAAGGTTCAGGAGGTTCTCTCAGGATGCCGCAGCAGAAAACGTCTTCATCTTGCCTGGAGGGGTGAACCTCCTGGTTTTTGTGAAGGTGCAGCAGGTCCCTCTCGAGTTACAACGGGGACCTCAGGGACCCGCTTGCGTGGCCTCAGGAAAGGCCAGTCTCCGCGCGAGTTGAGAGGGGCCTGTCGAGATTGCTTTCCAGTCGGTGCCGGGTCCTAAGTCCCCATCTGGAGCCGAAGCTGGAACCTGAAGTTTCCCCTCCAGTACTGGCATGGATCTTTGGGTTCCTCTGGAGTCCCCCCAGGAGAGTCAGGCCTCGTCTCCTGTGGTTACATGCACGTCCACTTTCATCCTGAGCTGTAGAAGCAGGCTTCCCGTCAAGTTGACCCAGTGAACTCTGTCTTTCCCTCGAGATGCCACAGGGCTGTGGCACGAGCCACCGTGGCGTGAGGCAATAGCTGGGTAACACTCGAGGCAGGGCAGGGAAATCAGGCTCATCTGGAGTGGACTGTCATCTGGGGACTTTTAGTATGTTGGCATGACCCCTGGAGATCTCGGTTTTCCTGTTGAGTGCACCACCTCTTGAGATGTGACAGGAATGGCGGGAATCCTTTCCCGACGAAGCAGGGAAAGGACCCTCATTTGGAGGGGAGGAGGGGGAAATGGGGCTNCCCTGGAGATCTCGGTTTTCCTGTTGAGTGCACCACCTCTTGAGATGTGACAGGAATGGCGGGAATCCTTTCCCGACGAAGCAGGGAAAGGACCCTCATTTGGAGGGGAGGAGGGGGAAATGGGGCTCCTCTTGAGGTATGGTGGCACCCTCAGTGTTCCTCTCGAGTGGAGACGGGTATGTCGGGGAACTTCTTGAGTTTCCACAATGGTGTGAAGAACCCTTTGAGGTTCAGAAGGGAAGGCGTGATTTCTCTTGGGATGCCGCAGCAGAAAACAGCCTCATCTCACCTGGAGGGGAGAACCTCCTGGTTTTTCTCGAATTACAGCAGGTCCTACTCGAGTTACGACGAGTACCTCAGGGACCCACTTGTGTGGCCTCAGGAAAGGCCAGTCTCCGTGTGAGTTGAGAGAAGACCTCGGGATTCCTCTCCATTCGGTGCCGGTCCTAGGTCCGCATCTAGAGCCGAAGCTGGAACCTGAGGTACCTCTCCATTGCTGGCATGGATCTTGGGATTCCTCTGGAGTCTCCCCAGGAGAATCAGGCCTGGTCTCCTGTGGTTACATGCACGTCCGCTTTCCTCCCGAGCTGTAGCAGCAGGGTCAGTGTTCCCCTCGAGTTGACACAGGGATCTCTGTCTTTCTCTCTAGATGCCACAGGGCTGTGGCACAAGCCACCGTGGTGTGAGGTGACCAGCGGGTGACACTCGAGGTAGGGCAGGGAAATCAGGTTCATCTGGATTGGACTGGGACATCTGGGGGGTCTTTTAGTATGTTGGCACGACCCCTGAAGATCTCAGCTTTCCTTTTGAGATCGCCACCACTTGAGATGCGACGGGAATGGCGGGAATCCTTTCCCAATGAAGCAGGGAAAAGGACCCTCATCTCGAGCTCACGAGGGGGAAACGGGGCTCCTCTTGAGTTATGCCGGGACCCTCGCTATTCCTCCTGCATGGGGATGGGTATGTCGGGGAACTTCTTGAGTTGCAGCAAGGGTGGGAAGGACCCTTGTGAGGTTCAAGATAGAAGACGTGATTTCCCTCGAGAGGCCACAGCAGAAAAGGGCCTCATCTCGCCTGCAGGGGAGAACCTCCTGCTTTTTCTCGAGTTGCGCCAGGTCCCTCTCGAGTTACAATGGGGACCTCAGGGACCAGCTGGCGTGGCCTCAGGAAAGACCAGTGTCCATGCGCTTTGCGAGGGGCTCCTCAGGATACCTCTCCAGTCAGTGTCGAGTCCTAGGTCCTCGTCTGGAAATGGGGCCACAATCTGGGGTTTCCTCTCCAGAGATGACATGGATCTTGGGGATCCTCTGGAGTCTCCACAGGAGAGTCAGGACTCTTCTCTTGTGGAGACATACTCATCCATTTTCTCCCCTGCTGTAGAAGCNATGGGGCCACAATCTGGGGTTTCCTCTCCAGAGATGACATGGATCTTGGGGATCCTCTGGAGTCTCCACAGGAGAGTCAGGACTCTTCTCTTGTGGAGACATACTCATCCATTTTCTCCCCTGCTGTAGAAGCAGTGTCAGGCTTTCTGACCAGTAGACACAGGGATCTGTGGCTTTCCATCGAGGTGCCACTGGTCTGTCGCACATGGCACCATGGTGTGATTCGATTCTGGGTTGACCTTCAAGGCAGGGCACTGAAATCAGGTTCATCTGGGGTGGACTGAGACACCTGGGGGACTTTTAGCATGTTGGCACGACCCCTGGAGATCTCGGGTTTCCTGTTGAGAGCCCCAGCCCTTGAGATGCGACGGGAATGGCGGGAATCCTTTCCAGAAGAAGCAGGGCAAGGGACCCTCATCTCGAGCTCACGAGGGTGAAACCGGCCTCCTCCTGAGTTGTGCCGGGACCCTCGGTGTTCCTTCCGCGTGGGGACGGGTATGTCAGGGAACTTCTTGAGTTGCAGCAAGGGTGGGAAGGACCCTTGCGAGTTTCAAGAGGGAAGGCGTGATTTCCCTCGAGACACTGCAGCAGAAAAGAGCCTCATCTCGCCTGCAGGGGAGAACCTCCTAGCTTTTCTTGACTTGCGGCAGGTCACTCTCGAGTTATGATGGGGACATCAGGGACCCTTGGCATGGCCTCAGGAAAGACCAGCCTCCATGCGAGTTGCAAGGGTCCCCTCGGGATTCCTCTCCAGTCAGTGCCGGGTCCTGATTCCTCATCTGAAACTGCGGCCAGAAATTGAGGTTATCTCTCCAGGGCTGACATGGATCTTGTGGTTCCTCTGGAGTCTCCACAGGAGAGTCAGGACTCTTCTTGATTGGAGACATACACGTCCATTTTCCTCCAGAGTTGTAGCAGCATTGTCAGGCTGCCCGACGAGTTGACACAGGGATCTGTGGCTTTTCCTCGAGGTGCCACAGGGCTGTCGCATGTGCCACCGTGTTGTGATTCAATGCTCGGTGTGACTGTCGAGGCAGGACAGGGAAATTAGGTTCTTCTGGATTGGGCTGAGACATTTTGGGGTCTTTTGGAATGGTGGCATGACCCCTGGAGTTCCTCTTGACTTTCCTGTTGAGAGCACGTCCTCTTGCTGTGAGACAGGAACGTCAGAATCCTTTCCCGATGAAGCAGGAAAAGGAACCATCATCTAGAGCAGAGGAGGGGCAAAGGGGGCTCCTCTTGATTTGTGGTGGGACCCTCAGTGTTCCTCTCGAGTGGAGATGGGTATGTCGGGGAACTTCTTGAGTTGAAGCAAAGGTGTGAAGGACCATTTGAGGTTAAGGAGGGAAGGCGTGATTTCTCTTGGAATGGCACAGCAGAAAACGGCCTCATCTCGCCTGGAGGGGAGAACCTCCTGGTTTTTCTCCAGTTGTGGCAGGTCCCTCTCGAGTTACGACGGGGACCTCAGGGATCCACTCTCGTAGCCTCATGAAAGGCCAGTGNACGGCCTCATCTCGCCTGGAGGGGAGAACCTCCTGGTTTTTCTCCAGTTGTGGCAGGTCCCTCTCGAGTTACGACGGGGACCTCAGGGATCCACTCTCGTAGCCTCATGAAAGGCCAGTGTCCGTGCGAGTTGAGAGGTGCCCCACGGGATTCCTCTCCAGTCCCTGCCGGGTCCTAAGTCACCATCTGAAGCCAAAGCTGGAACCTGAGGTTTCCTCTCCAGTGCTGGCATGGATCTTGGGGTTCCTCTGGAGTCTCCACAGGGGAGTCAGGCCTCATCTCCTGTGGTTACATGCATGTGCGCTTTCCGCCTGAGCTGTAGCGGCAATATCAGTCTTCCTGTCGAGTTGACCCAGGGATCTCTGTCTTTCCCTCGAGATGACACAGGGCTGTGGCAAGAGCCACTGTGGTGTGAGGTGATACGCGCGTGACACTCGAGGTAGTGCAGGGAAATCAGGTTCATCTGGAGTGGAGTGAGACATCTGTGGGACTTGTAGTATGGTGGCATGACCCCTGGAGATCTCGGCTTTCCTGTTAGAGCACCACCACTTGAGATGCGACAAGAATGGCGGGAATCCTATCCTTATGAAGCAGGGAAAGGGGCCCTCATCTCGAGCTCTCGAAGGGGAAACGAGGCTCCTCCTGAGTTGTGCCGGGACCTTCGGTGTTCCTCCCATGTGGGAACGGGTATGTCGGGGAAATTCTTGAGTTGCAGCAAGGGTAGGAAGGACCCTTGCGAGGTTCAAGAGGGAAGGCGTGATTTCCCTCGAGACACCGCAACAGAAAACGGCCTCATCTCACCTGCAGTGGAGAACCTCCTGGTTTTTCTCGAGTTGCGGCAGGTCCCTCTCGAGTTCCGTCGGGGACCTCAGAGACCCACTCATGTGGCCTCAGGAAAGACAATTCTCCATGCTAGTTGCGAGGGGCCCCTTGGGATTCCTCTCCAGTCAGTTTCAGGTCCTAGGTCCTCATCTGGAACTACGGCCAGAACCTGAGGTTTCCTCTCCAGTGCTGATATGGATCTTGGGGATCCTCTGGAGTCTCCACAGGAGAGTCAGGACTCTTCTCGAGTGGAGACATACACGTCTGTTTTCCTCCCGAGCTGTAGCAGCAGTGTCAGGCTTCCCGAAGAGTTGACACAGGGATCTGTGGCTTTCCCTCGACGTGCCACAGGGCTGTCGCACGTGCCACCGAGGGCTGATTCGATGCTCGGGGTGACCTTCAAGGAAGGGCAGGCAAATCAGGTTCATCTGGAGTAGACTGAGATATTTGGGGCTCTTTTGGATTGGTGGCATGATCCCTGGAATTCCTCTCGTCTTTCCTGTTGAAAGCACGTCCTCTTCCTGGGCAACGAGAACGCCAGAATCCTTTTCAGATGAAGCAGGGAAAGGAAGCCTCATCTGGAGCAGAAGAGGGGGAAAAGGGGCCCCTCTTGAGCTGTGGTGAGATGCTCAGTGTTCCTCTCGAGTGAGACGAGTATGTCGGGGAACTTACTGAGTTGCAGCAAGGGTGTGAAGGACCCTTTGAGGTTGAGGAGGGAAGGGGTGATTTCTCTTGGGATGTCACAGCAGAAAACGGCGTCATCTCGCCTAGAGGGGAGAACCTCCTGGTTTTTCTCGAATTGCGGCAGGTCCCTCTTGAGTTATGACAGGGACCTCAGGGACCCACTCGCATTGCCTCAGGAAAGGCCAGTCTGCGTGTGAGTTGAGATAAGCCCCTCGGATTCCTGGGGGATTCCCCTGGGATTCCTCTCCAGTCAGTGCTTGGTCCTCAGTCCCCGTCTGGAGCTGAACCTGGAACCTGAGGTTTCCTCTCCAGTGCTGGCATGGACCTTGGAGTTCCACTGGGGTCTCCCCAGGGGAGTCAGGCCTCATGTCCTGAGGTGACATGGACGTCTGATTTCCTCCCGAGCTGTAGCAGCAGTGTCAGGCTTCCCATCGATTTGACCCTGGGATCTCTGTCTTTCCCTTGAAATGCCAAAGGGCTGTGGCAAGAGCCACCTTGGTGTGAGTCGATACGCGGCTGACACTCGAGGTGCTGGAGGAAAAACAGGTTCATCTGGAGTGGACTGAGACCTCTGGGGGACATTTAGTCTGTTGGCATGACCCCTGGAGATCTCGGCTTCCTGTTGAGAGCGCCACCTCTTTAGATTCGACATGAACGGCGGGAATCCTTTCCCAACAAAGCAGGGAAACAGACCCTCATCTCGAGCTCACAATGGGAAAACGGGGCTCATCCTGAGTTGTGCCGGGACCCTCGGTGTTCCTAGCGCTTGGGGACGGGTATGCCAGGGAACTTCTTGAGTTGCAGCAAGGATGGGAAGGACCCTTGTGAGTTTCAAGAGGGAAGGCGTGATTTCCCTCGAAAGGCCACAGCAGAAAAGGGCCTCATCTCGCCTGCAGGGGAGAACCTCCTCGTTTTTCTGAACTTGCGGCAGGTCCCTCTCGAGTTACGACGGGGACCTCAGGGACCTGCTGGCGTTGCCTCAGGAAAGACCAGTTTCCATGTGAGTTGCGAGGTGCCCCTCGGGATTCCTCTCCAGTCAGTGTCGGGTCCTATGTCCTCGTCTGGAACTGCGGCCAGAAACTGAGGTTTCCTCTCCAGAGATGACATGGATCTTGGGGTTCCTCTGGAGTCTCCACAGGAGACTCAAGACTCTTCTCGAGTGGAGACATACTCATCCGTTTTCCTCCCGAGCTGTAGAAGCAGTGTCAGGCTTTCCGACGGTTGACACAGTGATCTGTGGCTTTCCCTCGAGGTGCCACAAGGCTGTCGCATGTGCCACCATGGTGTGATTCGATGCGTGGGGTGACCTTCGAGGCAGGGCAAGGATATCAGGTTCATCTGGAGTGGACTGAGACACCTGGGGGACTTTTAGTATGTTGGAATGACCCCTGGAGATCTCGGGTTTCCTGTTGAGAGCCCCAGCTCTTGAGATGTGACAGGAATGGCGGGAATCCTTTCCAGAAGAAGCAGGGCAAGGGACCCTCATCTCGGGCTCACGAGGGTGAAACCGGCCTCCTCCTGAGTTGTGCCGGGGCCCTCGGTGTTCCTTCCGCATGGGGACGGGTATGTCGGGGAACTTCTTGAGTTGCAGCAAGGGTGGGAAGGACCCTTGTGAGTTTCAAGAGGGAAGGTGTGATTTCCCTCGAGACACTGCAGCAGAAAAGAGCCTCATCTCGCCTACAGGGGAGAACCTCCTCGTTTTTCTCGACTTGTGGCGGGTCACTCTCGAGTTACGATGGGGACCTCAGGGACCTGCTGGCGTTGCCTCAGGAAAGACCAGTTTTCATGTGAGTTGCGAGGTGCCCCTCGGGATTCCTCTCCAGTCAGTGTCGGGTCCTAGGTCCTCGTCTGGAATTGCGGCCAGAAACTGAGGTTTCCTCCCCAGTGCTGACATGGATCTTGGGGTTCCTCTGGAGTCTCCACAGGAGAGTCAGGACTCTCCTCGAGTGGAGACATACACGTCCATTTTCCTCCCGAGCTGTAGCAGCAGTGTTAGGCTTCCCGACGGTTGACACAGGGATCTGTGGCTTTCCCTCGAGGTGCCACAGGGCTGTCGCACGTGCCACCATGGTGTGATTCGATGCGTGGGGTGACCTTCGAAGCAGGGCAGGGATATCAGGTTCATCTGGAGTGGTCTGAGACATTTTGGGGTCTCTTGGAATGGTGGCACGACCCCTGGAGTTCCTATCGACTTTCCTGTTGAGAGCACATCCTCGTGCTGTGCGATGGGAACGCCAGAATCCTTTCCTGATGAAGCAGGGAAAGCAACCCTCCTCTGCAGCAGAGGAGCGGGAAAGGGGGCCCCTCTTGTGTTGTGGTGAGACCCTTAGTATTCCTCTCAAATGGAGACGGGTATGTCGGGGAACTTCTTGAGTTGCAGCAAGGGTGTGAAGGACCCTTTAAGGTTCAGGAGGGAAGGCGTGATTTCTCTCAGGATACCACAACAGAAAACGTCTTCATCTCGCCTGGAGGGGTGAACCTCCTGGTTTTTGTGAAGGTGTAGCAGGTCCCTCTCGAGTTACAACGGGGACCTCAGGGACCTGCTTGCATGGCCTCAGGAAAGGCCTGTCTCAGCGCGAGTTGAGAGGGGCACATCAAGATTGCTCTCCAGTCGGTGCTGGGTCCTAAGTCCCGGTCTGGAGCCGAAGCTGGAACCTGAAGTTTCCCCTCCAGTGCTGGCATGGATCTTTGTGTTCCTCTGGAGTCCCCCCAGGGGAGTCAGGCCTCGTCTCCTGTGGTTACATGCAAGTCCGCTTTCATCCTGAGCTGTAGAAGCAGTGTCAGGTTTCTCGTCGAGTTGACCCAGTGAACTCTGTCTTTCCCTCAAGATGCCACAGGGCTGTGGCACAAGCCACCGTGGCGTGAGGCAATAGCCGGGTAACACTCGAGGTAGGGCAGGAAAATCAGGCTCATCTGGAGTGGACTAAGACATCTGGGGACTTTTAGTATGTTGGCACGACCCCTGGAGATCTCGGCTTTCCTGTTGAGAGTGCCACCTCTTGAGATGTGACGGGAATGGCGGGAATCCTTTCCTGACGAAGCAGGGCAAGGGACCCTAATCTCGAGCTCATGAAGGGGAAACGGGGCTCCTCANGACCCCTGGAGATCTCGGCTTTCCTGTTG
This sequence comes from Sylvicapra grimmia, assembly GCA_006408735.1. Lineage (NCBI taxonomy): Eukaryota > Metazoa > Chordata > Mammalia > Artiodactyla > Bovidae > Sylvicapra > Sylvicapra grimmia. Next base: position 274,122 of record SJYH01001083.1, read on the forward strand.
AGAGTGCCACCTCTTGAGATGTGACGGGAATGGCGGGAATCCTTTCCTGACGAAGCAGGGCAAGGGACCCTAATCTCGAGCTCATGAAGGGGAAACGGGGCTCCTCATGAGTTGTGCCGGGAAGCTCGGTGTTCCTCCCACGTGTGGACGGATATGTCGGGGAACTTCTTGAGTTGCAGCAAGGGTGGGAAGTACCCTTGCGAAGTTCAAGAGGGAAGGCGAGATTTCCCTCGAGATGCTGCAGCAGAAAAGGGCCTCATCTCGCTTGCAGGGGAGAACCTCGTGGTTTTTCACGACTTGCAGCAGGTCCCTCTTTAGTTATGACGGGGACCTCAGGGACCCGCTGGCGTTGCCTCAGGAAAGACCAGTCTCCATGCGAGTTGTGAGTGTCCCCTCGGGATTCCTCTCCAGTCAGTGTTGGGTCCTAGGCCTCGTCTGGAACTGCAGCCAGAAGCTGAGGTTTCCTCTCCAGTGCTGACATGGATCTTGGTGTTCCTCAGGAGTCTCCACAAGAAAGTCAGGACTCTTCTCGAGTGGAGACATACACGTCTGTTTTTCTCCCGAGCTCTAGCAGCAGTGTCAGGCTTCCTGATGAGTTGACACAGGGATCTGTGGTTTTCTCTTGAGGTGCCACAGGGCTGTTGCATGTGCCACGCTGGTGTGATTCGATGCTCGTGTGACCTTCAAGGCACTCGGGGCAAACAGGTTCATCTGGAGTGGACTGAGACATTTGGCAGTCTTTTGGAATGGTGGTACGAACCCTGGAGTTCCTCTTGACTTTCCTGTTGAGAGCACGTCCTCTTGCTGTGTGACGGGAATGCCAGAATCCTTTCCCGACCAAGCAGGGAAAGGACCCTCATTTGGAGCAGAGGAGGGGGAAATGGGGCTCCTCTTGAGGTATGGTGGCACCCTCAGTGTTCCTCTCGAGTGGAGACGGGTATTTCGGGGAACTTCTTGAGTTGCCGAAATGGTGTGAAGAACCCTTTGAGGTTCAGGAGGAAAGGCTTGATTTCTCTCGGGATGCCGCAGCAGAAAACGGCCTCATCTCACCTGGAGGGGAGAACCTCCTGGTTTTTCTCGAATTACGGCAGGTCATACTCGAGTTATGACGAGTACCTCAGGGACCCGCTCGCGTGGCCTCAGGAAAGGCCAGTCTCCGTGTGAGTTGAGAGGGGACCTCGGGATTCCTCTCCATTTGGTGCTGGTCCTAGGTCCGCATCTAGAACTGAAGCTGGAACCTGAGGTACCTCTCCATTGCTGGCATGGATCTTGGGATTCCTCTGGAGTCTCCCCAGGAGAATCAGGCCTGGTCTCCTGTGGTTACATGCACGTCCGCTTTCCTCCCGAGCTGTAGCAGCAGGGTCAGTGTTCCCCTCGAGTTGACACAGGGATCTCTGTCTTTCTCTCTAGATGCCACAGGGCTGTGGCACAAGCCACCGTGGTGTGAGGTGACCGGCGGGTGACACTCGAGGTAGGGCAGGGAAATCAGGTTCATCTGGATTGGACTGGGACATCTGGGGGAGCTTTTAGTATGTTGGCATGACCCCTGGAGATCTCGGCTTTCCTTTTGAGGTCACCACCTCTTGAGATGTGATGGGAATGGCGGGAATCCTTTCCCGACGAAGCAGGGAAAAGGACCCTCATCTCGAGCTCACAAGGGGGAAACGGGGCTCCTCCTGAGTTATGCCGAGACCCTCGGTGCTCCTCCCGCGTGTGGACGGGTATGTCAGGGAACTTCTTGAGTTGCAGCAAGGGTTGGAAGGACCCTTATGAGGTTCAAGATAGAAGGCGTGATTTCCCTCGAGAGGCCACAGCAGAAAAGGGCCTCATCTCGCCTGCAGGGGAGAACCTCCTGGTTTTTCTCGAGTTGTGGCAGGTCCCTCTCGAGTTAGGACGGGGACCTCAGGAAGCCGCTGGCGTTGCCTCAGGAAAGACCAGTTTCCATGTGAGTTGTGAGGTGCCCCCTCGGGATTCCTCTCCAGTCAGTGTCGGGTCCTAGGTCCTCGTCTGGAAATGGGGCCAGAACCTGGGGTTTCCTCTCCAGAGATGACATGGATCTTGGGGTTCCTCTGGAGACTCCACAGGAGAGTCAGGACTTTTCTCGTGTGTACACATACTCGTCCGTTTTCTCCCGAGCTGTAGAAGCAGTGTCAGGCTTCCTGACGAGTTGACACAGGGATAGTGGCTTTCCATCGAGGTGCCACTGGTCTGTCACACATGCCACCATGATGTGATTCGATACTCGGGTTGACCTTCAAGGCAGGGCATTGAAATCAGGTTCATCTGGGGTGGACTGAGACACCTGGGGGACTTTTAGTATGTTGGCACGACCCCTGGAGATCTCGGGTTTCCTGTTGAGAGCCCCAGCTCTTGAGATGCGACGGGAATGGCGGGAATCCTTTCCAGAAGAAGCAGGGCAAGGGACCCTCATCTCGGGCTCACGAGGGTGAAACCGGCCTCCTCCTGAGTTGTGCCGGGACCCTTGGTGTTCCTTCCGCATGGAGACGGGTATGTCGGGGAACATCTTGAGTTGCAGCAAGGGTGGGAAGGACCCTTGCGAGTTTCAAGAGGGAAGGCGTGATTTCCCTCAAGACACTGCAGCAGAAAAGAGCCTCATCTCGCCTACAGGGGAGAACCTCCTCATTTTTCTCGACTTGCGGCGGGTCACTCTCGAGTTACGATGGGGACCTCAGGGACCTGCTGGCGTTGCCTCAGGAAAGACCAGTTTCCATGTGAGTTGTGAGGTGCCCCTCGGGATTCCTCTCCAGTCAGTGTCGGGTCATAGTCCTCGTCTAGAACTGCGGCCAGAACCTGACGTTTCGTCTCCAGTCCTGACATGGATCTTGGGGTTCCTCTGGAGTCTCCACAGGAGAGTCAGGATTATTCTCGAGTGGAGACATACACGTCCATTTTCCTCCAAAGTTGTAGCAGCAGTGTCAGGCTACCCGATGAGTTCACACAGTGATCTGTGGCTTTTCCTCGAGGTGCCACAGGGCTGTCACATGTGCCACTGTGTTGTGGTTCAATGCTCGGTGTGACTGTCGAGGCAGGGCAGGGAAATCAGGTTCTTCTGGATTGAACTGAGACATTTTGGGGTCTTTTGGAATGGTGGCATGACCCCTGGAGTTCCTCTTGACTTTCCTGTTGAGAGGACGTTCTCTTGCTATGAGACGGGAATGTCAGAATCCTTTCCCGACGAAGCACGGAAAGAAGCCCTCATCTAGAGCTGAGGAGGGGCAAAAAGGGCTCCTCTTGATTTGTGGTGGGACCCTCAGCATTCCTCTCGAGTGGAGATGGGTATGTCGGGGAACTTCTTGAGTTGCAGCAAAGGTGTGAAGGACCATTTGAGGTTAAGGAGGGAAGGCATGATTTCTCTTGGAATGGCGCAGCAGAATACGGCCTCATCTCGCCTGGAGGGGAGAACCTCCTGGTTTTTCTCGAGTTGCGGCTGACCCCTCTCGAGTTACAATGGGGACCTCAGGGACCAGCTGGCGTGGCCTCAGGAAAGACCAGTGTCCATGCGCTTTGTGAGGGGCTCCTCAGGATTCCTCTTCAGTCAGTGTCGGGTCCTAAATCCCGACACTTAGGCCAGAACCTGAGGTTTCCTCTCCAGTGCTGACATGGATCTTGGGGTTCCTCTGGAGTCTCCACAGGGGAGTCAGGCCTCGTCTCCTGTGGTTATATGCATGTGCGCTTTCCTCCTGACCTGTAGTGTTAGTGTCAGTCTTCCTGTCGAGTTGACCCAGGGATCTCGGTCTTTCCCTCGAGATGCCACAGGGTTGTTGCAGAGCCACCGTGGTGTGAGGCGATACGTGGGTGACACTTGAGGTAGTGCAGGGAAATCAGGTTCATCTGGAGTGGAGTGAGACATCTGTGGGACTTGTAGTATGGTGGCATGACCCCTGGAGATCTCGGCTTTCCTGTTAGAGAGCCACCACTTGAGATGTGACGAGAATGGCGGGAATCCTATCCTGACGAAGCAGAGAAAGGGACCCTCATCTCGAGCTCTCGAAGGGGAAACGAGGCTCCTCCTGAGTTGTGCCGGGACCTTCGGTGTTCCTCCCATGTGGGAACGGGTATGTTGGGGAAATTCTTGAGTTGCAGCAAGGGTGGGAAGGACGCTTGTGAGGTTCAAGAGGGAAGGCATGATTTCCCTCGAGACGCCGCAGCAGAAAACGGCCTCATCTCGCCTGCAGCAGAGAACCTCCTGGTTTTTCTCGAGTTGCAGCAGGTCCCTCTCGAGTTCCGTCGGGGACCTCAGAGACCCGCTCGTGTGGCCTCAGGAAAGACAATTCTCCATGCTAGTTGCAAGGGGCCCCTCGGGATTCCTCTCCAGTCAGTTTCGGGTCCTAGGTCCTCATCTGGAACTACGGCCAGAACCTGAGGTTTCCTCTCCAGTGCTGATATGGATCTTGGGGATCCTCTGGAGTCTCCACAGGAGAGTCAGGACTCTTCTCGAGTGGAGACATACACGTCTGTTTTCCTCCTGAGCTGTAGCAGCAGTGTCAGGCTTCCCGAAGAGTTGACACAGGGATCTGTGGCTTTCCCTTGACGTGCCACAGGGCTGTCGCACGTGCCACCGAGGGCTGATTCGATGCTCGGGGTGACCTTCGAGGAAGGGCAGGCAAATCAGGTTCATCTGGAGTGGACTGAGATATTTGGGGCTCTTTTGGAATGGTGGTATGACCCCTGGAATTCCTCTCGTCTTTCCTGTTGAAAGCACGTCCTCTTCCTGTGTGATGGGAACGCCAGAATCCTTTCCAGATGAAGCAGGGAAAGGAAGCCTCATCTGGAGCAGAAGAAGGGGAAAAGGGGCCCCTCTTGAGTTGTCGTGAGAAGCTCAGTGTTCCTCTCGAGTGAGACGAGTATGTCGGGGAACTTCTTGAGTTGCAGCAAGGATGGGAAGGACCCTT
>SJYH01001083.1:279984-329798 GCA_006408735.1 Sylvicapra grimmia
CTCATCTCGCCTGCAGCAGAGAACCTCCTGGTTTTTCTCGAGTTGCAGCAGGTCCCTCTCGAGTTCCGTCGGGGACCTCAGAGACCCGCTCGTGTGGCCTCAGGAAAGACAATTCTCCATGCTAGTTGCAAGGGGCCCCTCGGGATTCCTCTCCAGTCAGTTTCGGGTCCTAGGTCCTCATCTGGAACTACGGCCAGAACCTGAGGTTTCCTCTCCAGTGCTGATATGGATCTTGGGGATCCTCTGGAGTCTCCACAGGAGAGTCAGGACTCTTCTCGAGTGGAGACATACACGTCTGTTTTCCTCCTGAGCTGTAGCAGCAGTGTCAGGCTTCCCGAAGAGTTGACACAGGGATCTGTGGCTTTCCCTTGACGTGCCACAGGGCTGTCGCACGTGCCACCGAGGGCTGATTCGATGCTCGGGGTGACCTTCGAGGAAGGGCAGGCAAATCAGGTTCATCTGGAGTGGACTGAGATATTTGGGGCTCTTTTGGAATGGTGGTATGACCCCTGGAATTCCTCTCGTCTTTCCTGTTGAAAGCACGTCCTCTTCCTGTGTGATGGGAACGCCAGAATCCTTTCCAGATGAAGCAGGGAAAGGAAGCCTCATCTGGAGCAGAAGAAGGGGAAAAGGGGCCCCTCTTGAGTTGTCGTGAGAAGCTCAGTGTTCCTCTCGAGTGAGACGAGTATGTCGGGGAACTTCTTGAGTTGCAGCAAGGGTGTGAAGGACCCTTTGAGGTTCAGGAGGGAAGGGGTGATTTCTCTCGGGATGTTGCAGCAGAAAACGGCCTCATCTCGCCTAGAGGGGAGAACCTCCTGGTTTTTCTCGAGTTGCGGCAGGTCCCTCTCAAGTTACGATGGGGACCTCAGGGACCCGCTCGCATTGCCTCAGGAAAGGCCAGTCTGCGTGCGAGTTGAGATAAGCCCCTCGGGATTCCTCTCCAGTCGTGCCGGGTCCTAAGTCCCCATCTGGAGCCGAACCTGGAACCTGAGGTTTCCTCTCCAGTGCTGGCATGGACCTTGGGGTTCCACTGGGGTCTCCCCAGGGGAGTCAGGCCTCGTGTCCTGAGGTGACATGGACGTTCGCTTTCCTCCTGAGCTGTAGCAGCAGTGTCAGGCTTCCCGTCAATTTGACCCTGGGATCTTTGTCTTTCCCTTGAAATGCCAAAGGGCTGTGGCACGAGCCACCTTGGTGTGAGTCGATACATGGCTGACACTCGAGGTACTGGAGGAAAAACATGTTCATCTGGAGTGGACTGAGATCTCTGGGGGACATTTAGTCTGTTGGCATGACCCCTGGAGATCTCGGCTTCCTGTTGAGAGCGCCACCTCTTGAAATTCGACATGAATGACGGGAATCCTTTCCCGACAAAGCAGGGAAACGGACCCTCATCTCGAGCTCACGAAGGGAAAACGGGGCTCGTCCTGAATTGTGTCAGGACCCTCGGTGTTCCTCCCACATGAGGACGGATATGTCAGGGAACTTCTTGAGTTGTAGCAAGGGTGGAAAGTACCCTTGCGAGGTTCAAGAGGGAAGGCGAGATTTCCCTCGAGACACCGCAGCAGAAAAGGGCCTCATCTCCCCTGCAGGTTAGAACTTCCTGGTTTTTCTCGAGTTGTGGCCGGTCCCTATCTGTTTACGATGGGGACCTCAGGCAACCGATGGCATGGCCTCAGGAAAGACCAGTCTCCATGCGAGTTGTGAGGGGCCCCTCGGGATTCCACTCCAGTCAGTTTCGGGTCCTAGGTCTTCATCTGGAACTGTGGCCAGAACCTGAGGTTTCCTCTCCAGTTCTGACACGGAACTTGGGGTCCCTCTGGAGTCTCCACAGGAGCATCAGGACTCTTCTCGAGTGGAGATATACATGTCTGTTTTCCTCCCAAGCTGTAGCAGCAGTGTCAGGCTTCCCAACGAGTTGACACAGGGATCTGTGACTTTCCCTCGAGGTGCCATATGGCTGTTGCACGTGCCACCATGGTGTAATTTGATGCTTGGTGTGACCCTCGAGGCAGGGCAGGGAAATCAGGTTCATCTAGAGTGGAATGAGACATCTGGGGGAATTTTAGTATGTTGGCACGACCCCTGGAGATCTCAGCTTTCCTTTTGAGAGTGCCACCACTTGAGATGCAACGGAAACGGCAGGAATCCTTTCCCGAAGAAGCAGGGAAAGAGACCCTCATCCCAAACTCACGAGGGGGAAATGGGGCTCCTCCTGAGTTGTGCTGGGACCCTCGGTGTTCCTCCCACATCGGAACGGGTATGTCGGGGAACTTCTTGAGTTGCAGCAAGGGTGGGAAGTACCCTTGCAAAGTTCAAGAGGGAAGGCGTGATTTCCCTCGAGATACCGCTGCAGAAAAGGGCCACATCTGGCCTGCAGGGGAGAACCTCCTGGTTTTTCTCCAGTTGCGGCAGGTCCCTCTCGAGTTACAACAGGGACCTCAAGGACCCGCTGGCGTTGCCTCAGGAAAGACCAGTGTCCATGTGAGTTGCAAGGGGCCTCTCGGGATTCCTCTCCAGTCAGTGTCGGGTGCTAGGTCCTCGTCTGGAACTGCGACCAGAATCTGAGGTTTCCTCTCCTGTGCTGACATGGATCTTGGGGTTCCTCTGGACTCTCGACAGGAGAGTCAGGACTCTTCTCAAGTGGAGATATACACGTCCGTTTTCCTCCTGAGCTGTAGCAGCAGTGTCAGGCTTCCCGATGATTTGACCCAGGGTTCTGTGGCTTTCTCTCGTTGTGCCACAGGGCTGCCGCACGTGCCACTGTGGTGAGATTCGATGCTTGGGGTGACCTTCAAGGCAGGACAGGGAAATCAGGTTCATCTGGAGTGGACTGAGACATGTGCGTGTCTTTTGGAATGGTGGCACGACCGCTCAGGTTCCTCTTGTCATTCCTGTTGAGAACACGTCCTCTTGCTGTGCGACGGGAACGCCAGAAACCTTTCCCAACGAAGCAGGGAAAGGAACCCTCATCTGGAGCGGAGAAGGGGGAAAGGGGGCTCCTCTTGAGTTGTGGTGGGACCCTCAGTGTTCCTCTCGAGTGGAGACGGGTATGTCAGGGAACTTCTTGAGTTTCAGCAAGGGTGTGAAGGACACTGAGCTTCCGGACAAAAGGCGAGATTTCTCTCAGAATGCTGCAGCAGAAAACGGCCTCATCTCACCTGGAGGGGAGAACCTCCTTGTTTTTCTCGAGTTGCGGCAGGTCTCTCTCAAGTTACAATGGGGACCTCAGGGACCCGCTCGCGTGGCCTCAGGAAAGACCAGTCTCCATGCAAGTTGTGAAGGGCCCCTCGAGATTCCTCTCCAGTCGGTGCCGGGTCCTAAGTCCCCGTCTGGAGCCAAAGCTGGAACCTGAGGTTTCCTCTCCAGTGCCTGCATGGATCTTGTGGTGCCTCTGGAGTATCCCCAGGGGATTCAGGCCTCGTCTCCTGTGGTTACATGCACGTCCGCTTTCATCCCAAGCTGTAGCAGCAGTGACAGGCTTCCCATCGAGTTGATACAGGGATCTCCTTCTTTCACTCGAGATGCCACAGGGCTATGGCACTAGCTATCGTGGTGTGAGGAGATACGCGGGTGACACTCGAGGTAGTGCAGGGAATTCAGGTTCATCTGGAGTGGACTGAGACATCTGGGGGACTTTTAGTATGTTGGCACCACTCCTGGAGATCTCGGCTTTCCTGTTGAGAGCGCCACTTCTTGAGATGAGACGGGAACAGCCGGAATCCTTTCCCGACGAAGCAGGGAAAGGGACACTCATCTCAAGCTCACGAGGGGGAAACGGGGCTCCACCTGAGTTGTGCCAGGACCCTCGGTGTTCCTCCCGCGTGGGGACGGGTATGTCAGGGAACTTCTTGAATTGCAGCAAGGGTGGGAAGGACCCTTGTGAGATTCAAGAGGGAAGGCATGATTTACCTTGAGATGCCGCAGCAGAAAAGGGCCTCATCTAGCCTGCAGGGGAGAACCTCGTCTTTTTTATCGAGTAGTGGCAGGTCCCTCTCGAGTTAAGACGAGGACCTCAGAGACCCGCTTGTGTGGCCTCAGGAAAGACCAGTCTCCATGCAAGTTGCAAGGGGCCCCTCCGGATTCCTCTCCAGTCAGTGTCAGGTCCTAAGTCCTCATCAGGAACTGCAGCCAGAAGCTGAGGTTTCCTCTCCAGTGCTGACATGAATCCTGGGGTTCCTCTGGAGACTCCACAGGAGAGTCAGGACTCTTCTCGAGTGGAGACATACACGTCCGTTTTCCTCCCAAGCTGTAGCAGCAGTGTCAGGCTTCCCAACAACTTGACACAGGGATCTTTGGCTTTCCCTCCAAGTGCCACAGGGCTTTCACACATNCTCCACAGGAGAGTCAGGACTCTTCTCGAGTGGAGACATACACGTCCGTTTTCCTCCCAAGCTGTAGCAGCAGTGTCAGGCTTCCCAACAACTTGACACAGGGATCTTTGGCTTTCCCTCCAAGTGCCACAGGGCTTTCACACATGCCACCATGGTGTGATTCGATGCTCGGGGTGACCTTCAAGGCAGGGCAGGGAAATCAGGTTCATCTGGAGTGGACTGAGACATTTGGCGGTCTTTTGGAAAGGTGGCACCACCCCTGGAGTTCCTCTTGACTTTCCCGTTGAGAGCACGTCCTCTTGCTGTGCGAAAGGAACACCAGAATCCTTTCCCGATGAAGCAGGGAAAGGAACCCTCATCTGGAGCTGAGGAGGGTGAAAAGGGGCTCCTCTTGAGTTGTGGTGGGACCCTCAGTTTTCCTCTCGAGTGAAGACGGGTTTGTCAGGGAACTTCTTGAGTTGGAGCAAGGGTGTGAAGGACCTTTTGAGATTCAAAAGGGAAGGCGTGATTTCTTTGGGATGCCGCAGCAGAAAACAGCCTCATCTCGCCTGGAGGGGAGAACCTCCTGGTTTTTCTTGAGTTGTGGCATGTCCCTCTCAAGTTACGATGGGGACCACAGGGACCAGCTTGCGAGGCCTCAGGAAAGGCCAGTGTCTGTGCAAGATGAGAGGGGCCCCTCGGGATTCCTCTCCAGTCGGTGCTGGGTCCTAAGTCCCCATCTGGAGCCAAAGCTGGAACCTGAGATTTCCTCTCCAGTGCTGGCATGGATCTTAGGGTTCCTCTGGAGTCTCCCCAGGGGAGTCAGGCCTTGTCTCGTGTGGTTACATGCTCTCCTGTGGTCTGCTTTCCTCCCGAGCTGTAGCAGCAGTGTCAGTCTTCCCGTTGAATTGACCCAGGTATCTCTGTCTTTCCCTCGAGATGCCTCAGGGCTATGGCACGAGCCACCGTGGTGTCAGGCGATAGCTGGGTGACACTCGAGGCAGGGCAAGGAAATGAGGTTCATCTGGAGTGGACTGAGACATCTGGGGGACTTTTAGTATGTTGGCATGACCCCTGGAGATCTCGGCTTTCCTGTTGAGAGTGCCACCTCTTGAGATGTGACGGGAACAGCGGGCATTCTTTTGCGACGAAACAGGGAAAGGAACCCTCATCTCAAGCTCACAAAGGGGAAACGGGGCTCCTCCTGAGTTGTGCCAGGACCCTTGGTGTTCCTCCCACGTGGGGACGGGTATGTCGGGGAACTTCTTGAGTTGCAGCAAGCGTGAGAAGGACGCTTGCGAGGTTCAAGAGGGAAGGCGTGATTTCCCTCTAGAACCCGCAGCAGAAAATGGCCTCATCTCGCCTGCAGGGGAGAACCTCCTGGTTTTTCTCCAGTTGAGGCAGGTCCCTCTCGAGTTACGATGGGGACCTCAGGGACCCGCTGGCGTGGCCTCAGGGATTTCCAGTCTCCTTGCCATTTGCGAGGGGGCCCTCGGGATTCCTCTCCAGTGGGTCAGTTCCTAGGTCCTCGTCTGGAACTGTGGCCAGAACCTGAGGTTTCCTCTCCAGTACTGACATGGATCTTGGGGTTCCTCTGGAGTCTCTACAGGAGAGTCAGGACTCTTCTCAAATGGAGACATACATGTCCGTTTTCCTCCCGATATGTAGCAGCAGTGTCAGGCTTCCCAATGAGTCAACAAGGGATTTGTGGCTTTCGCTTGAGGTGACTCAGGGTTGTCGCACGTGCAACCGTGGTGTGATTCAATGCTCGGGGTGATCTTCGAGGCAGGGCAGGGAATACAGGTTCATCTGGAGAGGACTGAGACATTTGGGGGTTTTTTGGAATGGTGAACCAACGCCTGGAGTTCCTCTCGATTTTCCTGTTGTAAGCACGTCCTCTTGCTGTGCGACGGGAATGCCAGAATTATTTCCCGACGAAGCAGTGAAATGAAACCTCATCTGGAGCCGAGTAGGGGCAAAGGGGACTGCTCTTGAGTTGTGGTGGTACCCTCAGTGTTCCTCTCGAGTGGAGACGGGTATGTTGGGGAACTTCTTGACNAGTTGAGGCAGGTCCCTCTCGAGTTACGATGGGGACCTCAGGGACCCGCTGGCGTGGCCTCAGGGATTTCCAGTCTCCTTGCCATTTGCGAGGGGGCCCTCGGGATTCCTCTCCAGTGGGTCAGTTCCTAGGTCCTCGTCTGGAACTGTGGCCAGAACCTGAGGTTTCCTCTCCAGTACTGACATGGATCTTGGGGTTCCTCTGGAGTCTCTACAGGAGAGTCAGGACTCTTCTCAAATGGAGACATACATGTCCGTTTTCCTCCCGATATGTAGCAGCAGTGTCAGGCTTCCCAATGAGTCAACAAGGGATTTGTGGCTTTCGCTTGAGGTGACTCAGGGTTGTCGCACGTGCAACCGTGGTGTGATTCAATGCTCGGGGTGATCTTCGAGGCAGGGCAGGGAATACAGGTTCATCTGGAGAGGACTGAGACATTTGGGGGTTTTTTGGAATGGTGAACCAACGCCTGGAGTTCCTCTCGATTTTCCTGTTGTAAGCACGTCCTCTTGCTGTGCGACGGGAATGCCAGAATTATTTCCCGACGAAGCAGTGAAATGAAACCTCATCTGGAGCCGAGTAGGGGCAAAGGGGACTGCTCTTGAGTTGTGGTGGTACCCTCAGTGTTCCTCTCGAGTGGAGACGGGTATGTTGGGGAACTTCTTGACTTGCAGCAATGGTGTGAAGGACCCTTGGAGGTTCAGGAGGGAAGGCGTGATTTCTTTTGGGATGCCAGAGCAGAAAATGGCCTCATCTCGCCTGGAGGGGAGAACCTCCTGGTTTTTCTCGAGTAGTGGCAGGTCCCTCTCAAGTTACGATGGGGACATCAGGGAACCGCTCACGTGGTCTCAGGAAAGACCAGTCTCCGTGCGAGTTGAGAGGGGCCCCTCGGGATTCCTCTCCAGTCAGTGCCGGGTCCTAAGTTCGCGTCTGGAGCCGAAGCTGGAACTTGAGGTTTCCTCTCCAGTGCTGGCATGGATCTTGGGGTTCCTCTGGAGTCTCCCCAGGGGAGTCAGGCCTCGTCCCCTGTGGTTACATGCACGTCTGCTTTCGTCCCGAGCTGTAGCAGCAGTGTCAGTCTTCCTGTTGAGTTGACCCAGGGATCTCTGTCTTTCTCTCAAGATGCCACAGGGCTGTGGCATGAGCCACCGTGGTTTGAGGCATTATGCGGGTCACATTTGAGGAAGTGCAGGGAAATCAGGTTCATCTGGAGTGGACTGAGACTGGGGGACTTTTAGTATGTTGTCCCGACTCCTGGAGATCTCGGTTTTCCTGTTGAGAGTGCCACCTCTTGAGATGCAATGGGAACGATGGGAATCCTTTCCCCACGAAGCAGGGAAAGGGACCCTTATCTCGAGCTCACGAGGGGGAAAAGGGGCTCCTCCTCAGTTGTGCCAGGACCCTCGGTGTTCCTCCTGCGAGGGGACGGGTATGTTGGGGAACTTCTTGAGTTGCAGTCAGGGTGTGAAGGATCCTTTGAAGTTCAAGAGGGAAGGCATGATTTTTCTTGGGATGCTGCAGCAGAAAACGGCCTCATCACGCCTGGAGGGGAGAACCTCCTGGTTTTTCTCGAGTTGCAGCAGGTCCCTCTTGAGTTACAATGGGGACCTCAGGGACCAGCTCACGTGGCCTCAGGATGGGCCAGTCTCTGGGCGAGTTGAGAGGGGCCTTTCGGGATTCCACTCCAGTCTGTGCCCGGTCCTAAGTCCCCATCTGGAGCCAAATCTGGAACCTGAGCTTTCCTCTCCAGTTTTGGCACGGATCTTGGAGTTCCTCTGGAGTCTCCCAGGGGAGTCAGGCCTTGTCTACTGTGGTTACATGCACGTCCGCTTTCCTCCCTAGCAGTAGCAGCAGTGTCAGGCTTCCCGTCGAGTTGACACAGGGATCTGTGGCTTTCCCTCGAGGTGCCACAGGTCTGTCGTAGGTGCCTCCGTGGTGTGATTCGAAGCTTGGGGTGACCTTCGAGGCAGGGCAGGGAAATCAGGTTCATCTGGAGTGGACTGAGACATTTGGGGGTCTTTTGCAATGGTGGCATGACCCCTGGAGTTCCTCTCGACTTTCCTGTTGAGAACATGTCCTCTTGCTCTGCGACAGGAATGCCAGAATCCTTTTCCAATGAAGCAGGGAAAGAACCCTCATCTGGAGTGGAGGAGGGGGAAAGGGGGCTCCTCTTGAATTGCAGTGGGTCCCTCAGTGTTCTTCTCGAGTGGAGACGGGTATGTTCGGGAACTTCTTGAGTTGCAGCAAGGGTGTGAAGGACCCTTTGAGGTTCAGGAGGGAAGGCGTGATTTCTCTCCGGATGCCGCCGCAGAAAATGGCCTCAACTCGCCTGGAGGGGAGAACCTCCTGGTTTTACTCGAGTTGCGGCAGGTCCCTCTCGAGTTAAGACAGGTACCTCAGGAATCCACTTGCGTGGCCTCAGGAAAGGCCAGTCTCCATGCAAGTTAAGAGGGGCCCCTAGGGATTCCTCTCCAGTAGGTGCCGTGGCCTAAGTGCCCGCCTGGAGCTGAAGCTGGAACCTGAGGTTTCCTCTCCAGTGCTGGCATGGATCTTGGGGTTCCTCTGGAGTCTCCCCACGGGAGACAGGCCTCGTCTCCTGTGCTTACATGCACATCCACTTTCCTCCTGAGCTGTAGCAGCAGTGTCAGGCTTCCGTTGAATTAACCCAGGGATCTCTGTCTTTCCCTCGCGATGCCACAGGGCTGTGGCACGAGCCACCGTGATATGAGGCGATGAGAGCCTTAGAGGCAGGGCAGAGAAATCAGGTTCATCTGGAGTGAACTGAGACATCTGGGGGACGTTTAGTATGTTGGCACGACCCCTGGAGATCTCGGATTTCCTGCTGAGAGTGCCACCTCTTGAGATGCGATGGGAATGGTGGGAATCCTTTCCCAAAGAAGCAGGAAAAGGAACCCTCATCTCGAGTTCACGAGGGGGAAACGGGGCTTCTCTTGAGTTGTTCCAGGACCCACGGTGATCCTCCCGCGTGGGGACAGGTATGTCGGGGAACTTCTTGAGTTGCATCAAGGGTGGGAAGGACCGTTGCGAGGTTCAAGAGGGAAGGCATGATTTCCCTCTAGAACCCGCAGCAGAAAATGGCCTCATCTCACCTGCAGGGGAGAACCTCCTGGTTTTTCTCGAGTTGCGGCAGGTCCCTCTCAAGTTACGACAGGGACCTCAGGGACCCGCTGGCATGGCCTCAGGAAAGACCAGTCTCCATGCGAGTTGCGAGGGGCCCCTCGGGATTCCTCTCCAGTCAGTGTCGGGTCCTAGGTCTTCGTCTGGAACTGCGGCCAGAACCTGANAGTTGCGGCAGGTCCCTCTCAAGTTACGACAGGGACCTCAGGGACCCGCTGGCATGGCCTCAGGAAAGACCAGTCTCCATGCGAGTTGCGAGGGGCCCCTCGGGATTCCTCTCCAGTCAGTGTCGGGTCCTAGGTCTTCGTCTGGAACTGCGGCCAGAACCTGAGGTTTCCTCTCCAGTGCTGACATGGATCTTGGGGTTCCTCTGGAGTTTCCACAGAAGAGTCAACTTTCTTCTCAAGTGGAGACATACACTTCCATTTTCATCCCGATCTGTAGCAGCAGTGTCAGGCTTCCTGACGAGTTGACACAGGGATCTGTGGCTTTCCCTCGAGGTGCCATAGGGCTGTCGCAGATGCCACCATGGTGTGATTCGATGCTCGGGGTGACCTTCGAGGCAGGGCAGGGAAATCAGGTTCATCTGGAGTGGACTGAGACATTTGGGGGTCTTTTGGAATGGTGACACGACCCCTGGAATTCCTCTCAACATTCCTGTTGAGAAGACGTCTTCTTGCTGTGCGATGAGAATTCCAGAATCCTTTCCCAATGAAGCAGGGTAAGGAACCCTCATCTGGAGTGGAGGAGGGGGAAAGGGGGCCCCTCTTCAGTTGTGGTTGCACCCTCAGTGATCTTCTTGAGTGGAGATGGGTATGTCGGGGAACTTCTTGAGTTGCAGCAAGGGTGTGAAGGACCCTTTGAGGTTCAGGAGGGAAGACGTGATTTCTCTCGGAATGCCACAGCAGAAAAAGGCCTCATCTCGCCTGGAGAGGAGAACCTCCTGGTTTTTCTCGAGTTGCAGCAGGTCCCTCTCGAGTTATGACGGGGAACTCAGGGACTCGCTCGCCTGGCCTCAGGAAAGGCCAGTCTCTGTGTGATTTGAGAGGGGCCCCTTGGGATTCCTCTCCAGTTGACGCTGGGTCTGGAGTCGAAGCTGGAACCTGAGGTTTCCTCTCCAGTGCTGGCATGGATCTTGGGGTTCCTCTGGAGTCTCCCCAGGGGAGTCAGGCCTCGTCTCCTGTGGTTACATGCACGTCCGCATTCCTTCCGAGCTGTAGCAGCAGTGTCAGGCTTCCCGTCGAGTTGAATCAGGGATCTCTGTCTTTCCCTTGAAATGCCACCGGGCTGTGGCACGAGCCACCGTGATCTGAGGCGATACGTGGGAGACCATCGAGGCAGGTCAGGGAAATCAGGTTCATCTGGGGTGGACTGAGACATCTGGGGGACTTTTAGTACNAGCAGAAAAGGGGCTCAACTTACCTGGAAGGGAGAACCTCCTGGTTTTTCTCGATTTGTGGCAGGTTCCTCTCGAGTTATGATGGGGATCTCAGAGACCAGCTCATGTGGCCTCAGGAAAGGCCAGTCTCCATGAGAGATGCAAGGGGCCTCTCGTGACTCCTCTCCAGTTGGTGCCGAGTCCTAAGTCCTCGTCTTGAGCTGAGGCCGGTACCTGAGGTTTCATCTCCAGTGCTGAGTTGAATCTTGGAATTCCTCTGGAGTCTCCACAGGGAAGACAGGCCTCGTCTCGAGTTGAGATATGCACGTCCACTTTCCTCTCAATCTGTAGTAGCAGTGTCAGGCTTTCCGTCGAGGCTTTCCCACAGGGCTGTCTCACGTGCCACCGTGGTGTGAGTTGATACTCGGGGTGACAGTCGAGGCACTGCAGGGAAATCAGGTTCCTCTGGAGTGGACTGAGATATTTGGGGGTCTTTTGGAATGGTGACACGACCCCTGAAGTTCCTCTCGACTTTCCTGTTGAGAGCGCCTCCTCTTGAGATGCAAAGGGAACGCTCGGAATCCTTTCCCAAAAAAGCAGTGAAAGGAACCGTCATCTCTAGCAGAGGAGGGGAAAACGGGCCTCCTCTTGAGTTTGGCAGGACCGTCGGTGTTCCTGTCAAGCGCAGACGGGTATGCCGGGGAACTTCTTGAGTTGCTGCAAGGGTGTGAAGGAAGGACCCTTTCGACGTTCAAGAGGGAAGGTGTGATTTCCCTCGAGACGCTGCAGTTGAAAATGGCCTTTTCTCGCCTGGACGGGAGGACCTCCTGTGTTTTCTCGAGGTGCAGCAGGTTCCTCTCGAGTTACAATGGGGACCTCAGGGACCCACTCGTGTGGCCTCAGGAAAGGCCAGTGTACATGCAAGTTGTGAGAGGCCTTTCGGGATTCCTCTCCAGTCGGTGCCAGGTCCTAAGTCCTCGGCTGGAGCCAAGGCCGGAAGCTGCGGTTTCCTCTCCAGTGCTGACATGGATCTTTGGGTTCATCTGGAGTCTTCAGAAGGGAGTTAGGCCTCGTCTCGAGTGGAGATATGCACTTCTAGTTACCTCCCGTGCTGTAGCAGCAGTGTCAGTCTTCCCATCAAGTTGACACAGGGTTCTGTGGCTTTCCCTCTAGGTTTTTCCACAGGGGTGTCACACGTGCCACCGTGGTGTGAGTCGATACTTGGGGTTACACTCGAGGCAGTTCAGGGAAATCAGGTTCCTCTGGAGTGGACTGGGACATTTATGGGTCTTTTGGAATGGTGGCATGACCCCTGGATTTCCTCTTTACTTTCCTGTTGAGAGTGCCTACTCTTGAGGTGCGACAGGAATGCCGGTAATACTTTCCCAACGAAGCAGGGAAAGGAACCCTCATCTCGAGTGGGGGAGAGGGAAACGCTTCTCCTCTTGAGTTGTGGCGGGACCCTCGGTGTTCCTCTCGAGTGGAGACGGGTATGTCAGGAAACTTCTTGAGTTGCTGCAAGGATGTGAAGGACGCTTTTGACGTTCAAAAGGAAAAGTGTGATTTCCCTCGAGATGCCACAGTGGAAAAGGGCCACATCTTGCCCGGAGGGGAGAACCTCCTGGGTTTTCATGAGTTGCGGCAGGTTCCTCTCGAGTTACAACGGAGACCTCATGGACCCGCTCGTGTGGCCTCAGGAAAGGCCAGTCTCCATGCGAGTTTGAGGGGACACTCGGGATTCCTCTCCAGTTGGTGCTGGGTCCTAAGTCCTCATCTTGAGCAGAGGCCAGAACCTGGGGTTTCCTCTCCAGTGCTGTCATGAATCTTGGGATTACTCTGGAGACTCCACAGGGGAGTCAGACCTCGTCTCAAGTGGAGACGTGCACGTCCGCTTTCTTCCCAAACTGTAGCAGCAGCTTCAGGCTTCCCGTTGAGTTGACACAAGGATCTGTGGTTTTCCCTTGAGGCATTTACACAAGACTGTCACACGTGCCACCGTGGTGTGATTCAATACTCTGGGTGACAGTCGAGGCAGTGCAGAGAAATCAGGTTCCTCTGGAGTGGACTGAGACATTTGGGGGTATTTTGGAATGTGGCACGACCACTGGAGTTCCTCTCGTCTTTCCTGTTGAGAGCGCCTCCTCTTGAGAAGCGACTGGAACGCCGGGAATCCTTTTCCAATGAAGCAGGTAAAGGAAGCTTCATCTCGAGTGGAGGAAGGGGAAACGGGGCTCCTCTTGAGTTGTAGCAGGATGCTCGGTGTTCCTCTCCAGTGGAGATGGGTATGTTGGGGAACTTCTTGAGTTGCGGCTAGGGTGTGAAGGACTCTTCCGAGGTTAAAGAGGGAAGTTGTGATTTCCCTTGAGATGCTGTAGTGAAAACGGGGCTCATCTCGCTTGGAGGGGAGAACCTCCTGGTTTTTCTCGAGTTGCGGCATGTTTCTCTCGAGTTGTGACTTGGACCTCAGGGACCTACTCATGTGGCCTCAGGAAAGGCCAGTCGCCAAATGAGTTGCGAGGGGCCTCTCGGGATTCCTCTCCAGTTGGTTCCGGGTCCTAAGTCCTTGTGTGGAGCCGAGGCCGGAACCTGAGGTTTCCTCTCCAGTGCTGACATGGATCTTGGGGTTCCTCTGGAGTCTTCACATAGGAGTCAGGCCTCGTCTCGAGTGGAGACATGCATGTCTGCTTTCCACCCAAGCTTTAGCAGCAGTGTCAGACTGCCCGTCGAGTTGACACAGGGATCTCTGGCTTTTCCTCGAGGCTTTCCCACAGGGCTGTCACATGTGCCACCGTGGTGTGAGTCGATACTCGGGGTGACATTCGAGGCAGTGCAGGGAAATCAGGTTCCTCTGGAGTGGACTGAGAAATTTGGGGGTTGTTTGGAATGGTGACACGATCCCTGGTGTTCCTCTGGACTTTTCTATAGAGAGCACCTCCTCTTCAGATGCGACTGTAACCCCGGGAATTCTTTCCCAACAAAGCAGAGAAATGAACCCTCATCTCGAGTGGAGGAGAGGGAAACAGGGCTCCTCTTGACTTGTGACGGGACCTTTGGTGTTCCTCTCGAGAGGAGACGGGTATTTCTGGGAACTTCTTGAGCTGCTGCAAGAGTGTGAGGAACCTTTCAAGGTTGAAGAAGGAAGGCATGATTTCCCTCAAGACACCACAGCGGAAAAGGGCATCCTGGCTCCTGGAGGGGAGAGCCTCCTTGTTTTTCTCGAATTGTGGCAGGTTCCTCTCGAGTTACAATGGGGACCTCAGGGACCCGCTCATGTGGCCTCAGGAAAGGCCAGTCTCCATGCGAGTTGTGAGGGGCCTCTCGGGATTCCTCTCCAGTCGGTCCCCGGTCTTAAATCCTTGTCTGGAGCCGAGGCCGGAACCTGAGGTTTCCTCTCCAGTGCTGACATGGATCTTGTGGTTCCTCTGGAGATTCCACAGGGGAGTCAGGCCTCGTCTCGAGTGGAGACATGCACGTCCGCTTTCCTCCCGAGCTGTAGCAGCAGTGTCAGGCTTACCATCGAGTTGACACAGGGATCTGTGGTTTTCCATCGAGGCTTTCCCACAAGGCTGTCACACTTTCCACCATGGTGTGAGCCGATACTCTGGGTGACAGTCGAGGCAGTGAAGGGAAATCAGTTTCCTCTGGAGTGGACTGAGACATTTGCAGGTCTTTTGAAATGGAGGCATGGCCCCTGTAGTTCCTCTCAACTTTCATGTTGAGACTGCCTCCTCCTGATATGCGACAGGAATGCCAGGAATCCTTTCCCAACGAAGCAGGGAAAGGAACCCTCATCTCGAGTGGTGTATGGGGAAACGGATCTTCTCTTGAGTTGTGGCAGGACCCTCAGTGTTCCTCTCGAGTGGAGACGGCTATGTCGGGGAACTTCTTGAGTTGCTGCAAGGGTGTGAAGGATCCTTTCGAGGTTCAAGAGGGAAGGTGTGACTTCCGTCAAGATGCTGCAGCCGAAAAGGACCTCATCTCGCCTGGAGGGGAGTACCTCCTGGTTTTTCTCGAGTTGCTGCAGGTTCCTCTCGATTTATGATGGGGACCTCAGGGACCCGCTCATGTGGCCTCAGGAAAGGCCAGTCTCCATGCGAGTTGCGAGTGGCCTCTTGGGATTCCTCTCCAGTTGGTGCCGAGTCCTAAGTCCTCACCTGGACCCGAGGCCATAACCTGAGGTTTCCTGTCCAATGCTAACATGGACCTTGGGGTTCGTCTGGAGTCGCCATAGGGGAGTCAGGCCTCGTCTCGAGTGGAGACATTCATGTCCGCTTCCCTCCCGAGCTTTAGCAGCAGTGTCAGGCTTCCCGTCGTGTTGACACAGGGATCTATGGCTTTCCCTCGAGGCTTTCCCACAGGGCTGTCCCATGTTCCACCGTCGTGTGAGTCAATACTCAGTGTGACAGTCGAGGCAGTGCAGGGAAATCAGGTTTCTCTGGTGTGGACTTAGACATTTGGGGGTCTTTTGGAATGGAGGCAAGATGCTTGCAGTTCCTCTCGACTTTCCTGTGTAGAGCGCCTCCTCTTGAGATGCACTGGGAATGCCAGGAATCCTTTACCGACGGATCAACAAAAGGAACCTCATCTCGAGGGGAGGAGGGGGATTCGGTGCTCCTCCTGAGTTTGGCAGGACCCTCGTTGTTCCTCTCGAGTGGCACAGGTATGTGGGGGAAATTCTTGAGTTGCAGCATGGGTGTGAGAACCCTTTCGAGGTTCAGGAGGGAATGTGTGATTTCCCTCGAGATGCCGCAGCTGAAAAGGGCTTCATCTCGCATGGAGGGTAGAACCACATGTTTATTCTCGAGTAGTGGCAAGTATCTCTCAAATTATGATGGGGATCTCAGGGACCCGCTTGTGTGGCCTCAGGAAAGTACAGTCTCCATGCGAGTTGCGAGTGGCCTCTCAGGATTCCTCTCCAGTCGGTGCCGAGTCCTAAGTCCTGGAGCCAAGGCCAGAACCTGAGCTTTCCTCTCCAATGCTGACATGGATCTTGGGGTTCGTCTGAAATCACCATAGGGGCTCAGCCCTCGTCTCGAGTGGAGACATGCACGTCCACTTTCCAACCAAGCAGCAGCAGCAGTGTATGGATTCCCGTTGATTTGAAACAGGTATCTGTGGCTTTCCTTCAAGGATTTCACAAAGGGCTGTCACACATGCCACCGTGATGTGAGTGTGAGTCTCCATGGGAATTGTGAGGGGCCTCTTGGGATTCCCCTCCAGTTGGTGCCGGGTCCTAAGTCCTCGTCTGGAGCCGAGACCGGAACCTGAGGTTTCCTCTCCAGTGCTGACATGGATCTTGGTGTTCCTATGGAGACTCCACAGGGGAGTCAGACCTCGTCTCAAGCGGAGACATGCACGTCTGTTTCCTCCCGAGCTGTACCAGCAGTTGCAAGCTTCCCATCAAGTTGACACAGGGATCTGTGGCTTTCCCTTGCAGCTTTTTCACAGGACTGTCACATGTGCCACCATGGTGTGATTCGATACTTGGAGTGACAGTCGAGGCAGTGCAGGAAAATCAGGTTCCCCTGGAGTGGACTGAGACATTTTGGGGTCTTTTGGAATGGTGTCACGACCCCTGAAGTTCCTCTCGACTTTCCTGTTGAGAGGGCTTCCTCTTGAGATGCAACGGAATGTCAGAATCTTTACCCGATGAAACAGTGAAAGAAACCCTCATCTCGAGAGAAGGAGGGGGAAATAGGGCTCCTCTTGAGTTTGGCGAGACCTTCGGTGTTCCTCTCGAGTGGAGACGGGAACTTCTTGAGTTGCAGCAAGGATGTGAAGTACCCTTTCGAGGTTGAAGAGAGAAGATGTGATTTCCCTCAAGACATCAGAGTGGAAAAGGACCTCATCTCGCCTGGACGGGAGAACCTCATGGTTTTTTTCGAGTTGCGGCAGGTTCCTCTCGAGTTACGACGGGTACCTCAAGGACCCGCTTGTGGGGCCTCAGGAATGGCCAGTCTCCATGCGAGTTGCGAGGGGTCTCTCCGGATTCCTCTCCAGTTGTTGCCGAGTGTTAAGTCCTCACCTGGAGCCGAGGCCAGAACCTGAGGTTTCCTCTCCAGTGCTGACATGGATCTTGGGGTTCCTCTGAGTCTCCACAGGGGAGTCAGGCCTCATCTCTACTGGATACATGCAAGTCCTCTTTCCTCCCGAGGTGTAGCAGCAGTGTCAAGCTTCCTGTCGAGTTGACACAGAGATCTGTGGCTTTCCCTCAAGGCATTCCCACAGGGCTGTTACACGTGTCACTGTGGTGTGAGTTGATACTCGGGGTGACAGTCGAGGCACTGCAGGGAAATCAGGTTCCTCTGGAGTGTAATGAGACATTTGGGGGTCTTTTGGAATGGTCGCACGACCCCTGGAGTTCCTCTCGACTTTCCTGTTGAAAGCACCTCCACTTGAGATGTGACGAGAACACCGGGAATCCTTTCTCAATGAAGCAGGGAAAGGAACCCTCATCTTGAGTGGAGGAGGGGGAAACGGGACTCCTCTTGAGTTGTGGCGGGACCCTCGGTGTTCCTCTCAAGTGGAGACGAGTATGTCGGGGAACTTCTTGAGTTGCAGCAAGGATGTGAAGGACCCCTTCTAGGTTCAAGAGAGAAGATGTAATTTCCCTCGAGACACCACAGCTGAAAAGGGCCTCATCTCGGCTGGAGTGGAAAACCTCCTGATTTTTCTCGAGTTGCAGCACGTTCCTCTCAAGTTACAATGGAGACATCATGACCCACTCATGTGGCCCCAGGAAACTCCAGTCTCCATGGGAGTTGCGAGGAGCCTCTTGGCATTCCTGTACAGTCAGAGCCGGGTTCTAAGTGCTGGTCTGAACCTGAAGTCAGAACCTGAGTTTTCCTCTCCAGTGCTGACATGGATGTTGGGGTTCCTCTGGAGTGTCCACAGGGAAGTCAGGCCTCTTCTTGAGTGGAGACATGCACGTCTGCTTTCCTCCCATGCTGTATCAGCAGTATCAGGCTTCCCATTGAGTTGACACAGGGATCTGTGGCTTTCCCTCGAGGCTTTCTCACAAGGCTCTCACACTTGCCACTGTGTTGTGAGTTGACACTCGGGGTGACAGTCGAGGCAGTGCAGAGGAATCAGGTTCCTCTGGAGTGGACTGAGCCATTTGGGGGTCTTTTGGAATGGTAGCACGACCTCTGGAGTTCCTCTCAACTTTCCTGTGGAGACCGCATCCTCTTGAGATGCGACGGGAACGCCAGTAATCCTTTCCCGACAAAGCAAGAAAAGGAACCCTCATCTCGAGCGGAGGAGGGGGAAACAAGGCTGCTCTTGAGTATGGAGGGACCTGTGGTATTCTTTCGAGTGGAGAAGGGTGTGTCAGGGAATTTCTTCATTTGCTGCAAGGGTGTGAAGGACCCTTTCGAGGTTCAAGAGGGAAGGTGTGATTTCCCTCAAGACGCTGCAGCCGAAAAGTGCCTCGTCTCGCCTGGATGGGAGAACCTCCTGGTTTTTCTCCAGTTGTGGCAGGTTCTTCTTGAGCTACAACAGAGACCTCAGGGACCTGCTCGTGTTTCCGCAGAAAAGGCCAGTCTCCATGCAAGTTGCGAGGGGCCTCTCGGGATTCCTCTCCATTCTGTGCCAGGTCTTAAGGCCTCGTCTGGAGCCGAGGCCGGTAACTGAAGTTTCCTCTCCAGTGCTGACATGGATGTTGGGGTTCCTCTGGAGTGTCCACAGGGAAGTCAGGCCTCGTCTTGAGTGGAGACAGCATGTCCGCTTTCCTCCCATGCTGTATCAGCAGTGTCAGGCTTCCCATTGAGTTGACACAGGGATCTGTGGCTTTCCCTCGAGGCTTTCTCACAAGGCTCTCACACTTGCCACCATGTTGAGTTGACACTCGGGGTGACAGTCGAGGCAGTGCAGAGGAATCAGGTTCCTCTGGAGTGAACTGAGATAGTTTTGGGTCTTTTGGAATGGTGGCACGACCCCTGGTGTTCCTCTCGGCTTTCCTGTTGAGAGTCCCTCCTCTTGAGATGTGACGGGAACTCCAGAAATCCTTTCCCGATGAAGTAAGGAAAGGAAACCTCATCTCAAGCGGAGGAGGGGGAAACAGGGCTCCTCTTGAGTTGTGATGGGTCCATCAGTGTTCCTCTCGAGTGGAGAGGGGTATGTCGGGGAACTTCTTGTGTTGCTGCAAGAGTGTGAAGGACCCTTTCGAGGTTTAAGAGGGAAGGTGTGACTTCCCTTGAGACGCCACAGTGGAAAAGGGCCTCATCACACCTGGAGGGGAGAACCTCCTGGTTTTTCTCGAGTTGTGGCAGGTTTCTCTCGAGTTATGACGGGGACCACAGGGACCCACTCCTGTGGCCTCAGAAAAGGCCAGTCTCCATGTGAGTTGCAAGGGGCCTCGAGGGATTTCTCTCCGTTCGGTGCCGGGTCCTAAGTCCTCGTTTGGAGCTGAGGCCGGAACCAGAGGTTTCCTCTTCAGTGCTGACGTGGATCTTGGTGTACCACTGGAGTCAAAACAGTGGAGTCAGGCCTCGTCTCAAGTGGAGACATACACGTCCACTTTCCTCCCGAGCTGTGGCAGCAGTGTCAGGCTTCCCATCGAGTTGACACAGGGATCTGTGTCTTTCCCTCAAAGCATTCCCACAGGATTGTCACACGTGCCACCATGGTGTGATTCGATACTCTGGGTGACAGTCGAGGCAGTGCAAGGAAATCAGGTTCCTCTGGAGTGGACTGAGACATTTGGGGGTCTTTTGAAATGGCGGCAAGACCACTAGAGTTCCTCTTGACTTTCCTGTTGAGAGCACTTCCTCTTGAGAAGCGATTGGAATGCCGGGAATAATTTCCCAATGAAGCAGGTAAAGAAACCTTCATCTCGAGCAGAGGAGGGGAAACGGGGTTCCTCTTGAGTTGTGGCAGGACGCTCAGTGTTCCTCTCGAGTGGAGACGGGTATGTCAGGAAACTTCTTCAGTTGCTGCAAGGGTGTGAAGGACTTTTTCAAGGTTCAATAGGGAAGGTGTGATTTCCCTCAAGACACTGCAGTGGTAAAGGGCCTCATCATGCTTGGAGGGGTTAACCTGGTTTTTCTCAAGTTGTGGCAGGTTCCTCTCGAGTTAAGACTTGGAAATCAGGGACCCGCTTATGTGGCCTCAGGATAGGCCAGTTTCCATGTGAGTTGCGAAGGGTCTCTCGGGATTCCTCTCCAGCCAGTGCCGGGTCCTAAGTCCTTGTCTGGAGGCAAGGCCTAAACCTGAGATTTCCTCTCCAGTAATGACATGGATCCTGGGGTTCCTCTGGAGTCTCCACAGGGGAGTCAGGCCTCGTTGTGAGTGGAGACTTGCACATCCGCTTTCCTCCCGAGCTGTAACAGCAGTGTCAGACTGCCCGTTGAGTTGACACAAGGATCTGTGGCTTTTCCTCGAGGCTTTCCCACAGGGTTGTCACACGTGCCACTGTGGTGTGAGTCGATACTCGGCGTGACAGTCGAGGCAGTGAAGGGAAATCAGGTTCCTCTGGAGTGGACTGAGAAATTTGGGAGCCTTCTGCGATGGTGGCACGACCCCTGGAGTTCCTCTCGACATTCCTGTTGAGAGCACCTCCTCTTGAGATGTGACTGGAATGCCGGGAATCCTTTCCTGACGAAGCAGGGAAAGGAACCCTCATCTCGAGCAGAGGAGGGGGAAACGGGTCTCCTATTGAGATTGGCGGGACCCTCAGTGTTCCTCTCGAGTGGAGACGGGTATGTCGGGGAACTTTTTGAGAAGCTGCAAGGGTATGAAGGACCCTTTCCATGTTCAAGAGGGAAGGTGTGAATTCCCTCAAGACACCACAGCAGAAAAAGGCTTCATCTCGCCTGGAGGGGAGAACCTCCTGGGTTTTCTNTTTCCATGTTCAAGAGGGAAGGTGTGAATTCCCTCAAGACACCACAGCAGAAAAAGGCTTCATCTCGCCTGGAGGGGAGAACCTCCTGGGTTTTCTCGAGTTGCAGCAGGTTCCTCTCGAGTTACAACGGGAACCTCAGGGACCCGCTCGTGTGGCCTCAGGAAAGGCCATTCTCCATGCGAGTTGCGAGGGGACTCTCGTTATTCCTCTACAGTCAGTGCCGGGTCCTAAGTCTTCATCTGGAGGGTAGGCCAGAACCTGAGGTTTCCTCTCCAGTGCTGACGTGGATCTTAGGGTTCCACTGGAGTCTCCACATAGGAGTCAGGCCTTGTCTCGAGTGGATACATTCACGCCAGCTTTCCTCCCAAACTGTAGCAGCAGTGTCAGCCTTCCCTTTGAGTTGACACAGGGATCTGTGGCTTACTCTCGAGTTTTTTCCACAGGGCTGTCACACGTGAGACCGTGGTGTGAGTTGATTCTCAGGGTGACAGTCGAGGCAGTGCAGGGAACTTAGGTTCCTTTGGAGTGGACTGAGAAATTTGGGGGTCTTTTGGAATGGTGACACAACCCATGGATTTCCTCTCAAGTTTCCTGTTGAGAGCGCCTCCTCTTTAGATGTGACGGAACACAGGGAATCCTTTTCTGATGAAGCAGCGTAAGGGACTCTCATCTCGAGCAGAAGATGAGGAAACAGGGCTCCTCTTGAGTTGTGGCTGGACCTTCGGGGTTCCACTCGAGTGGAGGGGGGTATGTCGGTGAACTCCTTGAGTTGCTGCAAGGGTGTGAAGGATTCTTTCGAGGTTTAAGAGGGAAGGTGTGATTCCCCTCGAGATGCCGCAGTGGAAAAGGGCTTCATCTCGCCTGGAAGGGAGAACCTCCTGGTTTTACATGAGTTGCGTCAGGTTTCTCTCGAGTTATGAAGGGGACGTCAGGGACCGCTTGTGTGGCCTCAGGATAGGCCAGTCTCCATGCGAGTTGCCAGACGCCTCTCAGGATTCCTCTTCAGTCAGTGCCGGGTCCTATGTCTTCATCTGGAGCCAAGGTCAGAACCTGAGGTTTCCTCTCCAGTGCTGACATGGATCTTTGGGTTCCTCTGGAGGCTCCACAGGGGAGTCAGGACTCGTCTCGAGTGGAGACATGCACGTCCGCATTTCTCCCGAGCTGTAGCAGCAGTGTCAGGCTTCCCATCAAGTTGACAAAGGGATCCGTGGCTTTCCCTCGAGGCTTTCCCACAGGGCTTTCACACGTGCCACCGTGGTGTGAGTTGATACTGAGGTTGACAGTGATGCAGTGCAGGGAAACCAGGTTCCTCTGGAGTGGACTGAGATATTTGGGGTTCTTTTGGAATGGTGCCACGACGCCTGAAGTTCCTCTCAACTTTCCTGTTGAGAGCACCTGCTCTTGAGATGTGACAGGAATGCCGGGGATCCTTTCCCAATGAAGCACATAAAGGAACCCTCATCTCGAGTGGAGGAGGGGGAAACGGGGCTCCTCTTGAGTTTGGCGAGACCCTTGGTTTTCCTCTTGATTTGAGAAGGGTATGTCAGGAAATTTCTTGAGTTGTAGCAAGCGTGTGAAGGACCATTTTGAGGTTCAAGAGGGAAGGTGTGATTTCCCTCAAACGCCCCAGTGGAAAAGGGCCTCATCTCTCCTGGAAGGGAAATCTTCCTGGTTTTTCTCCAATTACAGCAGGTTCCTTCCAAGTTATGACGGGGACCTCAGGGACCCACTCGTGTGGCATCAGGAAAGGCCAGTCTCCATTCGAGTTGTGAGGGGCCTCTCGAGATTCCTCTCCAGTCGGTGCCGGATCCTAAGTCCTCGTCTGGAGCCAAGGCCAGAACCTGAGGTTTCCTCTCCAGTGCTGACATGGATCTTGGGGTTCCTCTGGAGTCTCCACATGGGAGTCAGGACTCGTCTCGAGTGGAGACGTGCACGTCTGCATTTCTCCCTAGCTGTAGCAGCAGTGTCAGTCTTCCCGTCGAGTTGACACAGGGGTCTGTGGCTTTCCTTCGAGGCTTTCCCACAGGACTGTCACAGGTGCCACCATGGTTTGAGTTGATTCTCAGGGTGACAGTCGAGGCAGTGCAGGGAAATCAGGTACCACTGGAGTGGACTGAGATATTAGGGGGTTTGTGGAATGGTGGCACGACCCTTGGAGTTCTTTTCCACTTTCCTGTTGAGAGCGCATCCTCTTGAGATGCGACGGGAATGCAGGGAATCCTTTATCAATGAAGCAGGGAAAGGAACTCTCATCTCGAGCAGAGGAGGGGGAAAAGGGGCTCCTCTTTAGTTTGGCGGGACCCTCAGGGTTCCTCTAGTGGAGACAGGTATGTCGGGGAACTTCGTAAGTTGCAGCAAGGGTGTGAAGGACCCTTTCGTGGTTCAAGAAGGAAGGTGTGATTTTCCTCAATGTGCTGCAGAGGAAAATGGCCTCTTCTTGCCTGGACTGGAGGACCTCCTGTGTTTTCTCGAGTTGCAGCAGGTTCCTCTCGAGTTAAGACGTGGACCTCAGGGATTCGCTTGTGTTGCCTCAGAAAGGCCAGTCACCATGCGAGGTTCGAGTCATCTCGGGATTCCTCTCCAGTCTGTGCTGGGTCCTAAATACTAGTCTGGAGCCGAGGCTGGAAACAGGTTTCCTCTCCAGAGCTGACATATATCTTGGGGTTCCTATGGAGTCTCCACAGGGAATTCAGGCCTCATCTCGAGTGGAAACATGCAAGCCACTTTGCTCCCAGGCTGAAGCAGCAGTGTCAGGCTTCCCGTCAAGCTGACACAGGTATATGTGGCTTTCCCTTGAGGCTTTCCCACAGGGCTGTCAGACGTGCCACCGTGGTGTGAGTCGATAGTCGGGGTGACAGTCGAGGCAGTGCAGGGAAATCAGGTTCCTCGGAGTGGACTGAGACATATGTGGGTCTTTGGAATGGTGGCACGACCCCGAAGTTCCTCTTGACTTTCCTGTTGAGAGCGTCTCCTCTTCAGATGTAACAGGAATGCCAGGAATCCTTTCCCAACGAAGCAGGGAAAGGCACCCTCATCTCTAGCGGAGGAGGGGGAAACGGTGCTCCTCTTGAGTTGTGGGGGGACACTTGGTGTTCCTCTCAATTGGAGATGGTTTGTCAGCGAACTTCTTGAGTTGTTACAAGGGTGTGAAGGACCCTTTTGAGGTTCAAGAGTGAAGGTGTGGTTTCCCTCGACAATCCGCAGAGGAAAACGGCCTCATCTCGCCTGGCGGAAGGACCTCCTGTGTTTTCTCGAGTTGCGGGAGGATCCTCTTGAGTTACAACGGTGACCTCAGGGACCCGCTCGTGTGGCCTCAGGAAAGGGCAGTCACGATGTGAGTTGCCAGGTGCCTCTCAGGATTCCACTCCAGTTGGGGACGGGTCTTAAATCCTCGTCTGGAGCCAAGGCCAGAACCTGAGGTTTCCTCTCCAGTGATGACATGAATCTTGGTGTTCCTCTGGAGTCTCCACAGGAGAATCAGGCCTGTCTCGAGTGGAGACATACACGTCCACTTTCCTCCCGAGCTGTAGCAGCAGTGTCAGGCTTCCCGTCATGTTGACAAAGGGATATGTGGCTTTTCCTTGAGGCTTTCCCACAGGGTTGTCACACGTGCCACCGTGGTGCGAGTCGATACTCGGCCTGACAGTCAAGGCAGTGCAGGGAAATCAGCTTCCTCTCGAGCGGACTGAGGCATGTGGTGGCAGGGAAATCAGCTTCCTCTCGAGCAGACTGAGGCATGTGGTGGTATTTTAGAGTGGTGTCACGAAGCCTGGAGTTCCTCCTCACTTTCCTGTTGACAGCGCCTCCTCTTGAGATGTGATGGGAACCCCGGGAATCCTTACCTGACAAAGAAGGGAAAGGAACCCTCATCTCGAGCGGAGGATGGGAAAACGGTGCTCCTCTTGAGATTGGCGGGACTCTCAGTGTTCTTCTAGAGTGGAAACGGGTATGTCAGGGAACTTCTTGAGTTGCTGCAAATGTGTGAAGGACAATTTCGAGGTTCCAGAGGGAAGGTATGATTTCCCTTGAGATGCTGCAGCGGAAGAGGGCCTCATCTCGCCTCGAGGAAAGAACCTCCTGTTTTTTCTTGAGTTGCAGCAGCTTCTTCTCGAGTTACGACGGGGACCTCAGGGACCCTCTCGTGTGGTCTCAGAAAAGGCCAGTCTCCATGCGAGTTGTGAGGGGCCACTCGGGATTCCTCTCCAGTCAGTCCCGGGTCCTAAGACCTCGTCTGCAGCTGAGGCTGTAACCTGAAGTTTCCTCTCCAGTGCTGACGTGTTTCTTGGGGTTCCTCTGGAGTCTCCACAGGTGAGTCAGGCATCGTCTCGAGAGGAGACATGCACTTCTGCTTTCCTTCCGAGCTGTAGCAGCAGGGTCAGGATTCCCGTCGAGTTGACACAGGGATCTGTGGCTTTTCTTCGAGGCTTTCCCACAGGGCTGGCACACCTGCCACCGTGGTGTGAGTCAAAACTCGGTGTCACAGGCGGGACAGTGCAGGGAAATAAGGTTACTCTGGAGTGGACTGAGACATTTGGCGGCCTTTTGGAATGGTGGCACGATCCCTGGAGTTCCTTTTGACTTTCCTGTTGAGACCGCCTCCTCTTGAGATGCGATGGGAATGCTGGGGATCCTTTCCCAACGAAGCAGGGAAAGGAACCCTCATCTTGAGCGGAGGAAGAGGGAAACAGGACTCCTCTGAAGTTGTGGCGGGACCCTCGGTGTTCCTCTCGAGTGGAGACAGGTATGTCGGGGAACTTCTTGAGTTGTAGCAAGTGTGTGAAGGACCCTTCTTAGGTTCCAGAGGGAAGGTGTGATTTCCCTTGAGACACCACAGCGGAAAAGGGCCTCATCTCTCCTGGAGGGGAGAACCTCCTGGTTTTTCTCGAGTTGCAGCAGGTTCCTCTCGAGTTACGACGGAGACCTCAGGGACCGACTCGTGTGGCCTCAGGAAAGGCCATTCTCCATGCGAGTAGTGAGGGGACTCTCATTATTCCTCTCCAGTCAGTACCGGGTCCTAAGTCCCCATCTGGAGCCGAAGCTGGGACCTCAGGTTTCCTCTCCAGTGCTGACATGGATCTTAGGGTTCCTCTGGAGTCTCCACACGGGAGTCAGGCCTCATCTTGAGTGGAGTCATTCACGTCAGCTTTCCTCCCAAACTGTAGCAGCAGTGTCAGCCTTCCCATCGAGTTGACACAGGGAACTGTGGCTTTCTCTCGAGGCTTTCCCACAGGGCTGTCACACATGCCAATGTGTTGTGAATCGATATTCGGTGTGATAATCGAGGCAGAGCAGGGAAATCAGGTACCTATGGAGTGGACTGAGACATTTGGGGGTCTTTGGAATGGTGGCACGACCCCTGGAGTTCCTTTCAACTTTCCTGTTGAGAGCGCTTCTTCTTGAGATGCTACAGGAACGCCGGGAATCCTTTCCTGATGAAGCAGGGAAAGGAACCCTCATCTCAAGCGGAGGAGGGGGAAACGCTTCTCCTCTTGAGTTGTGGCGGGACTCTCAGTGTTCCTTTCGAGTGGAGACGAGTATGTCGGGAAACTTCTTGAGTTGCTGCAAGGGAATGAAGGACGCTTTCATCGTTCAAAAGGGAAAGTGTGATTTCCCTCGTGATGCCACAGCAGAAAAGGGCCACATCTCGCCTGGAGTGGAGAACCTCCTGGGTTTCCTTGAGTTGTGACAGGTTCCTCTCGAGGTAGGACGTGGATGTCAGGGACCTGCTCGTGTGGCCTCTGGAAAGGCCAGTCTCCATACAAGTAGAGAGGGGACTTTCAGGATTCCTCTCGAGTCAGTGCCGAGTACTAAGTCCTCGTGTGGAGCCAAGGCCAGAACCTGAGGTTTTCTCTCCAGTGCTGTGATGGATCTTGGGGTTCCTCTGGAGTCACCACAGGGGAGTCAGGCCTTGTCTCGAGTGGAGACATGCACTTCCATTTTCCTCCCAAGCTGTAGCAGCAGTGTCATGTTTCCCATCGAGTTGACACAGGGATCTGTGGCTTAAATTCGAGGCTTTCCCTCAGGGCTGTCACACGTGCCATCGTGGTGGGAGATGATACTCGGGGTGACAATCGAGGCAGTGCAGTGAAATCATGTTCCACTGGAGTGGATTGAGACATTTGGGGGTCTTTTAGAATGGTGCACGACCCTTGGAGTTCCTCCTCACTTTCCTGTTGAGAGTGCCTCCTCTTGAGATGTGACAGGAATACCAGGAATCCTTTCCTGATGAAGCAGGGAAAGGAACCCTTATCTCGAGCGGAGGAGAGGAAAACGGGGCTCCTCTTGAGTTTGGCGGGACCCTCAGTTTCCTCTCAAGTGGAGATGGGTATGTTTGGGAACTTCTTGAGTTGCAGCAAGAGTGTGAAGTACCCTTCTTACGTTCTAGAGGGAAGGTGTGATTTCCCTCAAGACTCTGCAGTGGAAAAGGGCCTCATCTCGCCTGGATGGGAGAATCTCCTGTTTCTTCCTGAGTTGCGGCAGGTTCCTCTTGAGGTACAACGGGGACCACAGGGACCTGCTCGTGTGGCCTCAGGAAAGGCCAGTCTCCATGTGACTTGCGAGGGGCCTCTCGGGATTCCTCTCCAGTCAGTGCCGGGTCCTAAGTCCTCGTCTGGAACCGAGGCCAGAACCTGTGGTTTCCTCTCCATGCTGACATGAATTTTAGGGTTCCTCTGGAGTCTCCACAGGGGATTCAGGCCTCATGTCAAGTGGTGACATGCACGTCCGCTTTCCTCCCATGCTGTAGCAGCATAGTCAGGCTTCCCATCGAATTGACACAGGGATCTGTGAGTTTCCCTCGAGGCTTTCCCACAGGGCTGTCACATGTGCCACAGTGGTGTGATTTGATACTCGGGGTGACAGTCGAAGCAGTGCAAGGAACTCAGGTTCCCCTGGAGTGGTCTGAGACATTTCAGGGTCTTTTGGAATGGTAACACAATCCCTGGTGTTTCTCTCGACTTTCCTGTAGGGAGCACCTCATTTTGAGATGTGATGAGAACACTGGAAATACTTTCCCAAGGAAGCAGGGAAATGAACCCTCATCTTGAGCAGAGGAGGGGCAAAGGGGGCTCCTCTTGAGTTGTGGTGGGTCCCTCAGTGTTTCTCTTGCGTGGAGATGGATATGTCGGGGAACTTCTTGAGTTGCAGCAAGGGTGTGAAGGACCCTTTACAGGTTCAAGAGTGAAGGCATGATTTCCCTCGAGATGCCGCAGCAGAAAAGGGCCTCATCTCACCTGGAGGGGAGAACCTCCTGGTTTCTCTCGAGTTGCATCAGGTTCCTCTCGAGTTACGAAGGGGACCTCAGGGACCCGCTTGTGTGGCCTCAGGATTGGCCAGTCTAAATGCGAGTTGTAAGGGGCTTTTTGGGATTCCTCTCCAGTTGGTGCCGGGTCTTAAGTCCTCATCTGGAGCCGAGGCCCTCACCTGAGGTTTCCTCTCCATTGCTTACATGGAACCTGGGGTTCCTCTGGAGTCTCCACAGGGGATTCAGGCCTCGTCTTGAGTGGACACATGCACGTCCGCTTTCCTCCCATGCTGTAGCAGCATAGTCAGGCTTCCCATTGAATTCACACAGGGATCTGTGACTTTCCCTCGAGGCTTTCTGACAGGGCTGTCACACGTGCCACAATGGTGTGATTCGATACTTGGAGTGACAGTCGAGGCAGTTCAGGGAACTCAGGTTCCCCTGGAGTGGTCTGAGACATTTCAGGGTCTTTTGGAATGGTGGCACAATCCCTGGTGTTTCTCTCGACTTTCCTGTAGGGAGCACCTCATTTTGAGATGTGATGAGAACGCCGGAAATACTTTCCCAAGGAAGCAGGGAAATGAACCCTCATCTTGAGTGGAGGAGGGGCAAAGGGGGCTCCTCTTGAGTTGTGGCGGGTCCCCCAGTGTTTCTCTCACGTAGAGATGGATATGTTGGGGAACTTCTTGAGTTGCAGCAAGGATGTGAAGGACCCTTTATAGGTTCAAGAGTGAAGGTGTGATTTCCCTCAAGACGCCGCAGCAGAAAAGGGCCTCATCTCACCTGGAGGGGAGAACCTCCTGGTTTCTCTCGAGTTGCATCAGATTCCTCTCGAGTTATGAAGGGGACCTCAGGGACCTGCTCATGTGGCCTCAGGATTGGCCAGTCTAAATGTGAGTTGTGAGGGGCTTCTCAGGATTCCTCTCCACTCAGTGCTGGGTCTTAAGTCCTCATCTGGAGCCGAGGCCCTCACCTGAGGTTTCCTCTCCATTGCTTACATGGAACCTGGGGTACCTCTGGAGTCTCCACATGGGGGTCAGGCCTCATCTCGAGTGGAGACATGCACGTCCACTTTCCTCCTGAGCTGTAGCAGCAGTGTCAGGCTTCCCATCAAGTTGACACTGGGATTTCTGGCTTTCCCTCGAGGCTTTCCCACAGGGCTGTCACACGTGCCACCGTACTGTGAGTTGATACTCGGGGTGACAGTCGA
The DNA here is from genome assembly GCA_006408735.1 of Sylvicapra grimmia. Lineage (NCBI taxonomy): Eukaryota > Metazoa > Chordata > Mammalia > Artiodactyla > Bovidae > Sylvicapra > Sylvicapra grimmia. Next base: position 309,161 of record SJYH01001083.1, read on the forward strand.
GGCAGTGCAGGGAAATCAGGTTCCTCTGGTGTGGACTGAGACATTTGGGGGTCTTTTGGAATGGTGGCACGACCCATGGAATTCCTCTTGACTTTCCTGTGGAGAGTGACTCCACTTGAGATGCTACAGGAACACCGGGAATCCTTTCCTGACGAAGCAGAGAAAGGAACCCACATCTCGAGTGAAGGAGGGGGATACGGGGCTCCTCTTGAGTTTGCGGGACCCTTGGTGTTCCTCTCCTGTGGAGAGAGGTATGTCAGGGAACTTCTTGAGTTGCTGCAAGGGTGTGAAGGATCCTTTCGAGGTTCAAGAGGGAAGGTGTGACTTTCCTCGAGCCACCACAGCAAATATGGCCTGATCTCGCCTGGAGGGGAGAAACTCCTGGTTTCTCTCGAGTGACAGTAGGTTCCTCTCAAGTTACAACAGGGACCTCAGGGAACTGCTTGTGTGGCCTCAGGAAAGGCCTGTCTCCATGCAACTTGCGAGGGGCCTCTCGGGATTCCTCTCCATTCAGTGCCAGGTCCTAAGTCCTCATCTGGAGCCGAGGCCGGATCCTGAGATTTCCTCTCCAGTGCTGACTGGATCTTGGGATTCCTCTGGAGTCTCCAAAGTGGAGTGAGGCCTCATCTCGAGTGGAGACATGCACACCCGCTTTCCACCCGAGCTGTAGCACCAGTGTCAGGCTTCCCATCAAATTGACACAGAGATCTGTGACTTTCCCTCGAGGCTTTCCCACAGAGATGTCACACGTGCCACCGTGGTGTGAGTCGATACTCGGGGTGACATTCGAAGCAGTGCAGGGAAATCTGGTTCCTCTGTAGTGCACTGAGAAATTTGGGGGTTTTTTGGAATGGTGGCACGATCCCTGGAGTTGCTCTTGACTTTCCTGTTGAGAACACCTCCTATTGAGATGCGATGGGAAATCCATGATCCTTTCCCGATGAATCAGGGAAAGGAACCCTCATCTCGAGTGGAGGAGAGGGAAACAGGGCTCCTCTTGAGTTTGGCGGGACCCTGGAAGATCCTGTCGAGTGCAGACAGGTATTTCGGGGAACCTCTTGAGTTGAAGCAAGTGTGTGAAAGACCCTTTCGAAGTTCACGAGGGAAGGTGTGATTTCCCTTGAGATGCGCAGCAGAAAAGGGCCTCATCTTGCCTGGATGGGAGAACCTCCCAGTTTTTCTTGAGTTGTGACAGGTTCCCCTTGAGTAATGACGGGGACCTTAGGGACTGCATGTGTGGCCTCAGGAAAGGCCAGTCTCCATGTGAGTTGTGAAGGGCCTCTCAGGATTCCTCTCCAGTCGGTGCTGGGTCCTAAGTCCTCGTCTGGAGCCGAGGCTGAAACCTGAGATTTCCTCTCCAGTGCTGACATGGATCTTGGGGTTCCTCTGGAGTCTCCACAGTGGAGTCAGGTGGCATTTCGAGTGGAGACATGCACATCCGCTTTCCTCCTAAGCTGTAACAGCAGTGTCAGGTTTCCCGTCGAATGGACACAGGGATCTGTGGCTTTCCATCGAGGCTTTCCCACAGGGCTGGCACATGTTCCACCATGGCGTGAGGCGATACTCGGGGTGACAGTTGAGGCAGTGCAGGGAAATCAGGTTCCTCTGGAGTGGACTGAGATATTTGGTGGTCTTTTGGAATGGTAGCATGACGTCTGGAGTTCCTCTCGACTTTGCTATTGAGAGCATCTCCTCTTTAGATGCGATGGGAACGCCGGGAATTCTTTCCTGAGGATGCAGGGAAAGGCACCCACATCTCGAGTGTAGGAGGGGGAAACGGGGCTCCTCTTGAGTTGTGGCTGGACCCTCGGTGTTGCTCTCGAGTGTAGATGGGTATGTCTCAGAACTTCTTGAGCTGCTGCAAGGGTGTGAGGGACCCTTTCGAGGTTCAAGAGGGAAGGTGTGACTTCCCTCAATAATCTGCATTGGAAAAGGGCCTCATATCGCCTGGACGGGAGAACCTCTGGTTTGTCTCGAGTTGCGGTAGTTTCCTCTCCAGTTACAATGGGGACTTCAGGGACCCGATCGTGTGGCCTCAGGAAAGGCCAATCTCCATGCGAGTTCTGACGGGCCCCTCGGGATTCCTATCCAGTCGGTGCCGGGTCCTAAGTCCTCGTCTGGAGCTGAGGTCAGAATCTGAGTTTTCCTCTCCAGTGCTTACATGGATCTTAGGGTTCCTCTGGAGTCGCCAAAGGGGAGTCAGGCCTCGTCTTTAGTGGAGACATGCAAGTCCGCTTTTCTCCCGAGCTTTAGCAGCAGTGTAAGGCTTCCCGTCGTGTTGACACAGGGATCTGTGGCTTTCCCTTGATGCTTTCCCACAGGGCTGTCACACGTCCCACCATGGTGTGAGTCGATACTAGGAGTGACATTCGAGGCAGTGCAGGGAAATCAGTTTCCTCTGGTGTGGACTGAGATATTTCGGCATCTTTTGGAATGGTTGCACTATCCCTGGAGATCCTCTCAACTTTCCTGTAGAGAGCGCCTCCTCTTGAGATGCGACAGAACACCAGGAATCCTTTCCCGACAAAGCAGGGAAAGGAACCTTCATTTCAAACGGAGGAGGGGAAAACGAGGCTCCTCTTGAGTTTGGCAGTACCCGTGGTGTTCCTCTCGAGTGGAGAATGGTATGTTGGGGAACTTCTTGAGTTGCATCAAGGGTGTGAAGGACCCTTTCAAGGTTCAAGAGGCAAGGTGTGATTTCCCTCAAGACGCCGCAGTTGAAAAGGGCCACATCTTGCCTGGAGGGGAGAAGCTCCTGGTTTTTCTCGAGTTGCGGCAGGTTCCTCTCGAGTTACTATTGGGACCTCAGGGACCCGTTCGTGTGGCCTCAGGAAAGGCCAGTCTCCATGCGAGTTGTGAGGGGCCTCTCAGGATTCCTCTTCAGTCGGGGCCAGGTCCTAAGACTTCGTCTGGACCCGAGGCCAGAACCTGAGGTTTCCTCTCCAGCACTGACATGGATCTTGGGGTTCCTCTGGAGTCTCCACAGGGGAGTCAGGCTCGTCTTGACTGGAGACATGCACATCCTCTTTTCTCCCGAGCTTTAGCAGCAGTGTCAGTCTTCCCATCAAGTTGACACAGGGATCTGTGGCTTTCCCTCGAGGCTTTCCCACAGGGCTGTCACACGTCCCAGCATGCTGTGAATCGATACTCGGGGTGACAGTCGAGCCAGTGCAGGGAAATCAGGTTCCTCTGAAGTGGACTGAGACATTTGATGGTCTTTTGGAATGGTGGCACTACCCCTGGAGTTCCTCTCGACTTTCCTTTTGAGAGCAACTCCTATTGAGATGTGACGGGAAGGCTGGGATCCTTTCCTGACCAGTCAGGGAAAGGAACCCTCATCTTGAGCAGAGGAGGGGAAATGGGGCTTCTCTTGAGTTTTGCGGTACCCTGAAAGTTCCTCTCGAGTGGAGAGTGATATTTCGGGGAACGTCTTGAGTTGCAGAAAGGGTGTGAAAGACCCTTTAGAGGTTCACGAGGGAAGGTGTGATTTCCCTCCAGACGCCGCAGCAGAAAAGGGCCTAATCTCACCTGGATGGGAGAACCTCCTGGTTTTTCTCGAGTTGCGGCAGGTTCCTCTCGAGTTACGACGGGGATCTCAGGGAACCGCTTCTGTGGCCTCAGGAAAGGCCAGTCTCCATGGGAGTTGCGAGGGGCCTCTCAGGATTCCTCTCCAGTCGGTGCTGGGTCCTAAGTCCTTGTCTGGAGCCGAGGCCGAAACCTGAGGTTTCCACTCCAGTGCTGACAAGGATCTTAGGGACCCTCTGGAGTCGTCACAGGGGAGTCAGGACTTGTCTCACGTTGAGACATGCACGTTGACTTTCTTCCCGAGCTTTAGCAGCAGTGTCAGGCTTCCCATCGAGTTGAAACAGTGATCTGTGGCTTTCCCTTGAGCCTCTCCCATCACACATCCCACCGTGGTGTGAGTCGATACTCGGGGTGACAGTCGAGGCCGTACAAGGAAATGAGTTTCCTCTGGTGTGGACTGAGATATTTTGGGGTCTTTGGAATGGTGGCATGATCCCTGGAGTTCCTCTCGACTTTACTGTAGAGAGCTCCTCCTCTTGAGATGTGACAGGAATGCCGGGAATCCTTTCCCAACAAAGCAGGGAAAGGCATCCTCATCTCGAGCAGAGGAGGGGGAAACGGGGCTCCTCTTGAGTTTGGCGGGACCCGTGGTGTTCCTCTCGAGTAGAGACTGGTATTTCGGGGAACCTCTTGAGTTGCAGCAAAGGTATGAAAGAACCTTTCTAGGTTCACGAGGGTAGGTGTGAGTTCCCTCTAGATACTGCAGTGGAAAAGGGCCTCATCTGGCCTGAAGGGGAGAAGCTCCTGGTTTTTCTAGAATTCTGTCAGGTTCCTCTCAAGTTATGACGGGGACCTTAGGGACCGGCACATGTGGCCTCAGGAAAGGCCAGTATCATTGTGAGTTGCGAGGGGTCTCTCGGGATTCCTCTCCAGTTGGTGCCGGGTCCTAAGTCCTCGACTGGAACTGAGGCCGGAATCTGATGTTTCCCCTGCAGTGCTGACATGGATCTTGGGATTCCTCTGGAGTCTCCACAGGGGAGTCAGGCCTAGTCTCGAGTGGAGACATGCACGTCCACTTTCCTCCCAAGTTGTAGCAGCAGTGTCAGGCTTCCCATCGAGTTGACACAGGCATCTGTGGCTTTCCCTCGAGGCTTTCCCACAGGGCTGTCACACATGACACAGTGGTGTGAGTCGATACTCGGGGTGACAGTCGAGGCAGTGCAGGGAAATCAGGATCCTCTGGAGTGGACTGGGACATCTGGGGGTCTTTTGGAATGGTGTCACAACCCCTGGAGTTCCTCTCAACATTCCTGTTGAGAGCGCCTCCAATTGAGATTTGAAGGGAAATCCACTAATCCTTTCCCAAGGAAGCAGGGAAACACTCATCTCGAGTGGAGGAGGGGGAAATGGGGCTCTTCTTGAGTTGTGGCGGGGCCCTTAGTTTTCCTCTCGATTGGAGACGGGTATGTCCTGGAACTTCTTGAGTTGCTGCAAGGTTGTGAGGGACCCTTTCGAGGTTCAGAGTGAAGGTGATTTCCTTTGAGGCAAAGCAGTGGAAAAGGGAATCATCTCGCCTGGAGGGGAGAACCTCCTGGTTTTTCTCAAGTTACGGAAGGTTCCTCTCGAGTTACAATGGGGACCTCAGGGACCCGCTTCTGTGGCTTCGGGAAAGGCCAGTCTCCATGAGAGTTGCTAGGGGCCACTCAGGATTCTTCTCCAGTCAGTGCCAGGTCTGAAGTCCTCGTCTGGAGCTGAGGCCGGAACCTGAGGTTTCCTTTCCAGTGCTGACATGGATCTTGGTGTACCTCTGGAGTCTCCACAGGGGAGTCATGCCTCGTCTCTAGTGGAGACATACATATCTGCATTTCTCCCGAGCTATAACAGCAGTGTCAGGCTTCCTGTCGAGTCAACTCAGGGATCTGTGGCTTTCCTTCGAAGCTTTCCCACAGGGCTGTCGCACGTGCCACCATGGTGTGAGTCGATACTCGGGGTGACAGTCGAGGCAGTGCAGGGAAATCAGGATCCTCTGGAGTGGACTGGGACATCTGGGGGTCTTTTGGAATGGTGTCACAACCCCTGGAGTTCCTCTCAACATTCCTGTTGAGAGCGCCTCCAATTGAGATTTGAAGGGAAATCCACTAATCCTTTCCCAAGGAAGCAGGGAAACACTCATCTCGAGTGGAGGAGGGGGAAATGGGGCTCTTCTTGAGTTGTGGCGGGGCCCTTAGTTTTCCTCTCGATTGGAGACGGGTATGTCCTGGAACTTCTTGAGTTGCTGCAAGGTTGTGAGGGACCCTTTCGAGGTTCAGAGTGAAGGTGATTTCCTTTGAGGCAAAGCAGTGGAAAAGGGAATCATCTCGCCTGGAGGGGAGAACCTCCTGGTTTTTCTCAAGTTACGGAAGGTTCCTCTCGAGTTACAATGGGGACCTCAGGGACCCGCTTCTGTGGCTTCGGGAAAGGCCAGTCTCCATGAGAGTTGCTAGGGGCCACTCAGGATTCTTCTCCAGTCAGTGCCAGGTCTGAAGTCCTCGTCTGGAGCTGAGGCCGGAACCTGAGGTTTCCTTTCCAGTGCTGACATGGATCTTGGTGTACCTCTGGAGTCTCCACAGGGGAGTCATGCCTCGTCTCTAGTGGAGACATACATATCTGCATTTCTCCCGAGCTATAACAGCAGTGTCAGGCTTCCTGTCGAGTCAACTCAGGGATCTGTGGCTTTCCTTCGAAGCTTTCCCACAGGGCTGTCGCACGTGCCACCATGGTGTGAGTCGATACTCGGGGTGACAGTCGCGGCATTGCAGGGAAATCAGGTTCCTCTGGAGTGGACTGAGACATTTGGGGTTCTTTTGGAATGGTGGCACGATCCCTGGAGTTCCTCTCGACTTTCCTCTTGAGAGCGCCTCCTCTTTAGATGCGACAGGAACGCCAGGAATCCTTTCCTGATGAAGCAGGGAAAGGAACCCTCATCTTGAGCTGAGGAGTGGGAAACAAGGATCTTCTTGAATTTGGTGGGACCCTTGGTGTTCCTATCGAGTGTAGATGGGTGTGTCGGGGAACTACTTGAGTTGCTGCAAGGGTGTGAAGGGCCCTTTCGAGGTTCAAGAGGGAAAGTGTGATTTCCCTCACAATGCCACAGCGGAAAAGGGCTTTATCTCGCCTGGAGGGGAGAACTTCCTGGTTTTTCTCGAGTTGCAGCAGGTTCCTCTCGAGTTATGAAGGGGACCTCAGGGCCCCGCTCATGTGGCCTCAGGAAAGGCCAGTCTCCATGTGAGTTTCGAGGGGCCACTCGGAATTCCTCTCATCGGTGCTGGGTCCTATGTCCTCCTCTGGATCTGACGTTGGAACCTGAGGTTTCCTCTCCAGTGATGACGTGGATCTTGGGGTTCCTCCGGTTTCTTAACAGAGGAGTCAGGCCTTGTCACGAGTGGAGACATGCACGTCCAATTTCCTCCCGAGCTGTTGCAGCAGAGTCAGTCTTCCTGTCAAGTTGACACAGGGATCTGTGGTTTTATCTTGAGGTGCCACAGGGCTGTCACACGTGCCACCACAGTGTGAGTTGATACTCAGTGTGACAATCGAGGCAGTACAGGGAAATCAGGTTCATCTGGAGTGGACTGAGACATTTGGGGGTCTTTTGGAATGGTGGCACGACCCCAGGAGTTCCTCTCGACTTTCCTGTTGAGAGTGTCTTCTCTTGAGATGCGACAGGAACGCCGGGAAACCTTACCCGATGAAGGAGGGAAAGGAACCCTCATCTCGAGTGGAGGAGGTGGAAACGGGGCTCCTCTTGAGTTGTGGCAGCGCCTTGGTGTTCCTCTCGAGTGGAGACTGGTATGTCAGGGAACTTCTTGAGTTGCTGGAAGGGTGTGAAGGACCCTTTCGAGTTTCAAGAGGGAAGGTGTAATTTCCCTCGAGATGCCACAGTGGAAAAGGGCCTCATCTCGCCTGGAGGGGAGAACCTTCTGGTTTTTCTTGCGTTGCAGCAGGTTCCTCTCGAGTTACGACGGGGACCTCAGGGACATGCTCGTATGGTCTCAGGAAAGGCCAGTAACCATGCGAGTTGTGAGGGGCCTCTTGGGATTCCTCTCCAGTTGGTGCCAGGTCCTAGGTCCTCATCTGGAGCCGAGGCCTGAACCTCAGATTTCCTCTCCAGTGCTGACATGCATGTTGTGGTTCCTCTGCAGTCTCCACAGGGGATTCAGGCCTCATCACTAGTGGAGACATGCACGTCTGATTTTCTCCCGAGCTGTAGCAGCAGTTTCAGGCTTCCCATCGAGTTTACCCAAGGATCTGTTGCTTTCCCTCGATGTTTTCCCTCAGTGCTGTCACACGTGCCACTGTGGTGTGAGTCGATACTCGGGGTGACAGTCGAGGCAGTGCAGGGAAATCAGGTTCCTCTGGAGTGGAATGAGACATTTGGGGGTCTTTTGNAACGGGGCTCCTCTTGAGTTGTGGCAGCGCCTTGGTGTTCCTCTCGAGTGGAGACTGGTATGTCAGGGAACTTCTTGAGTTGCTGGAAGGGTGTGAAGGACCCTTTCGAGTTTCAAGAGGGAAGGTGTAATTTCCCTCGAGATGCCACAGTGGAAAAGGGCCTCATCTCGCCTGGAGGGGAGAACCTTCTGGTTTTTCTTGCGTTGCAGCAGGTTCCTCTCGAGTTACGACGGGGACCTCAGGGACATGCTCGTATGGTCTCAGGAAAGGCCAGTAACCATGCGAGTTGTGAGGGGCCTCTTGGGATTCCTCTCCAGTTGGTGCCAGGTCCTAGGTCCTCATCTGGAGCCGAGGCCTGAACCTCAGATTTCCTCTCCAGTGCTGACATGCATGTTGTGGTTCCTCTGCAGTCTCCACAGGGGATTCAGGCCTCATCACTAGTGGAGACATGCACGTCTGATTTTCTCCCGAGCTGTAGCAGCAGTTTCAGGCTTCCCATCGAGTTTACCCAAGGATCTGTTGCTTTCCCTCGATGTTTTCCCTCAGTGCTGTCACACGTGCCACTGTGGTGTGAGTCGATACTCGGGGTGACAGTCGAGGCAGTGCAGGGAAATCAGGTTCCTCTGGAGTGGAATGAGACATTTGGGGGTCTTTTGAAATGGTGGCACGACCCCTGGATTTCCTCTCAACTTTACTGTTGAAAGCGCCTCCTCTTGAGATGTGAAGGGAATGCCAGGAATCCTTTCCCGACGAAGCAGGGAAAGGAATCCTCATCTCGAGTGGAGAAGGGGGAAATGGGGCTCCTCTTGAGTTGGCGGGACCATTGCTGTTCCTCTCAACTGGAGATGGGTATGTCAGGGAACTTCTTGAGTTGCAGCAAGGGTGAGAAGGACCCTTTCGAAGTTCACAAAGGCAGGTTTGATTTCCCTCGAGACGCTGAAGTGGAAAAGGGCCCTGTCTCGCCTGCAGGTAACAACCTCCTGGTTTTTCTCGAGTTGTGGCAGGTTCCTCTCGAGTTAGATGGGGACCTCAGGGTCCCGCTCGTGTGGCCTCAGGAAAGGCCAGTCTCCATGCGAGTTGTGAGGGGACTCTAGGGATTCCTCTCCAGTTGATGCCGGGTCTTAAGTCCTCGTCTGGATCCGAGGCTGGAACCTGAGGTTTCTTCTCCAGGGCTGACATGGATCTTGGGGATCGTTTGGAGTCTCCACAGGGGAGTCAGGCCTCATCTCGAGTGGAGAAATGCACGTCCACTTTCCTCCCGAGCTGTAGCAGCAGTGTCAGGCTTCTTGTCGAGTTGACACAGGGATCTGATGCTTTCCCTTGAGGCTTTCCCACAGGGCTGTCACAAGCGCCACCATGGTGTGAGTCAATACTCGGAGTGACAGTCGAGTCAGTGCAGGGAAATCAGGTTCCTCTGGAGTAGAATGAGACATTTGGGGGTCTTTTTGAAAGGTGGCACGACCCGTGGAGTTCCTCTCGACTTTCCTTTTGAGAGTGCCTCCTCTTCAGATGCAATGGGAATGCCAGGAATCCTTTCCTGAAGAAGCAAGGAAAGTAACCCTCATCTCGAGCAGAGCAGGGAGAAAAGGGGTTCCTCTTGAGTTTGGCGGGACCCTCGGTGTTCCTCTTGAGTGGAGATGGGTATGTTGGGTAACTTCTTGATTTGCAGCAAAGATGTGAATGACCCTTTCGAGGTTCAAGAAGGAAGGTGTGATTTCCCTCAAGACGACACATTGGAAAAGGGCCTCATCTCGCCTGGAGGGGCGAACCTGCTAGTTTTTCTCGAGTTGTGGCAGGTTCCTCTCGAGTTACAATGGGGACCTCAGGGAACACTAGTGTGGCCACAGGAAAGGCCAGTCTTCATGCGAGTTTTGAGGGATCTCTAGGGATTCCTCTCCAGTTGGTGCCGTGTCCTAAGTCCTAGTCTGGAGCTGAGGCCTGAACCTCAGATTTCCTCTCCAGTGCTGACATGCATGTTGTGGTTCCTCTGCAGTCTCCACAGTGGAGTCAGGCCTCGTCTCGAGTGAAGACATGCACGTCTGCTTTCCTCCCCAGCTGTAGAAGCAGTGTCATTCTTCCCATCAAGTTCACACAAGGATCAGTGGATTTCCCTCGAGGCTTTCCCACAGGGCCCTCACACGTGCCACCGTGCTGTGAGTCCATACTCGGGGTGACATTCAAGACAGTTCAGGGAAATCAGGTTCCTCTGGAGTGGGCTGAGGCATTTGGGGGTCTTTTGGAATGGTGGCACGAGCCCTGGAGTTCGCTAGACTTTCCTGTTGGGAGCTCCTCCTCTTGAGATGAGACGGGAACGCTGGGAATCCTTTCCCAATGAAGCAGGGAAAGGAACCCTCATCTCAAGGGAGGAGAGGAAAACGGGGCTCCTCTTGATTTGTGGTGGGACTCTCCATGTTCCTCTCAAGTGGAGATGGGTATGTCGTGGAACGGCTTGAGTTGCTGCAAGAGTGCGAAGGAGCCTTTTGAGGTTCAAGAGGGAAGGTGTTTTTTCCCTGGAGACATCACAGCAGAAAAGGGCCTCATGTCGCCTGGAGGGGAGAAGCTCCTGGTTTTTCTCGAGTTGTGGTAGGTTCCTATCGAGTTACGACTGGGACCTCACCACCCACTCTTGTGGCCTCAGGAAAGGCCAGTCTCCATGCGAGTTGCAAGGGGCCTCCCAGGATTCCTCTCCAGTCAGTGCCGGGTCCTAAGTCCTAGTCTGGAGGTGAGGCCAGAACCTGAGATTTCCTCTCCAGGGCTGACATGGATCTTGGAGTTTTCCTGGAGTCTCCACAGAGGAGTCAGGCCTCATCACGAGTGGAGACATGCACGTCCACTTTCCTCCCATTGTTTAGCAGCAGTGTCAGGTTTCCCGTCTAGTTGACACAGGGTCTGTGGCTTTCCTTCAAGGCTTTCCCAGAGGGCTGTCACAGTGCCACCGTGGTGTGTGTTGACACTCGGTGTGACAATCGAGGCAGTGCAGGGAAATCAGGTTCCTCTGAAGTGGACTGAGATATTTGGGGGTCTTTTGGAAAGGTGGCACTACCCCTGGAATTCCTCTCGAGTTTCCTGTGGAAAGCACCTCCTCTTGAGAGGCAATGGGAACACCGGAATCCTGTCCCGATGAAGCAGGGAAAGGAACCCTCATCTCGAGTGGAGGAGGGGGAAACGGGGCTCCTCTTGAATATGGCGGTACCCTCGGTGTTCCTCTCGAGTGGAGATGGATATGTCTGGAAACTTCTTGAGTTGCTGCAAGGGTGTGAAGCACCCTTTCAAGGTTCAAGAGGGAAGGTGTGACTTCCCTCGAGACTCCCCAGTGGAAAAGGACCTCATCTCACCTGGAGGGGAGAACCTCCTGTTTTTTCTCGAGTTTCTCCAGGTTCCTCTCAAGTTAGGACGGGGACTTCCGGGACCTACTCGTGTGGCCTCAGGAAAGGCCAGTGTCCATTAGACTTGTGAGGGGTGTCTCAGGATTCCTCTCCAGTCGGTGCATGGTCCTAAGTCCTTCCTTGAGCTGAAGCCGCAAACTGAGGTTTCCTCTCCAGTGCTGATATGGATCTTGGGGTTCCTCTGGAGTCACCACAGTGGAGTCAGGCCTCATCTCGAGTAGAGACATGCATATCGGCTTTCCTCCCGAGCTGTAGCAGCAGTGTCAGGCTTCCCGTCGAGTTGACAAAGGGATCTGTGGCTTTCCCTCGAGGCTTTCCCACAGGGCTGTCACACGTGCCACCGTGGTGTGAGTCATTACTCAGGGTGACAGTGGAGGCAGTGCAAGGAAATCAGGTTCATTTTGAGTGGACTGAGATATTTGGGGGTCTTTTGGAATGGTGGCACGTCCCCTGGATTTCCTCTCGACGTTCCTGCTAGAGCGCCTTCTCTTGAGATGCGACGGGAACACCGGGAATCCTTTCCAACAAAGCAGGGAATGGAACTCTCATCTCGAGTGGAGGAGGGGGAAACGGGTCTCCTCTTGATTTGTGGCGGGACCCTCGTTGCTCCTCTGGAGTGGAGACGTGTATGTCGGGGAACTTCTTGAGTTGCTACAAGAGTGTGAAGGAACCTTTCGAGGTTCAAGAGGGAAGGTATGAATTCCCTCGAGACGCCCCAGTGGAAAAGGACCTCATCTTGCCTGGAGGGGAGAACCTCCTGGTTTTTCTCGAGTTGTGGCAGGTTCCTCTCGAGTTACGATGGGGACCTCAAGGACCCGCTCGTGTGGCCTCAGGAAAGGCCAGTGTCCATTCGAGTTGTGAGGGGCATCTCACGATTCCTCTCCAGTGGGGGCCCAGGCCTAAGTCCTCGTCTGAAGCCGAAGCCGGAACCTGAAGTTTCCTCTCTAGTGCTGACATGGATCTTGGGGTTCATCTAGAGTCACCACAGTGGAGTCAGGCCTCATCTCGAGTGGAGACATGCACATCAGCTTTCCTCCCGAGCTGTAGCAGCAGTGTCAGTCTTCCCATCGAGTTGACACAGGGATCTGTGGCTTTCCCTCGAGGCTTTCCCACAGGGCTGTCACACGTGCCACCGTTGTGTGAGTCGATACCCGGGGTGACAGTCAAGGCACTGCAGGGAATGCAGGATCATCTGGAGTGGACTGAGAAAATTGGGGGTCTTTTGGAATGGTGGCATGACCCCTGGAGTTCCTTCGACTTACCTGTTGAGGGAGCCTTCTCTTGAGATGTGACAGGAACGCCGAAAATGCTTTCCCAAATAAGCACGGAAAGGAACCCTCATCTTGAGCAGAGGATGGGAAAACGGGGCTTCTCTTGAGTTGTGGCAGGACCCTTGTTGTTCCTCTCGAGTGGAGACGGGTATGCCGGGCAAATTCTTGAGTTGCTGCAAGGGTGTGAAGGATCCTTTCGAGGTTTAAGAAGGAAGGTGTAAAATCCCTCGAGACACCACTGCGGAAAAGGGCCTCATCTCGCTTAGAGGGGAGAACCTGTTGGTTTTTCTCGACTTGTGGTAGGTTCCTCTCGAGTTGCGACGTGGACTCAGGGACCGGCTTGTTTAGCCTCAGGAAAGGCCAGTCTCGATGCGAATTGTGAGTGGCCTTTCGGGTTTCTTCTCCATTCGGTGCCAGGTCCTAAGTCCTCGATTTGAGCTGAGGCCGGAATCTGAGGTTTCCTCTCCAGTGCTGACATCTATCTTGGGGTTCCTCTGGAGTCTCCATAGGGGAGTCAGGCCTCATCTCGAGTGGAGACATACACGTCTGCTTTCCTCCCAAGCTGTAGCAGCAGTGTCAGGCTTCCCGTCGAGTTGACACAGGGATCTGTGGCTTTCCCTAGAGGCTTTCCCACAGGGCTGTCACACGTGCCTCCATGGTGTGAGTCGATACTCAGGGTGACAGTCGAGGCAGTGCAGGGAAATCAGGTTCCTCTGGAGTGGACTGAGACATCTGTGGGTCTTTTGGAATGGTGGCACGACCCCTAGAGTTTCTCTCACTTTCCTGTTGAGAGCGCCTCCTCTTGAGATGAGATGGGCACGCCAGGAAACCTTTCCAGATGAAGCAGGGAAAGGAACCCTCATCTCGAGTGGAGTAGGGGGAAAGTGGGCTCCTCTTGAGTATGGTGGGACCCTCAGTGTTCCTCTCGATTGGAGACGTTTATGTCGGGGAATTTCTTGAGTTGCAGCAAGGGCGTGAAGGACCCTTTCGCGTTTCAAGAAGGAAGATGTGATTTCCCTCTAGACGCCGCAGGCGAAAAGGGCCTCATCTCGCCTAGAAGAAAGAACCTCCTGGTTTTTCCCGAGTTGTGGCACATTCCACTCGAGTTACAATAGGGACCTCAGGGACCCGCTCGAGTGGCCTCAGGAAAGGCCAGTCTTCATGTGAGTTGCAAGGGGCCTCTCGGGATTCCTCTCCAGTCAGTGCCGGGCCTACATCCCCGGCTTGAGCCGAGGCCAGAAACTTAGGTTCCGTCTCTGGTGCTGACATGGATCTAGGGGTACCTCTGGAGTCTCCACACTGGAGTCAGGCCTTGTCTCGAGTGGAGATATGCACATCCGCTTCCCTCCCTATCTGTAGCAGCAGTGTCAGCCTTCCCGTCGAGTTGACCCAGGGATCTGTGGCTTTCCCTCGAGGCTTTCCCACAGGCCTGTCACGCGTGCCACCGTGGTGTGAGTCGATACTCAGGGTGACAGTCGAGCCAGTGCAGGACAATCAGGTTCATGTGGAGTGGACTTAGACATTTGGGGGNTGAGCGACTGAACTGAACTGAACTGAACCATGGTGTGACTCGAAACTCAGGGTAACAATCGATGGAGTGCAGGGAAATCCCATTCCTCTGGATTGAAATGAGATATTGGGTGATCCTTTGGAATGGTTACACGACCCCTTGAGTTCCTGTAGACTTTCCTGTAGAGAGCGCCTCCTCTTGAGATGTGACGGGAATGCTGGGAAGGCTTTCCCGATGAAGCAGGGAAAGGAACCCTCATCCCGAGCAGAGGAGGGGGAAACGGGGCTCCTTTTGAATTTGGTGTGACCGTTGGGGGTCCTCTTGAGTGGAGACGGGAATGTCGGGGAACTTCTTGAGTTGTAGCAAGGGTTTGAAGGACCCTTTCAATGTTCAAGAGGGAATGTGTGATTTCCCTTGAAACACCACAGGAGAAAAGGGCCTTATCTAGCCTGGAGGGGAGAATCTCCTTGTTTTTCTCGAGTTGCGGCATGTTCCTCTCGAGTTACGACAGGGACCTCAGGGACCCGCTTGTGTGGCCTCAGGAAAGGCCAGTCTCCATGGGAGTTGTGAGGGACCTCTCGGGATTCCTCTCGAGTCTGTGCCAGGTCCTAAGTCCTCATCTGGAGCCGAGGCCAGAACATGAGGTTTCCTCTCCAGTGCTGACATGGATCTTGAGGTTCCTCTAGAGTTTCCACAGGGGAGTGAGGCCTCATATTGAGTAGAGACATTCACATTTGCTTTCTTCCTGAGCTGTAGCAGAAGTGTCAGGCTTCCCGTCGAGTTGACACAGGGATCTGTGGCTTTCCCTCGAGGCTTTCCCACAGGGCTGTCACACATGCCACCATGGTGTGAGTCAGTACTCAGGGTGATAGTCGAGGCAGTGCAGGGAAATCAGGTTCATCTGGAGTGGACGGAGACATTTGGGGGACATTTGGAATGGTGGTACGACACCTGGAGTTCCTCTCGACTATCCTGTTGAGAGCTCCTCCTCTTGAGATATGACGGGAATGCCGGGAATCCTTTTCCAACCAAGCAGGGAAAGAAATCCTCATCTCGAGAGGTGAAGGGGGAACGGGGCTCCTCTTGAGATGTGACGGGACCATTGGTACTCCTCTCGAGTGGAGACGGGTATGTCGGGGATCTTCTTGAGTTGCTGCAATGGTGTGAAGGACCGTTTCAAGGTTCAAGAGGGGAGGTGTGATTTCCCTCGAGATGCCACAGCAGAAAATGGCCATATCTCCCTTGGAAGGGAGAACTTCCTGGATTTTCTCGAGTTGCGGCAGGTTCTTCTCGAGTTACGACGGGACCTCAGGGACCCACTCGTGTGGCCTCAGGAAAGGCCAGTCTACATGCGAGTTGCAAAGGGCCTCCTGGGATTCCTCTCCAGTCTCTGCCAGGTCCTAAGTCCTCATCAGGAACCGAGGCCGGAACCTGATGTTTCCTCTCCACTGCTGACATGGATATTGGGGTTCCTCTGGAGTCTCCACAGGGGGGTTAGGCCTCATCTCTAGTGGAGACAGGCATGTCTGGTTTCCTCCCGAGCTGTAGCAGCAGTTTCAAGCTTCCCGTCAAGTGGACACAGGGATCTGTGCCTGTCCCTTGAGGCTTTCCCACAGGGCTGTCACAATTTCCACCGTGGTGTGTCGATACTCGGGGTGACAGTCGAGGCAGTGCAGGGAAATCAGGTTTCTCTGGAGTGGACTGAGACATTTGAGGGTCTTTTGGAATGTTGGCACGACCCCTCGAGTTCCTCTCAACTTTTCTGTTGAGAGCACCTCCTGTTGATATGTGACAGGAAAGCCGGGAATCCTTTCCCGACGAAGCAGGGAAAGGAACACTCATCTTGAGCGGAGGAGTGGTAAACAGGGCTCCTCTTGATTTTTGCGGGACCCTCGGGTTTCCTTTTGAGTGGAGACGTCTATGTCGGGTAACATCTTGAGTTGTAGCAAGGGTGTGAAGGAACCTTTCGAGGTTCCAGAGGGAAGGAGTGATTTCCCTCAAGATGCCGCAGCAGAAAAGGGCCTCATATCGCCTGGACGGAAGAACCTCCTGGTTTTTATCGACTTTCAGCAGGTTCCAATCGAGTTATGATGGGGACCTCAGGGACCCGCTTGTGTGACTTCAGGAAAGGCCAGTCTCCATGCGAGTTTCTAGGGGCCTCCCAGGATTCCTCTCCAGTCAGTGCCAGTTCCTATGTCCTCGTCTTGAGCCAAGGCCAGAACCTGAGGTTTTCTCTCCAGTGCATGAATGGAACTTGGGGTTCCTCTGGATTCTCCACAGTGGAGTCAGGCCTAGTCTCGAGTGGAGACATCCAAGTCTGCTTTCCTCCCGAGCTATAGCAGCAGTGTCAGGCTTCACGTTGAGTTGACACAGGGATCTATAGCCTTCCCTCGAGGCTTTCCCACAGGCCTGTGACACGTGCCACCATGATGTGAGTCGATACTCGGGGTGACAGTGCAGGGAAATCAGGTTCATCTGAAGTGGACTGAGACATTTGGGCGTTTTTTGGAATGGTGGCACGAGCACTGGAGTTCCTCTTGACTTTCCTGTTGAGAGGGCCTCCTCTTGAGATGTGATGAGAATGCTGCAATCTTTTCCCGATGAAGCACGGAAAGGAACTCTCATCTTGAGCCAAGGAGTGCAAAACGGGGCTCCTCTTGAGTTTGGCAGGACTTTCAGTGTTCTTCTCAAGTGGAGAAGGGNGTGGAGACATACACGTCTGCTTTCCTCCCAAGCTGTAGCAGCAGTGTCAGGCTTCCCGTCGAGTTGACACAGGGATCTGTGGCTTTCCCTAGAGGCTTTCCCACAGGGCTGTCACACGTGCCTCCATGGTGTGAGTCGATACTCAGGGTGACAGTCGAGGCAGTGCAGGGAAATCAGGTTCCTCTGGAGTGGACTGAGACATCTGTGGGTCTTTTGGAATGGTGGCACGACCCCTAGAGTTTCTCTCACTTTCCTGTTGAGAGCGCCTCCTCTTGAGATGAGATGGGCACGCCAGGAAACCTTTCCAGATGAAGCAGGGAAAGGAACCCTCATCTCGAGTGGAGTAGGGGGAAAGTGGGCTCCTCTTGAGTATGGTGGGACCCTCAGTGTTCCTCTCGATTGGAGACGTTTATGTCGGGGAATTTCTTGAGTTGCAGCAAGGGCGTGAAGGACCCTTTCGCGTTTCAAGAAGGAAGATGTGATTTCCCTCTAGACGCCGCAGGCGAAAAGGGCCTCATCTCGCCTAGAAGAAAGAACCTCCTGGTTTTTCCCGAGTTGTGGCACATTCCACTCGAGTTACAATAGGGACCTCAGGGACCCGCTCGAGTGGCCTCAGGAAAGGCCAGTCTTCATGTGAGTTGCAAGGGGCCTCTCGGGATTCCTCTCCAGTCAGTGCCGGGCCTACATCCCCGGCTTGAGCCGAGGCCAGAAACTTAGGTTCCGTCTCTGGTGCTGACATGGATCTAGGGGTACCTCTGGAGTCTCCACACTGGAGTCAGGCCTTGTCTCGAGTGGAGATATGCACATCCGCTTCCCTCCCTATCTGTAGCAGCAGTGTCAGCCTTCCCGTCGAGTTGACCCAGGGATCTGTGGCTTTCCCTCGAGGCTTTCCCACAGGCCTGTCACGCGTGCCACCGTGGTGTGAGTCGATACTCAGGGTGACAGTCGAGCCAGTGCAGGACAATCAGGTTCATGTGGAGTGGACTTAGACATTTGGGGGTCTTTTGGAATGGTGGCATGACTGCTGGAGCTCCTCTCAACTTTCCTGTGGTGAGCACTTCCTCTTGAATTGTGACAGGAAAACCTGGAATCCTTTCCCGACGAAGCAGGGAAAGGAACCCTCATCTCGAGTGGAGGGGGGGGAAACGGGGCTCCTCTTGANTGGTGAGCACTTCCTCTTGAATTGTGACAGGAAAACCTGGAATCCTTTCCCGACGAAGCAGGGAAAGGAACCCTCATCTCGAGTGGAGGGGGGGGAAACGGGGCTCCTCTTGAATTGTGGCGGGCCCTCGGTGTTCCTCTCGAGTGGAGACGGGTATATCGTGGCACTTCTTGAGTTTCTGCAAGGGTGTGAAGGACCCTTTCAAGGTTCAAGAGGGAAAGTGTGATTTCCTTCGAGATGCCGCAGCATAAAATTGCCTCATCTCGCCTGGAGGGGAGAACCTTCTGGTTTTCCTCGAGTTGCGATAGGTTCCTCTTGAGTTATGACCGAGACCTCAGGACTCACTTGTGTGGCCTCAGGAAAGGCCAATCTCCATGCGAGTTGCGAGGGGCCTCTCAGCATTCCTCTCCAGTTGGTGCTGGGTACTAAGTCCTCATCTGGAGCAGAGGCTGGAACCTGAGGTTTCCTCTCCAGTGCTGACATGGATTTGGGGTTCTTCTGGAGTCTCCACAGGGGAGTCATGAATTGTCTCAAGTGGAGACATGCACATCCACTTTCTTCCCGAGCTGTAGCAACAGTGTCAGGCTGCCCGTTGAGTTGACACAGAGATCTGTGGCTTTCCCTCGAGGCTTTCCCACAGTGCTTTCACACTTTCCACCGTGGTGGGAGCCGAAACTCGGGGTGACATGCAACGCACTGCAGGGAAATCAGGTTCCTAAGTTTGACCTGAGACATTAGGGGATCTTTTGGAATGGTTGCACTACCCCTGGAGTTCCTCTCGTCTTTCCTGTTGAGAGCGCCTCCTCTTGAGATGCGACGGGAACACCGGGAATCCTTTCCCAACGAAACAGGGAAAGGAACCCTCATCTCGAGTGGAGGAGGGGCCAACAGGGCTCCTCTTGAGTTTGACGAGACCTTCGGTGTTTCTCTTGTGTGGAAACGGGTATGTCGGGGAGCTTCTTGAGTTGCNCAGGGAAAGGAACCCTCATCTCGAGTGGAGGAGGGGCCAACAGGGCTCCTCTTGAGTTTGACGAGACCTTCGGTGTTTCTCTTGTGTGGAAACGGGTATGTCGGGGAGCTTCTTGAGTTGCAACAGGGGTGTGAAGGACCCTTTTGAGGTTCAAGAGGGACGGTGTGATTTCCCTCGAAATGCTGCAGCGGAAATGCATCTCATCTCGCCAGGAGGGGAGAACCTCCTTGTTTTTCTCGAGTTGCTGCACGTTCCTCTCAAGTTACGAAGGGGACCTGAGGGACCCGCTCGTGTGGCCTCAAGAAAGGCCAGTCTCCATGCGAGTTGCAAGGGGTCTCTCGGGATTCCTCTCCAGTCGGTACAGGTGCTAAGTACTCGTCTGGAGCTGAGGTCGGAACATGAGGTTTCCTCTGCAGTGGTGACATAGATCTTGGGGTCCTCTGGAGTCTTCACAGGGGAGCCAGGCCTCGTCTCTAGTGGAGACATATATATCCACATTCCTCCAGAGCTGTAACAGCAGTGTCAGGCTTCCTATCAAGTTGACACTGGGATCTGTGACATTACCTCGAGGCTTTCCCACAAGGCTGTCACACGTTCCACCATGGTGTGAGTCGATACTCAGGGTGACAGTCAAAGCAGTGCAGGGAAATCAAATTCCTCTGGAGTGGACTGAGACATTTGGGGGTCTTTTGCAATGGTGGAACGACTGCTGGAGTTCCTCTCGACATTCCTGTTGAGAGCAGCTCCTCTTGAGATTTGAAGCGAATGCTGGGAATCCTTTCCTGAAGAAGCAGGGAAAGGAACCCTCATCTCGAGCAGAGGAGGGGAAAACAGGCTCCTCCTGATTTTGGAGGGACCCTCAGTGTTCCTCCTGAGTTGAGACGGTTATGTCCCCAAACTTCTTGAGTTACAGCATGGGTGTGAAGGACCCTTTCGAGGTTCAAGAGGGAAGGTGTGATTTCCCTCATAACACCACAGTGGAAAAGGGCCTCATCTCGCCTGGAGGAGAGAACAAGCTGGCTTTTCTCGAGTTGCGGCAGGTTCCTCTTGAGTTACGATGGGGATCTCAGGGACCCGCTCGTATGGCCTTAGGAAAGGACAGTCTCCTTGTAAGGTGCGAGGTGCCTCTTAGCATTCCTTTCCAGTCATTGTCGGTTCCTAAGTCATCGTTTGGAGCAAAGGCCGGAACCTGAGTTTTCCTTGCCAGTGCTGACATGGATTTGGGGTTCTTCTGGACTCTTCACAGGGGAGTCAGGAATTGTCTCGAGTGGAGACATGAACGTCCATTTTCCTCCCGAGCTGTGGCATCACTGTCAGTCTGCCCGTCGAGTTGACACAGAGATCTGTGGCTTTCCCTCGAGGCTTTCCCACAGGGCTTTCACACGTGCCACCATGTGAAGTCAAGTGGGCCTTAGAAAGCATCACTACGAATAAAGCTAGTGGAGGTGATGGAATTCCAGTTGAACTGTTTCAAATCCTGAAAGATGATGCTGTGAAAGTGCTGCACTCAATATGCCAGCAAATTTGGAAAACTCGGCAGTGGCCACAGGACTGGAAAAGGTCAGTTTTCATTCCAATTCCAAAGAAAGGCAATGCCAAAGAATGCTCCAACTACCGCACAATTGCACTCATCTCACATGCTAGTAAAGTAATGCTCAAAATCCTCCAAGCCAGGCTTCAGCA
>SJYH01001083.1:332697-373296 GCA_006408735.1 Sylvicapra grimmia
TGAGCGACTGAACTGAACTGAACTGAACCATGGTGTGACTCGAAACTCAGGGTAACAATCGATGGAGTGCAGGGAAATCCCATTCCTCTGGATTGAAATGAGATATTGGGTGATCCTTTGGAATGGTTACACGACCCCTTGAGTTCCTGTAGACTTTCCTGTAGAGAGCGCCTCCTCTTGAGATGTGACGGGAATGCTGGGAAGGCTTTCCCGATGAAGCAGGGAAAGGAACCCTCATCCCGAGCAGAGGAGGGGGAAACGGGGCTCCTTTTGAATTTGGTGTGACCGTTGGGGGTCCTCTTGAGTGGAGACGGGAATGTCGGGGAACTTCTTGAGTTGTAGCAAGGGTTTGAAGGACCCTTTCAATGTTCAAGAGGGAATGTGTGATTTCCCTTGAAACACCACAGG
Source organism: Sylvicapra grimmia (assembly GCA_006408735.1). Lineage (NCBI taxonomy): Eukaryota > Metazoa > Chordata > Mammalia > Artiodactyla > Bovidae > Sylvicapra > Sylvicapra grimmia. The sequence goes on from SJYH01001083.1 coordinate 333,106, forward strand.
AGAAAAGGGCCTTATCTAGCCTGGAGGGGAGAATCTCCTTGTTTTTCTCGAGTTGCGGCATGTTCCTCTCGAGTTACGACAGGGACCTCAGGGACCCGCTTGTGTGGCCTCAGGAAAGGCCAGTCTCCATGGGAGTTGTGAGGGACCTCTCGGGATTCCTCTCGAGTCTGTGCCAGGTCCTAAGTCCTCATCTGGAGCCGAGGCCAGAACATGAGGTTTCCTCTCCAGTGCTGACATGGATCTTGAGGTTCCTCTAGAGTTTCCACAGGGGAGTGAGGCCTCATATTGAGTAGAGACATTCACATTTGCTTTCTTCCTGAGCTGTAGCAGAAGTGTCAGGCTTCCCGTCGAGTTGACACAGGGATCTGTGGCTTTCCCTCGAGGCTTTCCCACAGGGCTGTCACACATGCCACCATGGTGTGAGTCAGTACTCAGGGTGATAGTCGAGGCAGTGCAGGGAAATCAGGTTCATCTGGAGTGGACGGAGACATTTGGGGGACATTTGGAATGGTGGTACGACACCTGGAGTTCCTCTCGACTATCCTGTTGAGAGCTCCTCCTCTTGAGATATGACGGGAATGCCGGGAATCCTTTTCCAACCAAGCAGGGAAAGAAATCCTCATCTCGAGAGGTGAAGGGGGAACGGGGCTCCTCTTGAGATGTGACGGGACCATTGGTACTCCTCTCGAGTGGAGACGGGTATGTCGGGGATCTTCTTGAGTTGCTGCAATGGTGTGAAGGACCGTTTCAAGGTTCAAGAGGGGAGGTGTGATTTCCCTCGAGATGCCACAGCAGAAAATGGCCATATCTCCCTTGGAAGGGAGAACTTCCTGGATTTTCTCGAGTTGCGGCAGGTTCTTCTCGAGTTACGACGGGACCTCAGGGACCCACTCGTGTGGCCTCAGGAAAGGCCAGTCTACATGCGAGTTGCAAAGGGCCTCCTGGGATTCCTCTCCAGTCTCTGCCAGGTCCTAAGTCCTCATCAGGAACCGAGGCCGGAACCTGATGTTTCCTCTCCACTGCTGACATGGATATTGGGGTTCCTCTGGAGTCTCCACAGGGGGGTTAGGCCTCATCTCTAGTGGAGACAGGCATGTCTGGTTTCCTCCCGAGCTGTAGCAGCAGTTTCAAGCTTCCCGTCAAGTGGACACAGGGATCTGTGCCTGTCCCTTGAGGCTTTCCCACAGGGCTGTCACAATTTCCACCGTGGTGTGTCGATACTCGGGGTGACAGTCGAGGCAGTGCAGGGAAATCAGGTTTCTCTGGAGTGGACTGAGACATTTGAGGGTCTTTTGGAATGTTGGCACGACCCCTCGAGTTCCTCTCAACTTTTCTGTTGAGAGCACCTCCTGTTGATATGTGACAGGAAAGCCGGGAATCCTTTCCCGACGAAGCAGGGAAAGGAACACTCATCTTGAGCGGAGGAGTGGTAAACAGGGCTCCTCTTGATTTTTGCGGGACCCTCGGGTTTCCTTTTGAGTGGAGACGTCTATGTCGGGTAACATCTTGAGTTGTAGCAAGGGTGTGAAGGAACCTTTCGAGGTTCCAGAGGGAAGGAGTGATTTCCCTCAAGATGCCGCAGCAGAAAAGGGCCTCATATCGCCTGGACGGAAGAACCTCCTGGTTTTTATCGACTTTCAGCAGGTTCCAATCGAGTTATGATGGGGACCTCAGGGACCCGCTTGTGTGACTTCAGGAAAGGCCAGTCTCCATGCGAGTTTCTAGGGGCCTCCCAGGATTCCTCTCCAGTCAGTGCCAGTTCCTATGTCCTCGTCTTGAGCCAAGGCCAGAACCTGAGGTTTTCTCTCCAGTGCATGAATGGAACTTGGGGTTCCTCTGGATTCTCCACAGTGGAGTCAGGCCTAGTCTCGAGTGGAGACATCCAAGTCTGCTTTCCTCCCGAGCTATAGCAGCAGTGTCAGGCTTCACGTTGAGTTGACACAGGGATCTATAGCCTTCCCTCGAGGCTTTCCCACAGGCCTGTGACACGTGCCACCATGATGTGAGTCGATACTCGGGGTGACAGTGCAGGGAAATCAGGTTCATCTGAAGTGGACTGAGACATTTGGGCGTTTTTTGGAATGGTGGCACGAGCACTGGAGTTCCTCTTGACTTTCCTGTTGAGAGGGCCTCCTCTTGAGATGTGATGAGAATGCTGCAATCTTTTCCCGATGAAGCACGGAAAGGAACTCTCATCTTGAGCCAAGGAGTGCAAAACGGGGCTCCTCTTGAGTTTGGCAGGACTTTCAGTGTTCTTCTCAAGTGGAGAAGGGTATGTCGGGGAACTTCTTGAGTTGCTGCAAGGGTATGAAGGACCCTTTCAAGGTTCAAGAGGGAAGGTGTGATTTCCCTCGAGATGCCGCAGCGGAAAAGGGCCTCAACTCGCCTGGAAGGGAGAACCTCCTGGTTTTTCTCAAGTTGCGGCAGGATCCTCTCGAGTTTCAACAGGGATTTCAGGGACCCGCTCGTGTGGCCTCAGGAAAGGACAGTCTCCATGCAAGTTGTGAAGGGCCTCTCGGGATTCCTCTCCAGTCAGTGCCGGGTCCTGAGTCATTGTCTGGAGCCAAGGCCGAACCCTGAGATTTCCTCTGCAGTGCTGACATGGATCTGGGGGTTCCTCTGGAGTCTCCAATGGGGAGTCAGGCCTCGGCTCGAGTGGAGACATGCATGTCTGCATTCCTCCCGAGCTGTAGCAGCAGTGTCAGCCTTCCCGTCGAGTTGACACAAGAATCTGTGGCTTTCCCTCAAGGCCTTCTCACAGGGCTGTGACATGTGCCACTGTGTTGTGAGTCGATACTCGGGGTGACAGTCGAGGCAGTACAGGGGAATCAGTTTCCACTGGGGTGAACTGACACATTTGGGGTTCTTTTGTAATGGTGGCATGACCCCTGGAGTTCCTCTCAACTTTCCTGTTGAGAGTGCCTCCTCTTGAGATGTGACAGGAACGCCAGGAATCCTTTCCCAATGAAGCAGGGAAAGGAACCCCAATCTCGAGCAGAAGAGGGGGAAGAGGCTACTCCTGAGTTTGGCAGGACCCTCGGTGCTCTGTCGATTGGAGACGGGTATGTCAGGAAACTTCTTGAGTTGCAGCAAGGTTGTGAAGGACCCTTTCGAGGTTCAAGAGGGAAGGTGTGATTTCCTAGTGATGTCGCAGTAGAAAAGGGCCTCATCTTGTCTGGTGGGGAGAACCTCCTGGTTTTTCTCAAGGTGTGGCAGGTTCCTCTAGAATTACCATGGGAACTTCAGGGACCCACCTGTGTGACCTCGGGAAAGGCTAGTCTCCATGTGAGTTGCAAGGTTCCACTTGGGTTTCCTCTCCAGTCAGTTCCAGGTCCTAAGTCCTCGTCTGAAGCCGAGGCCAGAACCTGCAGTTTCCTCTCCAGTGCTGACATGGATCTTGGGGGTCCTCTGGAGTCTCCACAGGGAAGTCAGGCCTCATCCCGCATAGAGACATGCACGACTGCTTTCCTCCCGAGCTGTAGCAGCAGTATCAGACTTCCCGTCGAGTTGACAAAGGGATCTGTGGCTTTCCCTCAAGGCCTTCTCACAGGGCTGTCACAAGTGCCACCGTGGTGTGAGTCGATACTCGGGGTGACAGTCGAGGCAGTGCAGGGAAATCAGGTTCCTCTGGAGTGGACTGACACACTTGGGGGTCTTTTGGAATGGTGGCACGACCCCTGGAGTTCCTCTCGACTATCCTGTTGAGAGCTCCTCCTCTTGAGATGCGACGGGAATGCTGGGAATCCTTTCCTGATGAAGCAGGGAAAGGAACCCTCATCTCGAGAGGAGGAGGGGGAAAAGGGGCTCCACTTTAGTTGTGGTGGGACCCTCAGTGTTCCTCTCATGTGGAGACGGGTATGTGGGGAACTTCTTGAGTTGCTGCAAGGGTGTGAAGGACCATTTTGAGGTTCAAAGGAAAGGTGTGACTTCCCTTGAGATTCCGCAGCAGATAAGGGCCTCATCTCGCCTGGAGGGGAGAACCTCCTGGATTTTCTAGAGCTGTGGCAGAGTAATCTCGAGTTATGATGGGGATCTCAGGGACCCGCTTGTGTGGCCTCAGGAAAGGCCAGTCTCCATGTGAGTTGTGAGGGGCCTCTCGGGATTCCTCTTCCTTCAGTGCCAGGTCCTAAATCCTTGTCTGGAGCTAAGGCTGGAACCTGAGGTTTCATCTCCAGTGCTGACATGGATCATGTGGTTCCTCTGGAGTCTCCACAGGGGGGTCAGGCCTCATCTCGAGTAGAGATATGCATGTCCACTTTCCTCCCGAGCTGTAGCTGCATTGTCAAGCTTCCCGTCGAGTTGAAACAGGGATCTGTGGCTTTCCCTCGAGGCTTTCCCACAGGGCTGTCACACGTGCCACCGTGGTGTGAGTCTATACTCGGGGTGACAGTCGAGACAGTGCAGGGAAAACAGGTTACTCTGGAGTGGACTGAGCGTTTTGGGGGTCTTTTGGAATGGTGGCAAGACCCCTGGAGTTCCTCTCAACTTTCCTGTTCAGAGCACCTCCTCTTGAGATGCAACGGGAATGCTGGGAATCCTTTCCCAACGAAGCAAGGTAAAGAACCCTCATCTCGAGCAGAGGAGGGGGAAAATGGGCTCCTCTTGAGTTGTGGCTGGACCCTCAGTGTTCCTCTAGAGTGTAGACGCATATGTTGGGGAACTTCTTGAGTTGCTGCAAGGATGTGAAGGACCCTTTCCAGGTTCAAGAGGGAAGGTATGATTTCCCTCAAGATGCCACAGCGAAAAAGGGCCTCATCCCGCCTGGAGGAAAGAACCTCCTGGTTTTTCTCGAGTTGCAGCAGGTTACTCTTGAGTTATGAAGGGGACCTCAGGGAACCTCTCATGTGGCCTCAGGAAAGGCCAGTCTCCATGCGAGTGGCGAGGGGCCTCTTGGGATTCCTCTCCAGTTGGTGCCGGGGCCAAAGTCCTCATCTGGAGCTGAGGCCGGAACCTGTGGTTTCCTCTCCAGTGCTGATATGCATCTTGGATTCCTCTGGAGTCTCCACAGGGGAGTCAGGCCTCGTCTCAAGTGGAGACATGCACGTATGCATTCCTCCCATGCTGTAGCAGCAGTGTCAGGCTTCCCGTCGAGTTGACACAGGGATCTGTGGCTTTCCCTCGAGGCTTTCCCACAGGACTGTCACACGTGTCACTGTGGTGTGAGTCAATACTTGGGATGACAGTCGAGGCAGTACAGTGAAATCAGGTTCCTCTGGAGTGGACTGAGATATTTGGGGGTCTTTTGGAATGGTGACACGACCCCTGGAGTACCTCTCAACTTTCCTTTAGAGAGCGCCTCCTCTTGAGATGTGATGGGAACGCCAGGAATCCTTTCTCAACGAAGCAGAGAAAGGAACACTCATCTCGAGAGGAGCAGGGGAAACGAGTCTCCTCTTGCATTGTGGCAGGACCCTTGGTGTTGTATGTCGGGGAACTTCTTGAGTTGCAGCAATGGTGTGAAGGACCGTTTCAAGGTGCAAGAGGGAAACTGTGATTTCCCTCAAGACATTGCAGTGGAAAAGGACCTCATCTCGCCTGTAGGGGAGAACTTCCTGTTTATTTTCGAGCTTTGGCAGGTTCCTCTCGAGTTACGATGGGGATTTCAGGGACCAGCTCGTGTGGCCTCAGGAAAGGCCAGTCTCCATACGAGTTGTGAGTGGACTCTCGGGATACCTCTCCAGTCGGTGCCGGGTCCTAAGTCTTTGTCTTTATCCGAGGCCGGAACCTGAGGTTTCCTCTCCAGTGCTGACATGGATCTTGGGTTTCCTCTGGAGTCTCCAGAGGGATGCCAGGCCTTGTCTCGGGTGGAGACATGCAAGTCCTCTTTCCTCCCAGGCTGTAGCAGCAGTGTCAGGCTTCTCATCAAGTTGACACAGGGATCTGTGGCTTTCCCTCGAGGCTATCCGACAGGTCTGTCACACGTGCCACCATGGTGTGAGTCGATACTCGGGGTGACAATTGAGGCAGTGCAGGGAAATCAGGTTCCTCTGGAGTGGACTGACACATTTGGGGGTCTTTTGGAATGATGGCACGACCCCTGGAGTTCCTCTCAACTTTCCTGTTGACAGCACCTCCTCTTGACATGCAATGGGAATGCCGGGAATCCTTTCCTGACGAAGCAGGGAAGGAAACCCTCATCTCGAGCAGAGGAGGGGGGAAATGGGCTCCTCTTGAGTTGCGGTGGGACCCTCGGTGTTCCTCTCGAGTTTAGACATGTATGTCGGGGAATTTCTTGAGTTGATGCAAGGGTGTGAAGGACCATTTCCAGGTTCAAGAGGGAAGGTGTGATTTCCCTCAAGACGCCACAGCGGAAAAGGGTCTCATCTTGCCTGTCGGGGAGAACCTCCTGGTTTTTCTTGAGTTGCAGCAGGTTCCTCTCGAGTTACGACGGGGACCTCAGGGAACCGCTCGTGTAGCCTCAGGAAAGGCCAGTCTCCATGCGAGTTGCGAGGGGCCTCTCGGGATTCCTCTCCAGTCGGTGCTGGGTCCAAAGTCCTCGTCTGGAGCTGAAGCCAGAACCTGAGATTTCCTCTCCAGTGCTGATATGGATCTTGGGTTCCTCTGGAGTCTCCACAGGGGAGTCAGGCCTCATCTTGAGTAGAGACATGCACGTCCGCTTTTCTCCTGTGCTGTAGCAGCAGTGTCAGGCTTCTGGTCAAGTTGACACAGCGATCTGTGGCTTTCCCTTGAGGCTTTTCTACAGGGCTGTCACACGTTTCACCGTGGTGTGAGTCAATACTTGGGATGACAGTCGAGGCAGTACAGGGGAATCAGGTTCCTCTGGAGTGGACTGAGACATTTGGGGGTCTTTTGGAATGGTGACACGACCACTGGAGTACATCTCGACTTTCCTGTAGAGAGTGCCTCCTCTTGAGATGCGATGGGAATGCTGGGAATCCTTTCACGAAGAAGCAGAGAAAGGAACCCTCATCTCGAGCGGAGGAGGGGGAAAAGGGGTTCCTCTTGAGATGTGGCAGACCCTTGGTGTTCCTCTCGAGTGGAGACGGGTATTTCGGGGAACTTCTTGAGCTGCAGCAAAGGAGTGAAGGACCCTTTCGAGGGTCAAGAGGGAAGGTGTGGTTTCCCTCGAGATGCTACAGTGGAAAAGGGCCTCATCTCGCCTGGAGGGGAGAACCTTCTGGTTTTTCTCGAGTTGCAGCAGGTAACTCTCCAGTTATGACGGGGACCTCAGGGACCCGCTCAGGTGGCTTCAGGAAAGGCCAGTCTCCATGCGATTTGCGAGGGGCCTCTCGGGATTCCTCTGCACTCTGTGCCTGGTGTCAGTCTTCATCTGGAGCAGAGGCTGGAACCTGAGGTTTCCTCTTCAGTGCTGACTTGGATCTTGGGGTTCCTCTGGAGTCTCCACAGGGGAGTCAGTCCTCGTCTCGAGTGGAGACATACACGTCCGCTTTCCTTCCAAGCTGTAGCAGCAGTGTCAGGCTTACTGTCGAGTTGACACAAGTATCTGTGGCTGTCCTTCAAGGCTTTCCCACAGGGCTGTGACACGTACCACCGTGGTGTGAGTTGATACTAGGGTTGACAGTTGAGGCAGAGTGGGGAATTCAGGTTCCTCTGGAGTGGACTGAGCCATTTGGGGGTCCTTTGTAATGGTGGCCCAAACCCTGGAGTAAATCTCAACTTCCTTGTTGAGAGCACCTCCACTTGAGATGTGACGGGAACTCAGGGAATCCTTTCCCGACGAAGCAGGGAAAGGAACCCTCGTCTCGAGTGGAGGAGGGGGAAAATGGGCTCCTCTTGAGTTGTGGCTGGACCCTCGGTGTTCCTCTCGAGTGTAGACGCATATGTTGGGGAACTTCTTGAGTTGCTGCAAGGGTGTGAAGGACGCTTTCCAGGTTCAAGAGGGAAGGTGTGATTTCCCTCGAGATGCCGCAGCGGAAAAGGGCCTCATCTCACCTGGCGGGGAGAACCTCCTGGTTCTTCTCTAGTTGCGGCGGGTTACTCTCGAGTTACGAAGGGGACCTCAGGGACCCACTCGTGTGGACTCAGGAAAGGCCAGTCCCCATGCCAGTGGTGAGGGGCCTCTCGGGATTCCTCTCCAGTCGGTGCTGGGCCCAAGATCCTCATCTGGAGCCAAGGCCAGAACCTGTGGTTTCCTCTCCAGTGCTGACATGCATCTTGGATTCCTCTGGAGTCTCCACAGGGGAGTCAGGCCTCGTCTCGAGTGGAGACATGCACGTCCATGTTCCTCCCATGCTGTAGCAGCAGTGTCAGGCTTCCCGTCGAATTGACACAGGGATCTGTGGCTTTCCCTCGAGGCTTTCCCACAGGGCTGTCACATGTGCCACCGTGGTGTGAGTCGATACTCGGGGTGATTGTCGAGGTAGTGCATGGAAATCAGGTTCCTCTACACTGGACTGACACATTTGGGGGTCTTTTGGAATGGTGGCATGACCCCTGGAGTTCCTCTCGACGCTCCTGTTGAGAGCGCCTCTTCTTGAGATGCGACGGCAACGCCGGGAATCCTTTCCCGACGAAGCAGGAAAAGGAACACTTTTCCAGTGCAGATGGGTATACTCGGGGTGACAGTCGAGGCAGTGCAGGGAAATCAGGTTCCTCTGGAGTGGACTGAGGCATTTGGTGGTCTTTTTGGAATGGTGGCAAGACCCCTGGAGTTCCTCTTGACTTTCCTGTTGAGAATGCCTCCTCTTGAAATGCAACGGGAATGCCGGGAATCATTTCCTGACGACTCAGGGAAAGAACACTCATCTCGAGCTGAGGAGTGGGAAAAGGGGCTCCTCTTGAGTGTGGCGAGAACCTCGGGGTTCCTCAAGAGTGCAGACGTGTATATTGGGGAACTTCTTGAGTTGCAGCAAGGGTGAGAAGGACCCTTTCAAGGGTCAAGAGGAAAGGTGTGATTTCCCTCAAGACACCGCAGTGGAAAAGGGCCTCATCTCCCCTGGAGGGGAGAACCTCCTGGTTTTTCTCGAGTTGCGACATGTTCCCCTCGAGTTAAAAAGGGGAACTCGGGGACCCGCTTGTGTGGCCTCAGGAAAGGCCAGTCTCCATGTGAGTTGCGGGGGCCCTTTCGGAATACCTCTCCAGTTGGTGCCAGGTCGTAAGTCCTTGTGTGGAGCTGAGGCTGGAACCTGAGGTTTCCTCTCCAGTGTTGACATGGATCTTGGGGTTCCTCTGGATTTTCCACAGTGGAGTCAGGCCTCATTTCGAGTGGAGACATGCACATCAGCTTTCCNGCATTCCTCCCATGCTGTAGCAGCAGTGTCAGGCTTCCCGTCGAGTTGACACAGGGATCTGTGGCTTTCCCTCGAGGCTTTCCCACAGGACTGTCACACGTGTCACTGTGGTGTGAGTCAATACTTGGGATGACAGTCGAGGCAGTACAGTGAAATCAGGTTCCTCTGGAGTGGACTGAGATATTTGGGGGTCTTTTGGAATGGTGACACGACCCCTGGAGTACCTCTCAACTTTCCTTTAGAGAGCGCCTCCTCTTGAGATGTGATGGGAACGCCAGGAATCCTTTCTCAACGAAGCAGAGAAAGGAACACTCATCTCGAGAGGAGCAGGGGAAACGAGTCTCCTCTTGCATTGTGGCAGGACCCTTGGTGTTGTATGTCGGGGAACTTCTTGAGTTGCAGCAATGGTGTGAAGGACCGTTTCAAGGTGCAAGAGGGAAACTGTGATTTCCCTCAAGACATTGCAGTGGAAAAGGACCTCATCTCGCCTGTAGGGGAGAACTTCCTGTTTATTTTCGAGCTTTGGCAGGTTCCTCTCGAGTTACGATGGGGATTTCAGGGACCAGCTCGTGTGGCCTCAGGAAAGGCCAGTCTCCATACGAGTTGTGAGTGGACTCTCGGGATACCTCTCCAGTCGGTGCCGGGTCCTAAGTCTTTGTCTTTATCCGAGGCCGGAACCTGAGGTTTCCTCTCCAGTGCTGACATGGATCTTGGGTTTCCTCTGGAGTCTCCAGAGGGATGCCAGGCCTTGTCTCGGGTGGAGACATGCAAGTCCTCTTTCCTCCCAGGCTGTAGCAGCAGTGTCAGGCTTCTCATCAAGTTGACACAGGGATCTGTGGCTTTCCCTCGAGGCTATCCGACAGGTCTGTCACACGTGCCACCATGGTGTGAGTCGATACTCGGGGTGANTTTCTTCTCCAGTGCTGACATGGATCTTGGGTTTCCTCTGGAGTCTCCAGAGGGATGCCAGGCCTTGTCTCGGGTGGAGACATGCAAGTCCTCTTTCCTCCCAGGCTGTAGCAGCAGTGTCAGGCTTCTCATCAAGTTGACACAGGGATCTGTGGCTTTCCCTCGAGGCTATCCGACAGGTCTGTCACACGTGCCACCATGGTGTGAGTCGATACTCGGGGTGACAATTGAGGCAGTGCAGGGAAATCAGGTTCCTCTGGAGTGGACTGACACATTTGGGGGTCTTTTGGAATGATGGCACGACCCCTGGAGTTCCTCTCAACTTTCCTGTTGACAGCACCTCCTCTTGACATGCAATGGGAATGCCGGGAATCCTTTCCTGACGAAGCAGGGAAGGAAACCCTCATCTCGAGCAGAGGAGGGGGGAAATGGGCTCCTCTTGAGTTGCGGTGGGACCCTCGGTGTTCCTCTCGAGTTTAGACATGTATGTCGGGGAATTTCTTGAGTTGATGCAAGGGTGTGAAGGACCATTTCCAGGTTCAAGAGGGAAGGTGTGATTTCCCTCAAGACGCCACAGCGGAAAAGGGTCTCATCTTGCCTGTCGGGGAGAACCTCCTGGTTTTTCTTGAGTTGCAGCAGGTTCCTCTCGAGTTACGACGGGGACCTCAGGGAACCGCTCGTGTAGCCTCAGGAAAGGCCAGTCTCCATGCGAGTTGCGAGGGGCCTCTCGGGATTCCTCTCCAGTCGGTGCTGGGTCCAAAGTCCTCGTCTGGAGCTGAAGCCAGAACCTGAGATTTCCTCTCCAGTGCTGATATGGATCTTGGGTTCCTCTGGAGTCTCCACAGGGGAGTCAGGCCTCATCTTGAGTAGAGACATGCACGTCCGCTTTTCTCCTGTGCTGTAGCAGCAGTGTCAGGCTTCTGGTCAAGTTGACACAGCGATCTGTGGCTTTCCCTTGAGGCTTTTCTACAGGGCTGTCACACGTTTCACCGTGGTGTGAGTCAATACTTGGGATGACAGTCGAGGCAGTACAGGGGAATCAGGTTCCTCTGGAGTGGACTGAGACATTTGGGGGTCTTTTGGAATGGTGACACGACCACTGGAGTACATCTCGACTTTCCTGTAGAGAGTGCCTCCTCTTGAGATGCGATGGGAATGCTGGGAATCCTTTCACGAAGAAGCAGAGAAAGGAACCCTCATCTCGAGCGGAGGAGGGGGAAAAGGGGTTCCTCTTGAGATGTGGCAGACCCTTGGTGTTCCTCTCGAGTGGAGACGGGTATTTCGGGGAACTTCTTGAGCTGCAGCAAAGGAGTGAAGGACCCTTTCGAGGGTCAAGAGGGAAGGTGTGGTTTCCCTCGAGATGCTACAGTGGAAAAGGGCCTCATCTCGCCTGGAGGGGAGAACCTTCTGGTTTTTCTCGAGTTGCAGCAGGTAACTCTCCAGTTATGACGGGGACCTCAGGGACCCGCTCAGGTGGCTTCAGGAAAGGCCAGTCTCCATGCGATTTGCGAGGGGCCTCTCGGGATTCCTCTGCACTCTGTGCCTGGTGTCAGTCTTCATCTGGAGCAGAGGCTGGAACCTGAGGTTTCCTCTTCAGTGCTGACTTGGATCTTGGGGTTCCTCTGGAGTCTCCACAGGGGAGTCAGTCCTCGTCTCGAGTGGAGACATACACGTCCGCTTTCCTTCCAAGCTGTAGCAGCAGTGTCAGGCTTACTGTCGAGTTGACACAAGTATCTGTGGCTGTCCTTCAAGGCTTTCCCACAGGGCTGTGACACGTACCACCGTGGTGTGAGTTGATACTAGGGTTGACAGTTGAGGCAGAGTGGGGAATTCAGGTTCCTCTGGAGTGGACTGAGCCATTTGGGGGTCCTTTGTAATGGTGGCCCAAACCCTGGAGTAAATCTCAACTTCCTTGTTGAGAGCACCTCCACTTGAGATGTGACGGGAACTCAGGGAATCCTTTCCCGACGAAGCAGGGAAAGGAACCCTCGTCTCGAGTGGAGGAGGGGGAAAATGGGCTCCTCTTGAGTTGTGGCTGGACCCTCGGTGTTCCTCTCGAGTGTAGACGCATATGTTGGGGAACTTCTTGAGTTGCTGCAAGGGTGTGAAGGACGCTTTCCAGGTTCAAGAGGGAAGGTGTGATTTCCCTCGAGATGCCGCAGCGGAAAAGGGCCTCATCTCACCTGGCGGGGAGAACCTCCTGGTTCTTCTCTAGTTGCGGCGGGTTACTCTCGAGTTACGAAGGGGACCTCAGGGACCCACTCGTGTGGACTCAGGAAAGGCCAGTCCCCATGCCAGTGGTGAGGGGCCTCTCGGGATTCCTCTCCAGTCGGTGCTGGGCCCAAGATCCTCATCTGGAGCCAAGGCCAGAACCTGTGGTTTCCTCTCCAGTGCTGACATGCATCTTGGATTCCTCTGGAGTCTCCACAGGGGAGTCAGGCCTCGTCTCGAGTGGAGACATGCACGTCCATGTTCCTCCCATGCTGTAGCAGCAGTGTCAGGCTTCCCGTCGAATTGACACAGGGATCTGTGGCTTTCCCTCGAGGCTTTCCCACAGGGCTGTCACATGTGCCACCGTGGTGTGAGTCGATACTCGGGGTGATTGTCGAGGTAGTGCATGGAAATCAGGTTCCTCTACACTGGACTGACACATTTGGGGGTCTTTTGGAATGGTGGCATGACCCCTGGAGTTCCTCTCGACGCTCCTGTTGAGAGCGCCTCTTCTTGAGATGCGACGGCAACGCCGGGAATCCTTTCCCGACGAAGCAGGAAAAGGAACACTTTTCCAGTGCAGATGGGTATACTCGGGGTGACAGTCGAGGCAGTGCAGGGAAATCAGGTTCCTCTGGAGTGGACTGAGGCATTTGGTGGTCTTTTTGGAATGGTGGCAAGACCCCTGGAGTTCCTCTTGACTTTCCTGTTGAGAATGCCTCCTCTTGAAATGCAACGGGAATGCCGGGAATCATTTCCTGACGACTCAGGGAAAGAACACTCATCTCGAGCTGAGGAGTGGGAAAAGGGGCTCCTCTTGAGTGTGGCGAGAACCTCGGGGTTCCTCAAGAGTGCAGACGTGTATATTGGGGAACTTCTTGAGTTGCAGCAAGGGTGAGAAGGACCCTTTCAAGGGTCAAGAGGAAAGGTGTGATTTCCCTCAAGACACCGCAGTGGAAAAGGGCCTCATCTCCCCTGGAGGGGAGAACCTCCTGGTTTTTCTCGAGTTGCGACATGTTCCCCTCGAGTTAAAAAGGGGAACTCGGGGACCCGCTTGTGTGGCCTCAGGAAAGGCCAGTCTCCATGTGAGTTGCGGGGGCCCTTTCGGAATACCTCTCCAGTTGGTGCCAGGTCGTAAGTCCTTGTGTGGAGCTGAGGCTGGAACCTGAGGTTTCCTCTCCAGTGTTGACATGGATCTTGGGGTTCCTCTGGATTTTCCACAGTGGAGTCAGGCCTCATTTCGAGTGGAGACATGCACATCAGCTTTCCTCCCAAGCTGTAACAGCAGTGTCAGTCTTCCCGTTGAGTTGACACAAGGATCTGTGGCTTTCCCTCGAGGCTTTCCCACAGGGCTGTCACACGTCCCACCGTGGTGTGAGTCGATACTCGGGTGACAGTCGAGGCAGTGCAGGGAAATCAGGTTCCTCTGGAGTGGGCTGACACATTTGGGGTTCTTTTGGAATGGTGGCACGACACCTGAAGTTCCTCTCGTCTTTCCTGTGGAGAGCGCCTCCTCTTGAGATGTGACGGGAATTCCAGGAATCCTTTCACGATGATGCAGGGAAAGGAACCCTCATCTCGAGAGGAAGAGTGGCATACCGGTCTCCTCTTGAGTTATGGTGGGCCCTCGGTGTTCCTCTCCAGTGCAGATGGGTATGTTGGGAAACTTCTTGAGTTGCTGCAAGGGTGCGAAGGACCCTTTTTAGGTTCAAGGGGGAGTTGTGATTTCCCTCGAGACGCCACAGCAGAAAACAGCCTCATCTCGCCTGGCGTGGAGAACCTCCTGGTTTTCTCGCGTTGCAGCAAGTTACTCTTGAGTTATGACGGGGACCTCAGGGACCCGCTCGTGTGTCCTCAGGAAAGGCCAGTCTCCACGCGAGTTGCAAGGGGCCTCTTGAGATTCCTCTCCAGTCGGTGCCGGTCCTAAGTTCTCATCTGGAGCCGAGGCAGGAACCTGAAGTTTCCTCTCCAGTGCTGACATGGATCATGGGGCTCCTCTGGAGACTCCAAAGGGGAGTCAGGCCTCATCTCGAGTAAAGACATGCATGTCCGCTTTCTGCCGGAGCTGTAGATGCAGTTTCAAGCTTCCCGTCAAGCTGAAACAGGGATCTGTGGCTTTCCCTCTAGGCTTTCCCACAGGGCTCTCACACGTGCCCCCGTGGTGTGATTCGATGCTAGGGTGACATTCTAGGCAATGCAGGGAATTCAGGTTCCTCTGGAGTGGATTGAGACATTTGGCGGTCTTTTGAAATGGTGACACGACCCCTGGAGTTCCTCTCGACTTTTCTGTTGAGAGCGCCTCCTCTTGAGATGCGACGGGAACGCCAAGAATCTTTTCCCGATGAAGCAAGGAAAGGAACACTCATCTCTAGAGGAGCAGGGAAACGGGTCTCCTCTTTCGTTGTGGCGGGACCCTCGGTGTTGTATGTAGGGGAACTTCTTGAGTTGCAGCAAGGGTGTGAAGGACCCTTTCAAGGTGCGAGAGGGAAAGTGTGATTTCGCTGGAGACAACACAGTGGAAAAAACCTCATCTTGCCTGGAGGGGAGAACCTCTTGTTTATTCTCAAGTTGTGGCAGGTTCCTCTCGAGTTAGGTCAGGGACCTCAGGGACCAGCTCGTGTGGCCTCAGAAAAGACCAGTCTCCAAACGATTTGTGAGGGAACTCTCAGATTACCTTTCCAATAGTTGCCGGGTCCTCAGTCCTCGTCTGGATCCGAGGCCAGAACCTGAAGGCGCCTCTCCAGTGCTGACATGGATCTTGGGGTTCCTTTGGAGTATCCACAGGGGAGTCAGGCCTCGTCTCGAGTGGAGACATGCACATCAGCTTTCCTCCCGAGCTGTAGCAGCAGTGTCAGGCTTCCCATTGAGTTGACACAGGGATCTGTTGCTTGCCCTCGAGGCTTTCCAACAGTGCTGTCACAAATGCCACCATGGTGTGAGTCAGTATTCGGGGTGATAGTCTAGGCAGTGCAGGGAAATCAGGTTCATCTGGAGTGAACTGAGCCATTTAAGGTCTTTTGGAATGGTGGCATGACCCCTGGAGTTCCTCTCAATTTCCTTTAGAGAGCGCCTTCTCTTGAGATGTGACAGTAATGCCAGGAATCCTTCCCCAATGAAGCAGGGAAAGGAACCCTCATCTCGCGTGGAGGAGGGGGAAATGGGTCTCCTCTTGAGTTGTGGCAGGACCCTCGTTTTTCCTCTCAAGTGGAGACAGGTATGTTGGGAACTCATTGAGTTGCTGCAAGGGTGTGAAGAATCCTTTCGAGGTTCAAGAGGGAAGGTGTAATTTCCCTCCAGACGGCGCAGAAGAAAAGGGCCTCATCTCACCTGAAGCAATGAACCTCCTGGTTTTTCTCGAGTTGTGGCAGGTTCCTCTCGAGTTACAACGGGGACCTCAGGGACCTGCTTGTGTGGCCTCAGGAAAGGCCAGTCTCAATGCGAGTTGTGAGGGGCCTCTTGGGGTTCCACTTCAGTCGGTGCTGGGTCCTAAGTCCTCAGCTTGAGCTGAGGCTGGAACCTGAGGTTCCCTCTTCTGTGATGACACTGACCTAGGGGTTTCTCTGGAGTCTACACAGGGGAGTCAGGTCTGGTCTCGAGTGGAGATATGCATGTCTGCTTTCCTCTCGAGCTGTAACAACAGTGTCAGGCTTCCCGTCGAGTTGACACAGGGATCTGTGGCTTTCCCTCGAGGCTTTCCCACAGGGATATCACAGGTGCCACCGTGGTGTGAGTCAATACTCGAGGTGACATTCGAGACAGTGCGGGGAAATCAGGTTCATCTAGAGTGGACTGAGACATTAGGGGGTCTTTTGGAATGGTGGCACAACCCATGGAGTTCCTCTCAATTTCCTGTTGAGAGCGCCTCCTCTTGAGATGTGATGGTAACGCCAGGAATCCTTTCCCAATGAAGCAGGGAAAGGAACCCTCATCTCGAGTGGAGGAGGGAGAAACGGGGCTCCTCTTGAGTTGTGGTGTGACCCTCAGAGTTCCTGTTCAGTGGAGACGGTTATGTCAGGGAAACTCTTGATTTGCAGCAAGGGTGTGAAGGACTCTTTCGAGGTTCAAGAGGGAAGGGGTGATTTCCCTTGAGACGTCGGAGCAGAAAAGGGCCTCATCTCACCTGGAGGGGAGAACCTCCTGCTTTTTCTCGAGTTGTGGCAGGTTCCTCTTGAGTTGTGACGGGGACCTCAGGGACCCACTCGCGTGGCCTCAGGAAAGGCCAGTCTCCATGCGAGTTGCGAGGGGCCTCTTGGGATTCATCTCTAGTTGGTGCCGAGTTCTTAGTCCTCGCCTGGAGCTGAGTCCGGATCCTGAGGTTTCCTCTCCAGTGCTGACATGGATCTTGGGGTTCCTCTGGAGTCTCCACAGGTGAGTCAGGCCTGGTCTCGAGTGGAGACATACATGTCCGCTTTCCTCCCGAGCTGTAGCTGCAGTGTCAGTTTTCCCATCGAGTTGACACAGGGATCTGTGGCTTTTCCTCGATGATATTCCAATCGGCTGTCACATATGCCACCCTTGTGTGAGTCGATACTTGGGGTGACAGTCAAGGCAGTGCAGGAAAATCAGGTTCCTCTGGAGTGGACTTAGACATTTGGGGGTCTTTTGAAAGGGTGGCACGACCCCTGGAGTTCCTCTCGACATTCATGTTGAGAGTGCCTCTTCTTGAGATGCGATGGGAATGCTGGAATCCTTTCACGACGAAGCAGGGAAACGAATTCCAATCTCGAGCGCAGGAGGGGGAAACGGGCTCCTCCTGAGTTTGGGGAGACCCTCAGTGTTCCTCTCGAGTTGAGACGGGTATGTTGGGGAACTTCTTCAGTTGCAGCAATGGTGTGAAGGAACTTTTCGAGGTTCAAGAGGGAAGGTGTGATTTCCCTCAAGACGCCGCAGCGGAAAAGTGCCTCATCTCGCCTGGAGGGGAGAACCTCTTGGTTTTTCTCGAGTTTCAGCACCTCTCGAGTTAAAACAGAGACTTCAGGGACCTGCTCGTGTGGCCTCAGGAAAGGCCAGTGTCCATGTGAGTTGCAAGGGCCCTCTCAGAATACCACTCCTTTCGGTGCCGGGTCCTAAGTCCTCGTCTGGAGGAGGAACCTGAGGTTTCCTCTCCAGTGCTGACATGGATCTTGGGGATCCTCTGGAGTTTCCACAGGGGAGTAAGGCCTCGTCTCGCATGGAGACACGCACGTCTGCTTTCCTCCCGAGATGTAGCAGCAGTGTCAGGCTTCCCGTCAAGTTGATACAAGGATCTGTGGCTTTCCCTCGAGGCTTTCCCACAGGGCTGTCACACGTCCCACCATGTTGTGAGTCAATACTTGGGTTGACAGTCGAGGCGGTGCAGGGAAATCAGGTTCCTCTGGAGTGGACTGAGAAATTTGGGGGTCTTTTGGAATGGTGGCACGACCCCTGGAGTTCCACTCCACTTTCCTATTGAGAGTGACTCCTCTTGAGATGTGATGGGAATGCCGAGAATCCTTTCCCAAACAATCAGGGAAAGGAACCCACATCTCGAGCGGTGGAGGGGGATATGCGGCTCCTCGTGAGTATGGCAGGACCCTCGGTGTTCCTGTCGAGTGTAGACGGGTATGTCGGGGAACTTCTTGAGTTGCTGCAAGGGTGTGAAGGACCCTTTTGACGTTCAAGAAGGAAAGTGTGATTTCCCTCGAGACGCCACAGCGGAAAAGGACCTCATCTCGCCTGGAGGGGAGAACCTCCATATTTTCCTCAAGTTACAGTAGGTTCCTCTCGAGTTATGACGGGGACCTCAGGGACACGCTCGTGTGGCCTCAGGAAAGGCCAGTGTACATGCGAGCTGCGAGGGACCTCTCGGGATTCCTCTCCAGTCAGTGCCAGGTCCTAAGTCCTCAACTGGAGCCAAGGCCGGAAGCTGCGGTTTCCTCTCCAGTGTTGACATGGATCTTTGGGTTCATCTGTAGTCTTCAGAAGGGAGTTAGGCCTCATCTCGAGTGGAGACATGCACGTCTGGTTACCTCCCTTGCTGTAGCAGCAGTGTCAGTCGTCCCGTCGAGTTGACACAGGGTTCTGTGGCTTTACCTCTAGGTTTTCCCACAGGACTGTCACACGTGCCACCATGGTGTGAGTCGATACTCAAAGTGACACTCGAGGCAGTTCAGGGAAATCAGGTTCCTCTGGAGTGGACTGGGACATTTATGGGTCTTTTGGAATGGTGGCACGACCCCTGGATTTCCTCTTGACTTTCCTGTTGAGAGTACCTACTCTTGAGATGCGATGGGAATGCCGGTAATACTTTCCTGACGAAGCAGGGAAAGGAACCCTCATCTCGAGCGGAGGAGGGGGAATCGGGTCTCCTCTTGAGTTTGGCGGGACCCTCGGTGTTCCTCTCGAGTGGAGACCGGTATGTCTGGGAACCTCTTGAGTTGCAGCAAGTGTGTTAAAGAGCCTTTCAAGGTCCAAGAGGGAAGGTGTGATTTCCCTTGAGACGCCGCAGTGAGAAAGGGCCTCATCTCGCCTGGAGTGGAGAACCTGCTTTTTCTCAAGTTGTGGCAGGTTCCTCTCGAGTTACGACGGGGACCTCAGGAACCCGCTCGTGTGGCCTCAGGAAATGCCAGTCTCCATGCGAGTTATGATAGGCCTCTCAGGATTCCTCTCCAGTCGGTGCCTGGTCCTAAGTCCTCATCTGGAGGACTTAGGAACCTGAGGTTTCCTCTCCAGTGCTGACATGGATCTTGGGTTTCCTCTGGAGTCTCCACAGGGGAGTCAGGCCTCATCTCAAGTGGAGATATGCACGCCACTTTCCTCCCAAGCTTTAGCAGCAGTGTCAGGCTTCCCATCGAGTTGACACAGGGATCTGTGGGTTTCCCTCGAGGCTTTCCCACAGGGCTGTCACACGTGCCACCGTGGTGTGAGTCCATACTCAGGGTGACAGTCAAGGCAGTGCAGGGAAATCAGGCTCCTCTGGAGTGGACTGAGACATTTGCAGGTCTTTTGTAATGGAGGCACGACCCCTGGAGTTCCTCTCAACTTTCATGTTGAGAGCGCCACCTCTTGATATGCAACAGGAATGCAGGGAAAGGAACCCTCATCACGAGCGGAGGATGGGGAAACAGGGCTCCACTTGAGTTGTGGAGGGACCCTCGGTGTTCCTCTCGAGTGGAGACGGATATATCGTGGAATGTCTTGAGTTGCTGTAAGGGTGTGCAAGACCCTTTCAAGGTGCAAGAATGAAGGTGTGATTTCCCTCGAGATGCCACAGTGGAAAAGGGTCTCATCTCTCCTGGAGGGGAGAACCTCTTGGGTTTTCTCGAGTTGTGGCAGGTTCCTCTCGAGTTACGATGTGGAATTCAGGGATCTGCTCCTGTGGACTCAGGAAAGGCCAGTCTCCATGCGAGTTGTGAGGGGCCTCTAGGGATTTCTCTCCATTTGGTGCTGGGTCCTAAGTCCTCGTGTGGAGCCAATGCCAGAATCTGAGGATTCCTCTCCAGTGCTGACGTGGATTTTGGTGTACCTCTGGAGTCAACACAGGGGAGTCAGGCCTTGTCTCGAGTGGAGACATGCACGTCCGCTTTCCTCCTGAGCTGTAGCAGCAGTGTCAGGCTTCCTGTCAACTTGACACAGGGATCTGTGGCTTTCCCTTGAGGCATTTCCATAGGGCTGTCACACGTGCCACCATGGTGTGATTCGATACTCTGGATGACAATCGAGGCAGTGCAGGGAAATCAGGCTCCTTTGGAGTGGACTGAGACATTTGGGGTCTTTTGGAATGTGGCATGACCACTGGAGTTCCTCTCGTCTTTCCTGTTGAAAGCGCCTCCTCTTGAGAAGCGACTGGAACACCAGGAATCCTTTCCCGATGAAGCAGGTAAAGGAACCTTCATATCGAGCGGAGGAAGGGGAAATGGGGCTCCTCTTGAGTTGTGGCAGGATGCTCGGTGTTCCTCTCGAGTGGAGACGGGTATGTCGGGGAACTTCTTGAGTTGCTTCAATGGTGTGAAAGACTCTTTAGAGGTTCAAGAGGGAAGTTGTGTTTTCCCTCAAGATGCCAAAGCGGAAAAGGGCTTCATCTCGCTTGGAGGGGAGAACCTCCTGGTTTTTCTCGAGTTGAGGCAGGTTCCTTTCGAGTTATGACTTGGACCTCAGGGACCCACTCATGTAGCCTCAGGAAAGGCCAGTCGCCATGCGAGTTGCGAGGGGCCTCTTGGGATTCCTCTCCAGTCGGTGTCGGGTCCTAAGTCCTCATGTGGAGCCAAGGCCAGAACCTGAGGTTTCCTCTCCAGTGCTGACATGGATCTTGGTGTACCTCTGGAGTTAACACAGGGCAGTCAGGCCTCGTCTCGAGTGGAGACATGCACGTCCACTTTCCTCCCACGCTGTAGCAGCCATTTCAGGCTTCCCATCGAGTTGACACAGGGATCTGTGGCTTTCCCTCGAGGCATTTCCACAGGACTGTCACACATGCCACCGTGGTGTGATTCGATACTCTGGGTGATAGTCGAGGCAGTGCAGGGGAATCAAGTTCCTCTAGAGTGGACTGAGAAATTTGGGGGTCTTTTGGAATGTGGCACGACCACTAGAGTTCTTCTCTTCTTTCCTGTTGAGAGCACCTCCTCTTGAGAAGCGACTGGAGTGCCGGGAATCCTTTCCTGATGAAGCAGGTAAAAGAAACTTCATCTTGATCAGAGGAAGGGGAAATGGGGCTCCTCTTGAGTTCTGGTGGGATGATCGGTGTTCCTCTTGAGTGGAGACAGGTAACTTCTTGAGTTGCTGTAAAAGTTGCTGTGTGAAAGATGCTTTAGAGGTTCAAGAGGGAAGTTGTGATTTCCCTCGAGACGCCATAGCAGAAAAGGGCCTCATCTCGCTTGGAGGGGAGAACTTTCTGGTTTTTCTTGATTTGTGGCAGGTTCCTCTCGAGTTACGACTTGGACCTCAGGGACCCACATGTGTGACCTCAGGAAAGGCCAGTCTCCATGCAAGTTGTGATGGGCCTCTCGGGATTCCTCTCCAGTTGGTGCCGGGTCCTAAGTCTTGTGTGGAGCTGAGGCTGCAACCTGAGGTTTCCTTTCCAGTGGTAACATGGATCCTGGGATTCCTCTGGAGACTACACAGGGGATTCAGGCCTCGTCTCGAGTGGAGACATGCACTTCCGCTTTCCACCTGAGCTTTAGCAGCAGTGTCAGACTGCCCGTTGAGTTGACACAGGGATCTGTGGCTTTTCCTCGAGGCTTTCCCACAGGGCTGTCACATGTGCCACTGTGGTGTGAGTCGATACTCGGGGTGACTGTCGAGGCAGTGCAGGGAAATCAGGTTCCTCTGGAGTGGACTGAGAAATTTGGGGGTCGTTTGGAATGGTGACACGACCCCTGGTGTTCCTGTCGACTTTTCTATAGAGAGCACCTCCTCTTGAGATGCAACAGGAATCCCGGGAATTCTTTCCCAACGAAGCTGGGAAATGAACCGTCATCTCGAGTGAGGGGAGGGAAATAGGTCTCCTCTTGATTTGTGACGGGACCCTTGGTTTTCCTCTCGAGAGGAGACGGGTATATCAGGGAACTTCTTGAGTTGCTGCAAGGGTGTGAAGGAACCTTTCAAGGTTGAAGAGGGAAGGCATGATTTCCCTCAAGTGGCCACAGCGCAAAAGGGCATCATGTCGCCTGGAGGTGAGAACCTCCTCGTTTTTCTCGAATTGTGGCAAGTTCCTCTTGAGTTACGACGGGGAAATCAGGGACCCGCTTGTGTGGCCTCAGGGAAGGCCAGTCTCCATGTGAGTTGCCAGGGGCCTCTTGGGATTCCTCTCCAGTCAGTGCCAGGTCCAAAGTCCTCATCTGGAGCCAAAGCCGGAACCTGAGGTTTCCTCTCCAGTGCTGACATGGATCTTGGGGTTACTCTGGAGTCTCCACACGGGAGTCAGTCCTCATCTCAAGTGGAGACATGCATGTCCGCTTTCCTTCCAAGCTGTAGCAGCAGTGTCAGGCTTCCCGTCGAGTTGACACAGGGATCTGTAGCTTTCCCTCAAGGCTTTCCCACAGGGCTGTCACACGTCCCACCGTGGTGTGAGTCGATACTCGAGGTGACAGTAGAGGCAGTGCAGGGAATTCAGGTTCCTCTGGAGTGGACTGAGACATTTGTGGTTCTTTTGGAATGGTGGTACGACCCCTGGAGTTCCTCTCCACTTTCCTGTGGAGAGTGCCTTCTCTTGAGATGTGAAAGGAATGCTAGGAATTCTTTCACGATGAATCAGGGAAAGGAACCCTCATCTCGAGCAGAGGAGGGTGAAACCAGGCTCCTCTTAAGTACGGCTGGACCCTCAGTGTTCTCTCAATTGGACACGGGTATGTCGGGGAACTTCTTGAATTGCAATAAGTGTGTGAAAGACCCTTTCAAGGTTCAAGAGGGAAGGTGTGATTCCCCTCGAGACGTCGGAGGGGAAAAGGGCCTCATCTCGCCTGGACGGGAGAATCTCCTGGTTTTCTCGAGTTGCGGCAGGTACCTCTTGAGTTATGACGGGGGCCTCAGGGACCCTTTCGTGGGGCCTCAGGAAAGGCCAGTCTCCATGCGAGTTGCGAGGGGCCTCTCAGGATTACTCTGCAATTGGTGCCTAGTCCTAAGTACTCGCCTGGTGCTGAGGCCAGAACATTAGGTTTCCTCTAGATTGCTGAAAGGGATCTTGGGGTTCCTCTGGAGTCTCCACAGGGGAGTCATGCCTCATCTTGAGTGGAGACATGCACGTCTGCTTTCCTCCCGAACTTTGGCAGCAGTGTCAGGCTTCTCATCGAGTTGACAGAGGGATCTGTGGCTTTCCCTCGAGGCTTTCCCACAGAGCTGTCACAGTGCCACCATGGTGTGAGTTGATACTCGAGGTGACATTAGAGGCAGTTCAGGGAAATCAGGTTTCTCTGGAGTGGACTGAGACATTTGGGGGTCTTGTGGAATGGTGGCATGACCCCTGTTGTTCCTCTCGACTTTCCCCTGTGCCTCCTCTTGAGATGCAACGGTAACACCGGGAATCCTTTCCCGATGAAGCAGGAAAGGAACTCTCATCTCGAGCAGAGGAGAGGGAAACGGTGGTCCTTTGACTTTGACGTGACTCTCGGTGTTCCTCTCGAGTGGAGACGGGTATTTCAGGGAACTTCTTGAGTTGCAGAAGGTTGTGAAGGACCCTGTCGAGGTTCCAAAGGGAAGCTGTGATTTCCCTCGAGTCGTCGGAGTGGAAAAGGGCCTCATCTCGCCTGGACGGAAGAACCTCCTGTTTCTTTTCGAGTTGCGGCAGGTTCCTCTCGCGTTACAACAGGGACTTCAGGGACCCGCTCATGGGGCCTCAGGAAAAGCTAGTCTCCATGCAAGTTGCGAGGGGCCTCTCGGGATTCCTCTCCAGTTGGTGCCGAGTCCTAAGTCCTCACCTGGAGCCGAGGCCGTAACCTGAGGTTTCCTCTCCAATGCTAACATGGACCTTGGGGTTCATCTGGAGTCACCATAGGGGAGTCAAGCCTCGTCTCGTGTGGAGACATTCACATTCCGCTTTTCTCCCGAGCTTTAGCAGCAGTGTCAGGCTTCCCGTCGAGTTGACACAGGGATCTGTGGTTTTCCCTCGAGACTTTCCCACAGAGCTGTCTGCTCCACCGTGGTGTGAGTCGATACTCGGGGTGACAGTCGAGGCAGTGCAGGGAAATCAGGTTTCTCTGGTGTGGCCTTAGACATTTGGTGGTCTTTTGGAATGGTGGAACGGTGCCTGCAGTTCCTCTCGACTTTCCTGTAGAGAGCACCTCCTCTTGAGATGCAATGGGAATTCTGGGAATCCTTTCATGACAAATCAATGAAAGGAACCCTCATCTCGAGGGGAGGAGGGGGAATCGGTGCTCCTCCTGAGTTTGGCAGGACCCTTGTTGTTCCTCTCGAGTGGGACAGGTATGTCGGGGAAATTCTTGAGTTGCAGCATGGGTGTGAAGGACCCTTTCGAGATTCAGGAGGGAATGTGTGATTTCCCTCGAGACGCCTCAGCTGAAAAGGGCTTCATCTCGCATGGAGGGGAGAACCACCTGTTTATTGTTGAATAGTGGCAAGTATCTCTAGAGTTACAATGGGGAACTCAGGTACCCACTCGTGTGGCCTCAGGAAAGTAGTCTCTTTGCGAGTCGTGAGTGGCCTCTCTGGATTCCTCTCCAGTCGGTGCTGAGTCCTAAATCCTCGCCTGGAGCCGAGGCTGGAACCTGAGCTTTCCTCTCCAATGCTGACATGGATCTTAATGTTCGTCTGGAATCTCCACAGGGGCTCAGTCCTCGTCTCGAGTGGAGATATGCATGTCCGCTTTCCCCCCAAGCTGCAGCAGCAGTGTAAGGATTCCTGTCGAGTTGACACAGGTATTTGTGTCTGTCCTTTGAGGCTTTCACACAGGGCTGTCACATGTGCCACTGTGATGTGAGTGTGAGTCTCCATGGGAATTGCGAGGGGCCTCTTGGGATTCCTATCAAGTTGGTGCCGGGTCCTAAGTCCTCGTCTGGAGCCAAAGCTGGAACCTGAGGTTTCCTCTCCAGTGCTGACATGGATCTTGGGGTTCCTCTAGAAACTCCACACGGGAGTCAGACCTCGTCTCGAGCGGAGACATGCATGTCTGCTTTCTTCCCGAGCTGTACCAGCAGTTGCAAACTTCCCGTCGAGTTGACACAGGGATCTGTGGCTTTCCCTCACGGATTTCTCGCAGGGCTGTCACATGTGCCACCATGGTGCAAGTCGATACTTGGGGTGACAGTCGAGGCAGTGCAGGGAAATCAGGTTCCTCTGGAGTGGACTGAGACATTTCAGGGTCTTTTGGAATAGTGTCACGACCCCTGAAGTTCCTCTCACCTTTCCTGTTGAGAGGGCCTCCTCTTGACATGTGACGTAATGCTGGAAACTTTTCCCGACGAAGCAGTGAAAGAAACCCTCATCTCGAGAAAAGGAGGGGGAAACGGGGCTCCTCTTGAGTTTGGCGAGATCTTTGGTGTTCCTCTCGAGTGGAGACGGGAATGTCGGGGAACTTCTTGAGTTGAAGCAAGGGTGTGAAGGACCCTTTTGAGGTTCAAAATGTAAGGTGTGATTTCCCTCGAAAGGCCGCAGCAGAAAAGGGCCTCATCTCTCCTGGAGGGCAGAACCTCCTGGCTTTTCTCAAGTTGCAGCCGGTTCCTCTCGAGTTACAACGGGGACCACAGGGACCCACTCGTGTGGCCTCAGGAAATGCCAGTCTCCATGTGAGTTGTGAGGAGCCTCTCAGGATTCCTCTCCAGTCAATGCCGGGTTCTAAGTCCTGGTCTGAAGCTGAAGTCAGAACCTGAGGTTTCCTCTCCAGTACTGACATGGATGTTGGGGTTCCTCTGGTGTCTCCACAGTGGAGTCAGGCCTCATCTCAAGTGGAGACATGCATGTCCGCTTTCCTCCAGAGCTGTAGCAGCAGTGTCAGACTTCCTGTCGAGTTGACACAAGGATCTTTGGCTCTCCCTTGAGGCTTTCCCACAAGGATGTCACACGTGCCACCGTGGTGTGAGTCAATACTCGGGGTGACAGTCGAGGCATTGCAGGGAAATCAGATTCCTCTGGAGTGGACTGAGACATTTGGGGGTCTTTTGGAATGGTGGCACGACCCCTGGAGTTCCTTTCGACTTTCCTGTTGAGAGTGCCTCCACTTAAGATGCAAAGGGAATGCCGGGAATTCTTTCTCGAAGAAACAGCGAAAGGAACCCACATCTCGAGCGAAGGAGGGGGAAACGGACTCCTCTTGAGTTGTGACAGGACCCTCAGTGTTCCTCTTGAATGGAGACGAGTATGTTGGGGAGCTTCCTGAGTTGCTTCAAGGATGTGAAGGACCATTTCAAGGGTCAAGAGGGAAGGTGTGATTTCCCTCAAGACGCTGCAGTGGAAAAGGGCCTCATCTCGCCTGGAGTGGAGAACCTCCTGGTATTTCTCGAGTTGCAGCAGGTTCCTCTCGAATTATGATGGGGCCTTCAGGGACCCGCTCGTATGGCCTCAGGAAAGGGCAGTCTCCATGCGAGTTGCAAGGGGCCTCTCGGAATCTTCTCAAGTTGGTGCCGGAACCTAAGTCCTCGTCTGAAGCCAAGGCCGGAACCTGACGTTTCCTCTCCAGTGCTTACATGAATCTTGGGGTACCTCTGGAGTCTCTGCGGGGAAGTCAGTCCTCGTCTCGTGTGGAGACATGCACGTCCACTTTCTTCCCGAGCTGTAGCAGCAGTGTCAGGCTTCCCGTCGAGTTGATGGAAGGATCTGTGGCTTTCCCTCAAAGCTTTCCCACAGGGCTGTCAAACTTGCCACCATGGTGTGAGTCAATACACGTAGTGACAGTCGAGGCAGTGCAGGGCAATCAGGTTCATCTGGAGTGGACTGAGACATTTGGGGGTCTTTTGGAATAGTGGCAGACCCCTGGAGTTCCTCTCAACTTTCCTGTTTTGAGCGCCTTCTATTTAGATGCGATGGGAACACGGGAATCCTTTCCCGATGAAGTAGGGAAAGGAACCCTCATCTCGAGCAGAGGAGGTGGAAATGGAATGCTTCTTGAGTTGTGGCAGGAACCTCAGTGTCCCTCTCAAGTGGAGACGGGTATGTCAGGGAACTTCTTGAGTTGCTGCAAGGTTGTGAAGGACCCTTTCGAGGTTCAAGAGGGAAGGTGTGGTTTCCCTCGAGACGCCACAGAGGTAAAGGTCCTCATCTCGCTTGGATGGGAGAAACTCTTGGTTTTTATCTAGTTGTGGCAGGTTCCTCTCGAGTTATCACAGGTACCTCAGGGACCCGCTTGTTTGGCCTCAGGAAAGGCCAGTCTCCATGCCACTTGTGAGGGGCCTCTCGGGATTCCTCTCCAGTTGGTGCCAGGTTCTAAGTCCTTGTCTGGAGTTGAGGCCAGAACATGAGGTTTCATCTCCAGTGCTGACATGGATCTTGGGGATCCTCTGGAGTCTCCACAGGGGAGTCAGGCCTCGTCTGGAGTGGGGACATGCATCCGCTTTCCTGCCGAGCTGAAGCAGCAATGTCAGGCTTCCCATCGAGTTAACACAGGGATCTGTGGCTTTCCCTCGAGGCTTTCCCACAGGGATGTCACACGTGCCACCGTGGTGTGAGTCAATACTCGGGTTGATATTCGAGGCAGTGTAGTGAAATCAGGTTCCTCAGAGTGGACTGAGACATATGCGGATCTTTGGAATGGTGACACGGCCCTGGAGTTCCTCTCGACTTTCCTTTTGAGAGCGCCTCCTCTTCAGATGCGACGGGACTGCTGGGAATCTTTCACGACAAAGCAGGGAAAGAATCCTCATCTCAAGCGGAGGAGGTGGAAACAGGGTTCCTCTTGAGTTGTGGCAGGACCCTCGGTGTTCCTCTCGAGTGGAGACGAGTATGTCAGAAAACTTCTTGAGTTGCTGCAAGGGTGTGAAGGACCCTTTCGAGTTTCAAGAGGGGATGTGTGATTTCCCTCGAGATGCCACAGCAGAAAAGGGCCTCAACTCACCTGGAGGGGAGAAGCTCCTGGGTTTTCTCGAGTTGTGGCAGGTTCCTCTCGAGGTACGACGGGGACCTCAGAGACCCACTCGTGCGGCCTCAGGAAAGGCCAGGTTCCATACGAGTAGTGAGGGGACTCTCGTTATTCCTCGACAGTCAGTTCTGGGTCCTAAGTTATTGTCTGGAGCCAAGGTTGGAACCTGAGGTTTCCTCTCCAGTGCTGACATGGTTCTTGGGGTTCCTCTGGAGTCTCAACAGGGGAGTCAGGCCTCGTCTGGAGTGGGGACATGCATCCGCTTTCCTGCCGAGCTGAAGCAGCAATGTCAGGCTTCCCATCGAGTTAACACAGGGATCTGTGGCTTTCCCTCGAGGCTTTCCCACAGGACGGTCACAAGTGCCAACATGGTGCGAGTCGATACGAGGGGTGATATTCGAGGCAGTGCAAGGAAATCAGGTTCTTCTGGAGTGGATTGAGACATTTGGGGGTCTTTTGGAATGGTGGCACGACCCCTGGTGTTCCTCTCGACTTTCCTGTTGAGAGTCTCTCCTCTTGAGATGCGACGAGAACTCCGGGAATCCTTTCCCATGAAGCAGGGAAAGAAAACCTCATCTCGAGCAGAGAAGGGGAAACGGGGCCCCTCTTGAGCTGTGGCGGGACCATCAGTGTTTCTCTCGAGTGAAGAGGGGTATGTCGGGGAACTTCTTGTGTTGCTGCAAGAGTGTGAAAGACCCTTTCGAGGTTCAAGAGGGAAGGTGTGACNGCTTTCCTGCCGAGCTGAAGCAGCAATGTCAGGCTTCCCATCGAGTTAACACAGGGATCTGTGGCTTTCCCTCGAGGCTTTCCCACAGGACGGTCACAAGTGCCAACATGGTGCGAGTCGATACGAGGGGTGATATTCGAGGCAGTGCAAGGAAATCAGGTTCTTCTGGAGTGGATTGAGACATTTGGGGGTCTTTTGGAATGGTGGCACGACCCCTGGTGTTCCTCTCGACTTTCCTGTTGAGAGTCTCTCCTCTTGAGATGCGACGAGAACTCCGGGAATCCTTTCCCATGAAGCAGGGAAAGAAAACCTCATCTCGAGCAGAGAAGGGGAAACGGGGCCCCTCTTGAGCTGTGGCGGGACCATCAGTGTTTCTCTCGAGTGAAGAGGGGTATGTCGGGGAACTTCTTGTGTTGCTGCAAGAGTGTGAAAGACCCTTTCGAGGTTCAAGAGGGAAGGTGTGACTTCCCTCAAGATGCTGCAGGGGAAAAGGGCCTCATCACATCTGGAGGGGAGAACCTTCTGGTTTTTCTCGAGTTGCAGTAGGTTCCTCTCGAGTTGCAGTAGGTTCCTCTCGAGTTAGGACAGGGACCACAGGGACCCGCTCGTGTGGCCTCAGGAAAGGCCAGTCTCCATGCGAGTTGCAAGGGGCCTCAAGGGATTTTTCTCAGTTTGGTGTGGGGTCCTAAGTCCTCGTTTGGAGCCGAGGCTGGAACCAGAGGTTTCCTCTCCAGTACTGACATGGATCTTGGTGTACCTCTGGAGTCAACACAGGGGAGTCAGGCCTCATCTTGAGTGGAGACATGCACGTCTGCTTTCCTCCCAAGCTGTAGCAGCAGTGTCAGGCTTCCCGTCGAGTTAACAGAGGGACCTGTGGCTTTCCCTTGAGGCATTCCCACAGGACTGTCACACGTTCCACTGTGGTGTGATTCAATACTCTGGGTGACAGTCGAGGCAGTGCAAGGAAATCAGGTTCCTCTGAAGTGGACTGAGACATTTGGGGGTCTTTTGGAATGGTGGCATGACCACAGGATTTCCTCTCGTCTTTCCTGTTGAGAGCGCTTCCTATTGAGAAGCTACTGCCCCACCAGGAATCCTTTCCTGATGAAGCAGGGAAAGGAACCCTCATCTCGAACGGAGGAGGGGAAAACGGGGCTCCTCTTAAGTTGTGGCAGGACCCTCAGTGTTCCTCTCTTGTGGAGACGGATATATCGGGGAACTTCTTGAGTTGCTGCAAGGGTGTGAAGGACTCTTTCAAGGTTCAAGAGGGAAGGTGTGATTTCCCTCAAGATGCCACAGCAGAAAAGTGCCTCATCTCGCTTGGAGGGAAGAACCTCCTGGTTTTTCTGGAGTTGCAGTACGTTCCTCTCGAGTTACTACTGGGACTTCAGGGACCTGCTCATGTGACCTCAGGAAAGGCCAGTCTGCATGCAAGTTGTGAGGGGCCTCTCGGGATACCTCACCAGTCAGTGCCGGGTCTTAATTAACCATCTGGAGTCGAGGCTGGAACCTGAGGTTTCCTCTCCAGTGCTGACATGGATCTTGGGGATCCTCTGGAATCTCCACAGGGGTGTTAGGCCTCGACTCGTGGGGAGATATGCACGTCCGCTTTCCTCCCAAGCTGTAGCAGCAGCGTCAGGCTTCCCATCCAGTTGACACAGGGATCTCTGGCTTTCACTCGAGGCTTTCCCACAGGGCTGTCACATGTGCCACCGTGGTGTGAGTCGATACCCGGGGTCACAGTCGAGGCAGTGCAGGGAAATCAGGTTCCTCTGGAGTGGACTGAGACATTTGGGGGTCTTTTGGAATGGTGGCACGACCCCTGGAGTTCTTCTCCACTTTGCTGTGAAAAGTGCCTCCTCTTGAGATGNGTCGAGGCAGTGCAGGGAAATCAGGTTCCTCTGGAGTGGACTGAGACATTTGGGGGTCTTTTGGAATGGTGGCACGACCCCTGGAGTTCTTCTCCACTTTGCTGTGAAAAGTGCCTCCTCTTGAGATGTGACGGGAAAGCCAGGAGTCCTTTCCCGATGAAGCAGGGAAAGGAACCTTCATCTTGAAAGGAGGAGGGGCAAACGGTGCTCCTCTTCAGTTGTGGCAGGACCTTCGGTGTTCCTCTCAAGTGGAGACGGGTATGTTGGGGAATTTCTTGAGTTGTAGCAAGTTTGTGAAGGACCCTTTCGAGGTTCAAGAGGGAAGGTGTGATTTCTCTCTAGACGCCACAGAAGAAAAGGGCCTCATCTCGCCTGGAGTGGAGAACCTCCTGGTTTTTGTCGAATTGAGGAAGGTTCCTCTCTAGTTATGACGGGGACCTCAGGGACTCGCCCGTGTTGCCTCAGGAAAGTACAGTCTCCATGCGAGTTGCTAGGGGCCTTTCGGGATTCCTCTCCAGCCGTTTCTAGGTCCTAAGTACTCGTCTGGAGCCAAGGCTGGAACTTGAGGTTTCCTCTCCAGTGCTGACATGGTTCTTGGGGTTCCTCTGGAGTCTCAACAGGGGAGTCAGGCCTCGTCTGGAGTGGGGACATGCACATCCACTTTCCTCCCAAGCTGAAGCAGCAGTGTCAGGCTTCCCGTCGAGTTAACACAGGGATCTGTGGCTTTCCATTGAGGCTTTCCCACAGGGCTGTCACAAGTGCCAACGTGGTGCGAGTCAATATGAGGGGTGATATTTGAGGCAGTGCAAGGAAATCAGGTTCTTCTGGAGTGGATTGAGACATTTGGGGGTCTTTTGGAATGGTGGCACGGCCCCTGGTGTTCCTCTCGACTTTCCTGTTGAGAGTCTCTCCTCTTGAGATGTGACAGGAACTCCGGGAATCCTTTCCCATGAAGCAGGGAAAGGAAACCTCATCTCGAGCAGAGGAGGGGGAAGTGGGGCTCCTCTTGAGCTGTGGCGGGACCATCAGTGTTTCTCTCGAGTGAAGAGGGGTATGTCAGGGAACTTCTTGTGTTGCTGCAAGAGTATGAAAGACCCTTTCGAGGTTCAAGAGGGAAGGTGTGACTTCCCTCGAGATGCTGCAGGTGAAAAGGGCCTCATCACACCTGGAGGGGAGAACCTGGTTTTTCTCGAGTTGCAGTAGGTTCCTCTCGAGTTAGGATGGGGACCACAGGGACCCGCTCGTGTGGCCTCAGGAAAGGCCAGTCTCCATGCAAGTTGTGAAGGGCCTCTCGGGATTCCTCTCCAGTTGGTGCCGGGTCCTAAGTCCTTGTCTGGAGCAGGGGCCAAATCCTGAGGTTTCCTCTCCAGTACTGACATTGATCTTGGGGTTCCTCTGGAGCCTCCACAGGGAGTCAGGCCTCGTCTCAAGCAGAGACACTCACGTCTGCTTTCCTCCCGAGCTGTAGCAGGAGTGTCAGCCTTCACTTCGATTGAGACAGGGATCTGTGGCTTTCCCTAGAGGCTTTCTCGCAGGTCTGTCACACGTGCCACCATGGTGTGAGTCGATACTCAGGGTGACAGTCGAGGCAGCACAGGGAAATCAGGTTCATCTGGAGTGGACTGACACATTTGTGGGTCTTTTGGAATGGTGGCACAAAACCTGGAGTTCCTCTCAACTATCCTGTTTACAGCGCCTCCTCTTGAGTTGCGACGAGAACGCCGGGAATCCTTTCCCAACAAAGCAAGGTAAGGAACCCTCTTCTCGAGCGGAGTAGAGGGAAACGGGGCTCCTCTTGAGTTTGGCGGGACCCTCGGTGTTCTTCTTGTGTGGAGATGAGTATGTCGGGGAACTTCTTGAGTTTCTGCAANAACAAAGCAAGGTAAGGAACCCTCTTCTCGAGCGGAGTAGAGGGAAACGGGGCTCCTCTTGAGTTTGGCGGGACCCTCGGTGTTCTTCTTGTGTGGAGATGAGTATGTCGGGGAACTTCTTGAGTTTCTGCAAGGGTGTGAAGGACCCTTTCGAGGTTCAAGAGGGAAGGTGTGATTTCCCTCAAGGCGCCAGAGCAGAAAAGGGCCTCAACTCGCCTGGAAGGGAGAAGCTCCTGGTTTTTCTCTAGTTCCAGCAGGTTCCACTCGAGTTATGACGGGGACTTAAGGGACCCGCTTATGTGGCCTCAGGAAAGGACAGTCTCCATGCAAGTTGCTTAGGGCCTCTTGGCATTCCTCTCCAGTCAGTGCCAGGTCCTGAGTTGTCATCTGGAGCCGAGGCCAGAACCTGAGATTTCCTCTCCAGTGCTTACATGAATCTTGGGGATCCTCTGGAATCTCCACAGGGGAGTCAGGCCTCAGCTCGTGGGGAGACATGCACGTCCGCTTTCCTCCCGAGCTGTAGCAGCAGTGTCAGTCTTCCCAATGAGTTGACACAGGGATCTGTGGCTTTCCCTCAAGGCTTTCCCACTGGGCTGTCACACATGGCACTGTGGTTTGATTCAATCCTCGGGGTGACAGTGGAGTCACTGCAGGGAAATCAGGTTCCTCTGGAGTGGACTGAGATATTTCAGGGTTTTGGGAAATGGTAGTATGACTCCTGGAGTTCCTCTCGAGTTTCCTGTTGAAGGCGCCTCCTCTTGAGATCTGATGGAATTGCTGGGAATCCTTTCCCAAAGAAGCCGGGAAAGGAATCCTCATCTCGAGTGGAGGACAGGGAAACGGGGCTCCTCTTGAGTTTGGCGGGACCCTCGGTGTTCTTCTCGAGTTGAGACGGGTATGTCAGGGAACTTCCTAAGTTGCAGTAAGGGTGTGAAGCACCCTTTCGAGGTTCAAGAGCAAAGGTGTGATTTGCCTCCAGACACCAGAGCGGCAAAGGGCCTCAACTCACCTGGAGGGAGAACCTCCTGGTTTTTCTCGATTTGTGGCATGTTCCTCTCGAGTTACGATGGGGACCACAGGGACACGATCGTGTGACCTCAGGAAAGGCCAGTCTCCATGCGAGTTGCGAGGGGCTTCTCAGGATTCCTCTCCAGTTGGTACCGAGTCCTCAGTCCTCGTCTTGAGCTGAGGCCGGTACCTGAGGTTCCCTCTCCAGTGTTGACTTGGATCTTGGGGTTCCTCTGGAGTCTCCACAGGGGAGTCAGGCCTTGTCTCGAGTGGAGACATGCACGTCTGCTTTCCTCCCAAGCTGTAATAGCAGTGTCAGGCTTTCCATCGAGGCTTTCCCACAGGGCTGTCACACGTGCCACCATGGTGTGAGTTAATACTCGGGGTGATAGTCGAGGCAGTGCAGGGAAATCAGGTTCCTCTGGAGTGGACTGAGATATTTGGGGGTCTTTTGGAATGGTGGCATAACCCCTGGAGTTTCTCTTGACTTTCCTGTTGAGAGCGTTTCCTCTTGAAATGTGACAGGAACACCTGGAATTGTTTCCCGAAGTAGTAGGGAAAGGAAGCCTCATTTCGAGCGGAGGAGGGGGAAACTGGGCTCTTCTTGAGTTTGTCTGGACCCTCGGTGTCCTTCTCGATTTGAGACAGGTATTTCAGGGAAATTCTTGAGTTGCAGCAAGGGTGTGAAGGACCCTTTCGAGGTTCAAGAGGAAAGGCGTGATTTTCCTCGAGACATCGGATCAGAAATGGGCCTCATCTCGCCTGGACGGGAGAACCTCCTGGTTTCTCTCGAGTTGCGGCAGGTTCCTCTCGAGTTACAACGGGGACCTCACAGACCCTCCCATGGGGCCTCAGGAAAGGCCAGTCTCCATGCGAGTTGCGAGTGGCCTCTCGGGTTTCCTCTCCAGTTGGTGCAGAGTCTTAACTCCTCACCTGGAGCCAAGGCCAGAATCTGAGGTTTCCTCTCCAATGCTGACATGGATCTTGGGGCTCCTCTGGAGTCACCATAGGGGGTCGCTCCTCATTTCTAGTGGAGACATGCCCATCCACTTTCCTCTCGAGCTATAGTAGCAGTGTCAGACTTCCCGTCGTGTTGACACAGGGATCTGTGATTTTTCCTCGAGGCTTTCCCACAGGGCTGTCACACGTGCCACCGTGGTGTGAGTCAATACTATGGGTGACTGTCGAGGCAGTGCAGGGAAATCAGATTCCTCTGGAGTGGACTGAGACATTTGGGGGTCTTTTGGAATGGTGGCATGACCCCTGGAGTTCCTCTCGTCTTTCCTGTGGAAAGCGCCTCCTCTTGAGATGCGATGGGATCGCCGGAATCATTTCCTGACGAAGCAGGAAAGGAACCCTCATTTTGAGTGGAGGAGGGGGAAACGGGGCTCCACTAGAGTTTTACTGGACCCTCGGTGTCCTTCTCGAATTGAGTCGGGTATGTCGGGGAAATTGTTGAGTTGCAGCAAGGGTGTGAAGGACCCTTTCGAGGTTGAAGAGGGAAGGTGTGATTTCCCTCGAGACGTCGGGGTGGATAAGGACCTGATCTCGCCTGGAGCGGAGAACCTCCTGCTTTTACTCGAGTTGCGGCAGGTTCCTCTCAAGTTACGATGGGAACCACAGGGACCCACTTGTGGGGCCTAAGGAAATCCAGTCTCCATGTGAGTTGTGAATGGCCTCTGTTTTCCTCTCCAGCTGGTGCAGTGTCCTAAGTCCTCGCCTGGAGCCAAGGCTGGAACCTGAGGTTTCCTCTCCAATGCTGACATGGATCTTGGGGTCCCTCTGGAGTCGTCATAGGGAAGTCAGTCCTCATCTCAAGTGTAGAAACATGCACGTCCGTTTTCCTCCCGAGCTGGAGCAGCAGTGTCAGGCTTCCCGTCGAGTTGACACAGGGATCTGTGGCTTTCCCTCGAGGCTTTCCCACAAGGCTGTCACTTGCCACCTTGGTGAGAGTCGATACTCGGTGTGACAGTCGAGCCAGTGCAGGGAAATCAGGTGCCTCTGGAGTGGGCTTAGACATTTGTGGGTCTTTTGGAATGGCTGCACGACCCCTAGAGTTNGAGGCTTTCCCACAAGGCTGTCACTTGCCACCTTGGTGAGAGTCGATACTCGGTGTGACAGTCGAGCCAGTGCAGGGAAATCAGGTGCCTCTGGAGTGGGCTTAGACATTTGTGGGTCTTTTGGAATGGCTGCACGACCCCTAGAGTTC
The DNA here is from genome assembly GCA_006408735.1 of Sylvicapra grimmia. Classification (NCBI taxonomy): domain Eukaryota; kingdom Metazoa; phylum Chordata; class Mammalia; order Artiodactyla; family Bovidae; genus Sylvicapra; species Sylvicapra grimmia. Next base: position 368,605 of record SJYH01001083.1, read on the forward strand.
CTCTCGACTTTCCTGTTGAGAGGGCCTCCTCTTGAGATGCGACAGGAATGCCGCAATTTTTTCCCGATGAAACAGGGAAAAGAACTCTCATCTCGAGCACAGGAGGGGGAAATGGTGCTCCACTTGAGTTTGGCGGGACCCTCGGTTTTTGCTGTCGAGTGGAGACGGGTATGTCAGGGAACTTCTTGAGTTGCTGCAAGGGTGTGAAGGACCCTTTCGAGGTTCAAGAGTGAAGGTGTTATTTTCCTCGAGACAGTACAGCGGAAAAGGAGCTCATCTCGCCTGGAGGGGTGAACCTTCTGGTTTTTCTTGAGTTGCGGATGATTCCTCTCGAGTTATGACTGATACCTCAGGGACCCACTCGTGTGGCCTCGGGAAAGGTCAGTCTCCATGTGAGTTGCTTGGGGCCTCTCGGGATTTCACTCCAGTTGTGCCGATTCCTAAGTCCTCATCTGGAGCCGAGGCTGGAACCTAAGGTTTCCTCTTCAGTTATGATATGGATCTTGGGGTTCCTCTGGAGTCTCCATGGGGGAGTCAGGCCTCGTCTTGAGTGGAGACATGCACGTCCGCTTTCCTCCCGAGCTGTAGCAGCAGTGTCAGGTTTCCCGTCGAGTTGACACAGGGATCTGTGGCTTTCCCTCAAGGCTTTCCCACAGGGCTGTCACACATGCCACTGTGGTGTGAGTCAATACTCGGGGTGACAGTCGNTTCCCGTCGAGTTGACACAGGGATCTGTGGCTTTCCCTCAAGGCTTTCCCACAGGGCTGTCACACATGCCACTGTGGTGTGAGTCAATACTCGGGGTGACAGTCGAGGCAGTGCAGGGAAATCAGGTTCCTCTGGAGTGGACTGAGACATTTCGGGGTTCTTTGAAATGGTGGCAAGACCCCTGGAGTTTCTCTTGACTTTCCTGTTGAAGGCACCTCCTCTTGAGACGCGAAGGAATCACCGCGAATCCTTTCTCGAAAAGCTGGGAAAGGAATCCTCATCTCAAGCGGAGAAGGGGGAAAAGGGGTTCCTCTTGAGTTTGGCACGACCCTCAGTGTTCTTCTCGAGTTGAGATGGGTATGTCGGGGAACTTCTTGAGTTGCAGCAAGAATGTGAAGGACCCTTTCAAGGTTCAAGAGGGAAGGTGTGATTTCCCTTGAGATGCCAGAGCGGAAAAGGGGTTCAACTCACCTGGATTGGAGAACCTCCTGGTTTTTCTCGATTTGCAAAAGGTTCCTCTCGAGTTACGATGGGAACCTCAGGGACCTTCTTGTGTGGCTCAGGAAAGGGCAGTCTCCATGTGAGTTGCGAGGGGCCTCTCGCAATTCCTCTCCAGTTGGTGCCGAGTCCTAAGTCCTCATCTTGAGCCGAGGTCAGTAACTGAGGTTTCCTCTCCAGTGCTGACTTGAATCTTGGGGTTCCTCTGCAGTCTCCACAGGGAAGTCAGGCCTCATCTTGAGTTGAGACATGCATGTCCGCTTTCCTCTCAATCTGTAGTAGCAGTGTCAGGTTTTCCATCGAGGCTTTCCCACAGGGCTGTCACACGTGTCACTGTGGTGCGAGTTGATACTCGGGGTGACAGTCGAGGTAGTGCAGGGCAATAAGGTTCCTCTAGAGTGGACTGAGACATTTGGGGGTCTTTTGGAATGGTGGCACGATCCCTGAAGTTGCTCTCGACTTTCCTGTTAAGAGCGCTGCTTCTTGAAATGCGACGGGAATGCCAGGAATTCTTTCCCGAAGACGCAGGGAAAGGAGCCCTCATTTCGAGAGGAGGAGGGGGAAACGGGACTCCTCTTGAGTTTCGCAGAACCCTCGGTGTTCCTCTCGAGTTGAGACGGGTATGTCGGGGAACTTCTTGAGTTGCTGCAAGGGTGTGAAGGACCCTTTCGAGGTTCAAGAGGGAAGGTGTGATTTTCCTCGAGACATCGGATCAGAAATGGGCCTCATCTCGCCTGGACGGGAGAACCTCCTGGTTTTTCTCGAGTTGTGGCAGGTTCCTCTTGAGTTTTGACAGGGATGTCAGGGACCCACTCATGTGGCCTCAGGAAAGGCCAGTCTCCGTGTGAGTTGCGAGTAGCATCTCGGGAGTCCTCTCCAGTTGGTGCCGCGTCCGAAGTCCTCACCTGGAGCCAAGCCCGGAACCTGAGGTTTCCTCTCCAATGCTGACATGGATCTTGCGGTTACTCTGGAGTCACCACAAGGGAGTCAGGCCTGGTCTCCAGTGGAGAAATGCACGTCCACTTTTCTCCCGAGCTGTAGCAGCAGTGTCAGGCTTACCATCTAGTTGACACAGGGATATGTGGCTTTCCCTCGAGGTTTTCCCACAGCGCTGTCACACGTGCCACTGTGATGTGATTCGATACTCGGTATGACAATTGAGGCAGTGCAGGGAAATCAGGTTCCTCTGGAGTGGACTGAGACATTTGGGGGTCTTTTGGAATGATGGAAAGACAAATGGAGTTCCTCTCGACTTTCCTGTTGAGAGCACCTCCTCTTGAGATGCGACGTGAATGCCTGAATCTTTTCCCGAAGAAACAGGGAAAGGAACCCTCATCTCGAGTGGAGGAGGGGGAAATGGTGCTCCACTTGAGTTTGGCGGGACCCTCAGTGTTCCTCTTGAGTGGAGACTGGTATGTCGGGGAACTTCTTGACTTGCTGCAAGGGTGTGAAGGACCCTTTCGAGGTTCAAGAGGAAAGGTGTGAATTCCCTCGAGATGCTGCAGCTGAAAAGGGCCTCAACTCGCCTGGAAGGGAGAACCTCCTGCTTTATCTCGACTTGTAGCAGGTTCCTCTCGATTTACAATGGGGACCACAGGGACCTGCTCATGTGGCCTCAGAAAAGGCCAGTCTGCAGGCGAGTTTCTAGGGGCCTCTCGGGATTCCTCTCCATTCAGTGCCTGGTCCTAAGTCCTCATCTGGAGCCGAGGCTGCGACCTGAGGTTTCCACTCCAGTGCTTACATGGATCTTGGGGTTGCTCTGCAGTCTCCACAGGGGAGTCAGGACTCTTCTCAAGTGGAGACATACACGTCTGTTTTCCTCCTGAGCTGTAGCAGCAGTGTCAGGCTTCCCGACGAGTTGACACAGGGATCTGTGGCTTTCCCTCGAGGCTTTCCCACAGGGCCGTCACATGCGCCACCGTGGTGTGAGTCAATACCCGGGGTGACATTTGAGACCATGCAGGGCAATCAGGTTCATTTTGAGTGGACTGAGACATTTGGGGTTCTTTTTGAATCGTGGTACGACCCCTGAGGTTCCTCTCGACTTTCCTGTTGAGAGTGCCTCCACCTGAGATGCGACTGGAAAGCCGGGAATCCTTTCTTGACGAAGCAGTGAAAAGAACCCTCATCTCGATCAGAGGAGGGGGAGAAGGGGCTCCTCTTGATTATGGCGGGATACTAGGTGTTCTCTCGAGTGGAGACGGGTATGTCGGGGAACTTCTTGATTTGCAGCAAGGGTGTGAAGGACCCTTTCATGGTTCAAAAGGGAAGGAGTGATTTCCCTCGAGACGCTGCAGTGGAAAAAGGCCTTATCTCGCCTGGAGGGGAGAACCTCCTGGTTTTTCTCGAGTTGTGGCAGGTTCCTCTCGATTTATGATGGGGACCTCAGGGACCCGCTCGTGTGGCCTCAGGAAAGGCCAGTCTCCATGCAAGTTGCGAGGGGCCTCTCAGGATTCCTCTCCAGTCGGTACCGGTTCCTCGTCTGGTGCCGAGGCCAGAACTAGAGGTTTCCTCTCCAGTGCTGACATGGATCTTGGTGTTCCTCTGGAGTCTCCACAGTGGAGTCCGTCTTCATCTCGAGTGGAGACATGCACATCCCCTTTCCTCCTGAGCAGTAGCAACAGTGGCAGGCTTCCCACCGAGTTGACACAGGGATCTGTGGCTTTATATCTAGGCTTTCCCACAGGGCTGTGACAGGTGCCACCATGGTGTTAGTCGACACTCAGGGTGACATTCGGGGAAATGCAGGGAAATTAGGTTCCTCTGGGGTGGGCTGAGATATTTGGGGGTCTTTTGGAATGGTGGCACCAAGGCTGGAGTTCCTCTCGACTTTCCTCTTGAGAGTGCCAAGTCTTGAGATGTGACAGGAACCCTGGGAATCCTTTCCCGACGAAACAGGGAAAGGAATCCTCATCTCGAGTGGAGGAGGGGGAAACGGGGCTCCTCTTGATTTGTGGCGGGACCCTTGGAATTCCTCTCAAGTGGAGACAGGTATGTGGGGAACTTCTTGAGTTGCTGCAAGGATGTGAAGGGCCCTTTCGATGTTCAAGAGGGAAGATGTGATTTCCCTTGAGAAGCCGTGGCAGAAAAGTGCCTCATCTCGCCTGGAGGGGAGAACTTCCTGGTTGTTCTCGAGTTGTAGCAGGTTCCTCTCGAGTTACAACAGGGACCTCAGGGACCCACTCGTGTGGCCTCAGGAAAGGCCAGATTGCATGCGAGTTGCAAGGGACCACTCGGGTTTCCTCTCTAGTAGGTTCCGTGTCCTACGTCCTCATCTGGACCCGAGGCTGGAACCAAAGATTTCCTCTCCAGGGCTGACATGGATCTTGGGGTTCCACTGGAGTCTTCACAGGGGAGACAGGCCTCGTCTCGAGTGGAGACATGCACGTCCATTTTCCTCCTGAGCTTTAGCAGCAGTGTCAGGCTTCCCATCGAGTTGACACAGGGATCTGTGGCTTTCCCTCGAGGCTTTCCCACAGGGCTGTC
>SJYH01001083.1:376336-406931 GCA_006408735.1 Sylvicapra grimmia
TCTGCAGTCTCCACAGGGGAGTCAGGACTCTTCTCAAGTGGAGACATACACGTCTGTTTTCCTCCTGAGCTGTAGCAGCAGTGTCAGGCTTCCCGACGAGTTGACACAGGGATCTGTGGCTTTCCCTCGAGGCTTTCCCACAGGGCCGTCACATGCGCCACCGTGGTGTGAGTCAATACCCGGGGTGACATTTGAGACCATGCAGGGCAATCAGGTTCATTTTGAGTGGACTGAGACATTTGGGGTTCTTTTTGAATCGTGGTACGACCCCTGAGGTTCCTCTCGACTTTCCTGTTGAGAGTGCCTCCACCTGAGATGCGACTGGAAAGCCGGGAATCCTTTCTTGACGAAGCAGTGAAAAGAACCCTCATCTCGATCAGAGGAGGGGGAGAAGGGGCTCCTCTTGATTATGGCGGGATACTAGGTGTTCTCTCGAGTGGAGACGGGTATGTCGGGGAACTTCTTGATTTGCAGCAAGGGTGTGAAGGACCCTTTCATGGTTCAAAAGGGAAGGAGTGATTTCCCTCGAGACGCTGCAGTGGAAAAAGGCCTTATCTCGCCTGGAGGGGAGAACCTCCTGGTTTTTCTCGAGTTGTGGCAGGTTCCTCTCGATTTATGATGGGGACCTCAGGGACCCGCTCGTGTGGCCTCAGGAAAGGCCAGTCTCCATGCAAGTTGCGAGGGGCCTCTCAGGATTCCTCTCCAGTCGGTACCGGTTCCTCGTCTGGTGCCGAGGCCAGAACTAGAGGTTTCCTCTCCAGTGCTGACATGGATCTTGGTGTTCCTCTGGAGTCTCCACAGTGGAGTCCGTCTTCATCTCGAGTGGAGACATGCACATCCCCTTTCCTCCTGAGCAGTAGCAACAGTGGCAGGCTTCCCACCGAGTTGACACAGGGATCTGTGGCTTTATATCTAGGCTTTCCCACAGGGCTGTGACAGGTGCCACCATGGTGTTAGTCGACACTCAGGGTGACATTCGGGGAAATGCAGGGAAATTAGGTTCCTCTGGGGTGGGCTGAGATATTTGGGGGTCTTTTGGAATGGTGGCACCAAGGCTGGAGTTCCTCTCGACTTTCCTCTTGAGAGTGCCAAGTCTTGAGATGTGACAGGAACCCTGGGAATCCTTTCCCGACGAAACAGGGAAAGGAATCCTCATCTCGAGTGGAGGAGGGGGAAACGGGGCTCCTCTTGATTTGTGGCGGGACCCTTGGAATTCCTCTCAAGTGGAGACAGGTATGTGGGGAACTTCTTGAGTTGCTGCAAGGATGTGAAGGGCCCTTTCGATGTTCAAGAGGGAAGATGTGATTTCCCTTGAGAAGCCGTGGCAGAAAAGTGCCTCATCTCGCCTGGAGGGGAGAACTTCCTGGTTGTTCTCGAGTTGTAGCAGGTTCCTCTCGAGTTACAACAGGGACCTCAGGGACCCACTCGTGTGGCCTCAGGAAAGGCCAGATTGCATGCGAGTTGCAAGGGACCACTCGGGTTTCCTCTCTAGTAGGTTCCGTGTCCTACGTCCTCATCTGGACCCGAGGCTGGAACCAAAGATTTCCTCTCCAGGGCTGACATGGATCTTGGGGTTCCACTGGAGTCTTCACAGGGGAGACAGGCCTCGTCTCGAGTGGAGACATGCACGTCCATTTTCCTCCTGAGCTTTAGCAGCAGTGTCAGGCTTCCCATCGAGTTGACACAGGGATCTGTGGCTTTCCCTCGAGGCTTTCCCACAGGGCTGTCCCACGTGCCACTGTGATCTGAGTTGATACTAGGGTTGACAGTCGAGACAGAGCAGGGAATTCAGGTTCCTCTGGAGTGGACTGAGACATTTGGGGGTACTTTGTAATGGTGGCCTGACCCCTGGAGTAAATCTCGACTTCCTTGTTGATAATGCCTCCACTTGAGATGCGACAGCAATGCCGGGAATCCTTCCCTGATGAAGCAGGGAAAGGAGCCCTCATCGCGAACGGAGGAGGGTTAAACGGGGCTCCTCTTGAGTTTGAAGGGACCCTCGGTGTTCCTCGCAAGTGTAGACGGGTATATCGGGGAACTTCTTGAGTTGCAGCAAGGGTATGAAAAATCCTTTTTGAGGATGAAGAGGGAAGGTGTGATTTCCCTCGAGATGCCACAGCGGAAAAGGGCCTCATCTCGCCTGGAGGGGAGAACCTCCTGGTTTTTCTCGAATTGCAGCAGGTTCCTCTCGAGTTAAAATGGGGACCTCAGGGACCGGCTCGTGTGGCCTCGGTAAAGGCCAGTCTCCAAGCGAGTTGCGAGGGGCCNGCCTCATCTCGCCTGGAGGGGAGAACCTCCTGGTTTTTCTCGAATTGCAGCAGGTTCCTCTCGAGTTAAAATGGGGACCTCAGGGACCGGCTCGTGTGGCCTCGGTAAAGGCCAGTCTCCAAGCGAGTTGCGAGGGGCCTCTCAGGATTCCTCTGCAGTCTGTGCCAGTCGTCAGTCATCGTCTGGAGCAGTGACTGAAACCTGAGGTTTCCTCTCCAGTGCTGACATGGATCTTGGGGTTCTTCTGGAATCTCCACAGGGAAGTCAGTCCTCGTCTCGAGAGGAGACATGCACATCCGCTTTCCTCCTGAACAGTAGTAGCAGTGTCAGGCTTCCCATCGAGTTGACACAGGGATTTGTGGCTTTCCCTCGAGGCTTTCCCACAGGGCTGTCACACGTGCCACCGTGGTGTGAGTCCATACTCGGAGTGACAGTCAAGGCAGTGCAGGGAAATCAGGTTCCTCTGGAGTGGACTGAGACTTTTGGGGGTCTTTTGGAATGGTGACACGACCCCTGGAGTTCCTCTCGACTTTCCTGTTGAGAGTGCCTCCTCTTGAGATGTGACTGGAATGCCGGGAATCCTTTCCTGATAAAGCAGGGAAAGGAACCCTCATGACGAGTAGAGGAGGGGGAAACGGGGCACCTCTTGAATTGTGGCAGGACCCTCGGTGTTCCTCTCCAGTGGAGACGTGTATGTCATGGAACTTCTTGAGTTGCAGCAAGGGTGTGAAGGACCCTTTCGAAGTTCAAGAGGGAAGGTGTGATTTCCCTCGAGACGCCGCAGGGCAAAAGAGCCTCATCTACCCTGGAGGGGATAACTTCCTGGTTTTTCTCGAGTTGCGGCAGGTTCCTCTCGAGTTACGATGGGGACCTCAGGGACCTGCTCGTGTGGCCTCAGGAAAGGCCAGTCTCCATGCGAGTTGTGAGAGGACTCTCGGGATTCCTCTCCACTCTGTGCCGGGTCCTAAGTCCTTGTCTGGAGCCAAGGCCGGAACCTGAGATTTCCTCTCCAGTGCTGATAAGTATCTTGGTGTTCATCTGGAGTCTCCACAGGGGAGTCAGTAATCATCTCAAGTGGAGACATGCACGTCTGCTTTCCTTCCAAGCTGTGACAGCAGTGTCAGGCTTCCCGTCGAGTTGACACAATTATTTGTGGCCATCCCTCAAGGCTTTCCCACAGGGCTGTCACAAGTGCCACTGTGATCTGAGTCAATACTAGGGTTGACAGTCGAGGCAGAGCAGGGAATTCAAGATCCTCTGGAGTGGACTGAGCCATTTGTGGGTCCTTTGTAATGGTGGCCCAACCCATGGAGTAAATCTTGACTTCCTTGTTGAGAGCGCCTCCACTTGAGATGCAACGGGAATGCCAGGAATCCTTTCCTGATGAAGGAGGGAAAGGAACCCTCATCTCGAGTGGAGAAGGGTGAAATAGGTCTCCTCTTGAGTTTGGCGGGACCCTCGGTGTTCCTCTCAAGTGTAGACGGGTATATCGGGGAACTTCTTGGGTTGCAGCAAGGATGTGAAGGACCCTTTCGAGGCTGAAGAGGGAAGGTGTTATTTCCCTCAAGACGCTGCAGTGGAAAAGTGACTCATCATGCCTGGAGGGGAGAATCTCCTGGTTTTTCTCGAGTTCCGGCAGGTTCCTCTAGAGTTAGGATGGGGACGTCTGGGACCCACTCGTGTGGCCTCAGGAAAGGACAGTCTCCATTCGTGTTGTGAGGGGCATCTCGGATTCCTCTCCAGTCGGTGCCTGGTTCTAATTCGTCATCTGGAGCCAAAGCCAGAACCTGAAGTTTCCTCTCCAGTGCTGACGTGGATCTTGGGGTTCCTCTGGAGTCTCCACAGGGGAATCAGGCCTCTTCTCAAGTGGAGACATGCAAGTCCGCTTTCCTCCTGAGCTGTAGCAACAGTGGCAGGCTTCCCGTTGAGTTGACACAGGGATCTGTAGCTTTACATCGAGGCTTTCCCACAGGGCTGTCACAGGTGCCACCGAGGTGTTAGTTGATACTCGGGGTGACATTAGGGGCAGTGCAGGGAAATCAGGTTCCTCTGGGGTGGACTGTGATATTTGGGGGTCTTTTGGAATGGTGGCACCAAGGCTGGAGTTCCTCTCGACTTTCCTCTTGAGAGTGCCAACTCAAGATGTGACGGGAACACCGAGAATCCTTTCCTGAGGAAACAGGGTAAGGAATCCTCATCTCGAGTGGAGGAGGGGGAAACGGGGCTCCTCTTGATTTGTGGTGGGACCCTCAGAGTTCCTCTCGAGTGGAGATGGGTATGTGGGGAACTTCTTGAGTTGCTGCAAGGGTGTGAAGGACCCTTTCGACGTTCAAGAGGGAAGGTGTGATTTCCCTTGGGAAGCCGTGGCAGAAAAGTGCCTCATCTCGCCTGGAGGGGAGAACCTCCTGGTTTTTCTCGAGTTGAAGCAGGTTCCTCTCGAGTTAAAACGGGGACCTCAGGAACCCGCTCGTGTGGCCTCGGGAAAGGCCAGTCTCCATGTGAGTTTCCAGGGCCCTCTCGGTATACCACTCCTGTCGGTCCCGAGTCCTAAGTCCTCATCTGGAGCCGAGGCTGGAACATGTGGTTTCCTCTCCAGTGCTGACATGGATCATGGGGTTCCTCTGGAGTCTCCACAGGGGAGTCAGGCCTCATCTAGAGTAGAGACATGCATGTCCGCTTTCCTCCTGAGCTGTAGCTGCATTGTCAAGCTTCACTTCGAGTTGAAACAGGGATCTGTGGCTTTCCCTCGAGGCTTTCCCACAGGGATCTCACACGTGCCACTATGGTGTGAGTCGATGCTAGGGTGACAGTCGAGGCAGTGAAGAGAATTCAGGTTCCTCTGGAGTGGACTGAGACATTTGGCAGTCTTCTGGAATGGTGGCATGACCCCTGAAGTTCCTCTCGACTTTCCTGTGGAGAGCACCTCCTCTTGAGATGTGACCGGAATGCCGGGAATCCTTTCCTGATGAATCAGGGAAAGGAACCCTCATCTCGAGCAGAGCAGGGGGAAACGGGTCTCCTCTTGAGTTGTGGTGGGTCGCTCGGTGTTCCTCTCGAGTGGAGATGGGTGTGTCAGGGAAATTCTTGAGTTGCAGCAAGGGTGTAAAGGACCCTTTCGAGGTGCAAGTGGGAAAGTGTGATTTCCCTTGAGACGACGCAGCAGAAAAGGACCTCATCTCGCCTGTAGGGGATAACCTCCTGTTTTTTCTTGAGCTGCGATAGGTTCCTCTCAAGTTATGATGGGGACCTCAGGGACCCGCTCATGTGGCCTCAGGAAAGGCCAGTCTCCATACGAGTTGCGAGGGGACTCTCGGGATACCTCTCCAGTCGGTGCCAGGTCCTAAGTCCTCATCAGGAGCCGAGGCCAGAACCTGAGGTTTCCTCTCCAGTGCTGACATGGATGTTGGGGTTCCTCTGGAGCCTCCACAGGGGATTCAGGCCTCGTCTCGAGTGNTCTCGGGATACCTCTCCAGTCGGTGCCAGGTCCTAAGTCCTCATCAGGAGCCGAGGCCAGAACCTGAGGTTTCCTCTCCAGTGCTGACATGGATGTTGGGGTTCCTCTGGAGCCTCCACAGGGGATTCAGGCCTCGTCTCGAGTGGAGACATGCACATCCACTTTTCTCCCAGGCTGTAGCAGCAGTGTCAGTCTTCCTGTTGAGTTGACACAGGGATCTGTGGGTTTCACTCGAGGCTTTCCCACAGGGCTCTCACACGTGCCACCGTGGTGTGAGTCAATACTTGGGGTGACTGTCAAGGTAGTGCAGGGAAATCAGGTTCCTCTAGACTGGACTGAGACATTTGGGGGTCTTTTGGAATGATGACACGACCCCTGGAGTTCCTCTCGAGTTTCCTGTTGAGAGCGCCTCCTCTTGAGATGTGACAGGAACGCTGGGAACCCTTTCCTGATGAGGCAGGGAAAGGAACCCTCATCTCGGTCAGAGGAGGGGAAAAAGGGGCTCTTCTTGAGTCGTGGTGGGACTCTCGGTGTTCCTCTCAAGTGTAGACGCGTATGTCGGGAAACTTCTTGAGTTGCTGCAAGGGTGTGAAGGACCGTATCCAGGTTCAAGAAGGAAGGTGTGTTTTCCCTCGAGACGCCGCAGAGGAAAAGGGCCTCATCTCGCCTGGAGGGGAGAACCTCCTGGTTTTTCTCGAGTTGCATCAGGTTACTCTCGAGTTACGATGGGGACCTCTGGAAACCACTCGTGTGGCCTCAGGAAAGGCCAATCTCCATGTGAGTTGCGAGGGGTTTCTTGGGATTCCTCTCCAGTTGGTGCTGGGCCCAAAGATCTCATCTGGAGCTGAGGCCGGAACCTGAGGTTTCCTCTCCAGTGCTGACACGGAGCTTGGTGTTCCTCTGGAGTCTCCACAGTGGAGTCCATCTTCGTCTCGAGTAGAGACATGCACATCCCCTTTCCTCCTNGAACCTGAGGTTTCCTCTCCAGTGCTGACACGGAGCTTGGTGTTCCTCTGGAGTCTCCACAGTGGAGTCCATCTTCGTCTCGAGTAGAGACATGCACATCCCCTTTCCTCCTGAGCAGTAGCAGCAGTGTCAGGCTTCCCATCAAGTTGACACAGGGATCTGTGGCTTTCTCTCGAGGCTTTCTCACAGGGCTGTCACACGTGCCACCGTGGTGTGAGTCAATGCTATGGTGACAGTCAAGGCAGTGCAGAGATATCAGGTTCCTCTGGAATAGACTGAGACATCTGGGGGTCTTTTGGAATGGTGGTATGAACCCTGGAGCTCCTCTCGACTTTCCTGTTGAGAGCGCCTCCTCTTGAGATGCGACAGGAATGCCGGGAATCCTTTACCCATGAAGCAGGGAAAGGAACACTCATCTCGAACGGAGCAGGGGGAAACGGTCTCTTCTTTCGTTGTGGTGGGACCCTCGATGTTCCTCTCGAGTGGAGATGGGTATGTTGGGGAACTTCTTGAGTAGTAGCAAGCATATGAAAGACCCTTTCGAGGTGCAAGAGGGAAATTGTGATTTCCCTCCAGACGCCGCTGTGGAAAAGGACCTTATCTATCCTGTAAGGGAGATCCTCCTGGTTTTTCTCGAGTTGCGGCAGGTTTCTCTCAAATTAAAACAGGGACCTCAGGGACCCGATCGTGTGGCCTCAGGAAAGGCCAGAATCCATGTGAGTTGCGAGGGCCCTCTCAGGATACCTCTCTAGTCAGTGCCAGGACCTAAGTCCTCATCTGGAGCCAAGGTCGGAACCTGAGGTTTCCTCTCCAGAGCTGACATGGATCTTGGGGTTCCTCTGGAGTCTCCACAGGGGAGTCAGGCCTCGTTTCGAGTGGAGACTTGCACGTCTACTTTCCTGCCAGTCTGTAGCAGCAGTGTCAGGCTTCCCATCGAGATGACACAGGGATCTGTGGCTTTCCCTTGAGTCTGGCCCACAGGGCTGTCACACGTGCCACCATGGTGTGTGTCGATACTCAGGGTGACAGTCGAGGCAGTGCAAGGAAACCAGGTTCCTCTGGAGTGGACTGAGACATTTGGGATGGTGGCATGACCCTTGGAGTTTCCTCGGGACTTTCCTGTTGAGAGCGCCTCCTCTTGAGATGTGACGGAAACGCCGGGAATCCATTTCTGATGAAGCCGGGAAAGGAAATCTTATCTCGAGCAGAGAAGGGCGAAACGGGGCTCCTCTTCAGTTTGGCGGGACCATCGGTGTTCCTGTTGAGTGGAGAGGGGTATGTCGTGGAACTTTTTGAGTTGCAACAAGGGTGTGAAGGAACCTTTCAAGGTTCAAGAGTGAAGATGTGATTTTCTTCAAGAAGCCGCAGCAGAAAAGGGCCTCATCTAGCCTGGAGGGGAGACCCTCCTGCTTTTTCCCAAGATGCAGGAGGTTCCACTCAAGTTATAACGGGGACTTCAGGGAACCACCCGTGTGTCCTCAGGAAAGTCCAGTCTCCATGCGAGTTGCAAGGGGCTTCTCAGGATTCCTTTCCAGTCGGTGCCGGATCCTAAGTCCCGGTCGGGAGCCGAGGCCGGAACCTGAGGTTTCCTCTCTGGTGCTGACATGGATCTTGGTGTTCCTCTAGAGTCTCCACACGGGAGTCAGGCTTCATCTCTAGTGGAGACATGCACGTCCATTTTCCTCCCGAGCTGTAGCAGCAGTGTCAGCCTTCCCATTGAGTTGACACAGGAATCTGTGGCTTTCCTTCAAGGCTTTCCCACAAGGCTTTCCCACAGGGTTGTCACACGTGCCACCGTGGTGTGAGTCGATATGCGGGGTGACAGTCGAGGCAGTGCAGGGTATTCACGTTCATCTGGAGTGTACGGAGACATTTGGGGGTCTTTTGGAATGGTGGTACGACCCGTGGAGTTCCTCTTGACTTTCCGGTGGAGAGCACCTCCACTTGAGAGGTGACGGGAATGCCGAGAAACCTTTCCGGACTATGCAGGGAAACGAACCCTCATCTCGAGTGGAGAAGGGGGAAATGGGGCTCCTCTTGAGTTTGGCGGGACCCTCAGTGTTCCTCTCTATTGGAGACGGGTATGTCGGGAAATTCTTGAGTTTCTGCAAGGGTGTGAAGGATCCTTCTGAGGTTCAAGGGGTAAGGTGTGATTTCCCCAGAGATCCTCTCCACTTTCCTGTTGAGAGCACCTCCTCTTGAGATGCAATGGGAATGCCAGGAATCCTTTCCTGACCATACAGGGAAAGGAATCCTAATCTCGAGCGGAGGAGGGGGAAACAGGGCTCTTCTTGAGTTTGGCGGGACCCTCGGTGGTCCTCTTGAGTGGAGATGGGTATGTCGGGGAACTTCTTGAGTTGCTGCAAGGGTGTGAAGGAACCTTTCGAGGTTCAAGAGGGAAGGTGTGATTTCCCTCGAGACGCCACAGCAGAAAAGGGCCTCATTTCGCCTGGAAGGGAGAACCTCCTGGTTTTTCTCGAGTTGTGGCAGGTTCCTCTTGAGTTACGACGGGGACCTCAGGGACCCACTCATGTGGCCTCAGGAAAGGCCAGTCTCCATTCCAGTTGCGATTGGTGTCTCAGGATTCCTCTCCAGTCGTTGCTGGGTCCTACTTCCTCGTCTGGACATCAAGCAGGAAACTGAGGTTTCCTTTCCAGTGCTGACATGGATCTTGGGGTTCCTCTGGTGTCACCCCAGGGGAGTCTGGCCTCATCTCGAGAGGAAACATGCACATCTGCTTTCCTCCCACGCTGTAGCAGCAGTGTCAGGCTTCCTGATGAGTTGACACAGGGATCTGTGGCTTTCCCTCGAGGCTTTCCAACAGGGCTGTCACACGTGCACCATGATGTGAGTCGATACTCGGGGTGACAGTGGAGGCAGTGCATGGGAATCAGATTCCTCTGGAGTGGACTGAGACATTTGGGGGTCTCTTGAATGGTGGCATGACTGCTGGAGTTCCTCTCACTTTCCTATTGAGAGCGCCTCCTCTTGAGATGCGACGGGAATGCTGGGAAACCTTTCAGAACGAAGCAGGGAATGGAAACCTCATCTCGAGTAGAGGGGCAAAGTCAGGTCCTCTTGAGTATGGCGGGACCCTCGGTGTTCCTCTCAAGTGGAGACGGGTATGTTGGGCAACTTCTTGAGTTGCAGCAAGGGTGTTAAGGACCCTTTCAAGGTTCAAGAGGGAAGGTGTGATTTCGCTCGAGACGCCGCAGCCAAAAAGGGCCTCATCTTGCCTGAAGGAAAGAAACTTCTGACTTTTCTCGAGTGGCGGCAGGTTCCTCTCTAGTTATGATGGGGTCCTCCGGGACCCGCTCATGTGGCCTCAAGAAAGGCCAATCTCTATTCGAGTTGTGAGGGGCCTCTTGGCATTCCTCTCCAGTTGGTGCCGGGTCCTAAGTCTGCATCTTGAGCTGAGGCCAGAACCTGAGGGTTCCTCTCCAGTGCTGACATGTATCTTCGGGTTCCTCTGGAGTATCCACAGCGGAGTCAGGCCTCATCTCGAGTGGAGACAAGCACGTCCACTTTCCTCCTAAGCTGTAGAAGCAGTGTCAGTCTTCCCGTCGAGTTGACACAGAGATCTGTAGCTTTCCCTCTATGCTTTCCCACAGGGCTGTCACACGTGCCTCCGTGGTGTGAGTCTATTCTCAGGGTGACAGTCGAGGCAGTGCAGGAAAGTCAGGTTCCTCTGGAGTGGACTGAGACTTTGGGGGGTCTTTTGGAATGGTGGCACGACTCCTGGAGTTCCTCTTGACTTTCCTGTTGAAAGTGCCTGCTCTTGAGATGCGATGGGACTCCGGGAATCCTTTCCCAATGAAGCAGGGAAAGGAAACCTCATTTCGAGCAGAGGAGGGGGAAACAGGGCTCCTCTTGAGGTTGGTGGGATCATCAGTGTTCCTCTTGAGTGGAGACGGCTATGTCAGGAACTTCTTGAGTTGCACCAAGGGTGTGAATGACACGTTTGAGGTTCAAGAGGGAAAGTGTGATGTCCCTCGAGATGGCGGAGCCAAAAAGGGCCTCATCTCGCCTGGAGTGGAGAACCTCCTGGTTTTTCTCAAGTTGCAGCAGGTAACACTCCAGTTATGACGGGGACCTCAGGGACCCACTCGTTTTGCCTCGGGAAATGCCAGTCTCCATGCGAGTTGTGATGAGCCTATCGGGATTTCTCTCCAGTCGGTTCTGGGTCCTAACTGCTCGTCTGGAGCCAAGGCCAGAACCTGAGGTTTCCTCTCCAGTGATGACATGGATCTTGGGTTTCCTCTGGTGTCTTCACTGGGGAGTCAGGCCTCATCTCGAGTGGAGATATGCACGTCTGCTTTCCTCCCGAGCTGTAGCAGCAGTCTCAGGCTTCCCGTCGAGTTGACACAGGTATCTGTGGCTTTCCCTCGAAGCTTTCCCACAGGGTTGTCACACGTGCCACCGAGGTTTGAGTCGATACTCGGGGTGACAGTCGAAGCAGTGAAGGGCAATCAGGTTCATCTGCAGTGTACTGTGATATTTGTGGGTCTTTACAATGGTGGCATGACCCCTGGTGTTCCTCTCAACTTTCCTGTTGAGAGTCCCTTCTCTTGAGATGCGACGGGAACGCCGGGAATCCTTTTGGATGAAGCAGGTAAAGGAACCCTCTTCTGGAGCAGAGGAGGGGGATACGGGACTTCTCTCTAGTTTTTGCGGGACCCTCGTTGATCCTCTGGAGTGGAGACAGTATGTCGGGAAACTTCTTGAGTTGCTGCAAGGGTGTGAAGGATCCTTTTGAGGTTCAAGAGGGAAGGTGTGATTTCCCTCTAGACACCACAGTGGAAAAGGGCCTCATCTCGCCTGGAAGAAAGCACTTCCTGGTTTTTCTCAAGTTGCGGCACTTTCCTCTAGAGTTATAACAGGGACCTCAGGCACGCACTCGTGTGGCCTCAGGAAAGGCCAGTCTCGATGCGAGTTGTGAGGGACCTCTTGGGATTCCTCTCCAGTTGGTGCCGGGTCCTAAGTCCTCGTCTGGAGCCGAGGCTGCAACCTGTGGCTTCCTCTCCAGTTCTGACATGGATCTTGGGGTACCTCTGGAGTCTCCACAGCAGAGTCAGGCCTCGTCTCGAGGGGAGACATGCACGTCTGCTTTCCTCCCGAGCTGTAGCAGCAGTGTCAGGCTTCCCGTCGAGTTGACAGAAGGATCTGTAACTTTCCCTCAAGGCTTTCCCACAGGGCTGTCACACGTGCCACCATGGTGTGAGCCAATACTCGGAGTGACAGTTGAAGCAGTGCAGGAAAATCAGGTTCCTCTGGAGTAGACTGAGATTTTGGGGGGGTCTCTTGGAATGGTGGCACGACCCCTGGAGTTCCTCTCAACTTTCCTGTTGAAAGTGCCTGCTCTTGATATGTGACAGGGTGCCGGGAATCCTTTCCCAACGAAGCAAGGTAAGGAACCCTCATCTCGAGAAGAGGAGGGGGAAACGGGGCTCCCCTTGAGGTTGGCGGGACCCTCGGTGTTCCTCTCGAGTGGAGATGTGTATGTTGGGGAACTTCTTGAGTTGCAGCAAGGGTGTTAATTACATGTTCGAGGTTCAAGAGGAAAGGTGTGATTTCCCTCAAGACGCCGCAGCGGAAAAGGGGCCCCTCTCACCTGGAGGGGAGAACCTCCTGGTTTTTCTCAAGTAGCGGTAGGTTCCTTTCGAGTTACGACAGAGACCTCAGGGACCCGCTCATGTGGCCTCAGGAAAGGCCAGTCTCCATGCGAGTTGCAAGGGGCCTCTCGGGATTCCTCTACAGTCGGTGCCAGGTCCTAAATCCTCATCTGGTGCTGAGGCGGCAACCTGAGGTTTCCTCTGCAGTGCTGACATGGATCTTGAGGTTCCTCTGGAGTATCCACAGTGGAGTCAGGCTTCATCTCTAATGGAGACAGGCAACTACGCTTTCCTCCCAAGCTGTAGCAGCAGTGTCAGTCTTCCCGTCGAGTTGACACTGGGATCTGTGCCTTTCCCTTGAGGCTTTCCCACAGGGCTGTCACACGTGCCACCATGGGATGAGTCGATACTCAGGGCGACAGTAGAGGCAGTGCACGGAAATCATGTTCCTCTGGAGTGGACTGAGACATTTGTGGGTCTTTTGGAACGGTGGCTCGACCCCTGGAGTTCCTCTCGACTTTCCTGTTGAGAGTGCCTTCTCTTGAGATGAGACGTGAATGCTGGGAATTCTTTCCCCAAAAAATAGGGAAAGGAACCTTCATCTAGATCAGAGGAGTGGAATATGGGGCTCCTCTTGAGTTGTGGCAGAACCCTCAGTGTTCCTCTCGAGTGGAGACAGGTATGTTGGTGAACTTCTTGAGTTTCTGCAAGGGTGTGAAGGACCCTTTCGAGGTTCAAGATGGAAGATGTGATTTCCATCGAGACACCGCAGTGGAAAAGGGCCTCATCTTGCCAGGAGGGGAGAACCTCCTGGTTTTTCTCTAGATGCAGCAGGTTCCTCTCAAGTTACGATGCAAAACTCACGAACCGCTCGTGTGGCCTCAGGAAAGGTGAGTCTCCATTCGAGTTGCGACTGGCCTCTCGGGATTCCTCTCCACTCGGTGCCGGGTCCTAAGTCCTCGTCTGGAGCCAAAGCCAGAACCTGAGGTTTCCTCTCCAGTGCTGACATGGATCTAGGGGATCCTCTAGAGTCTCCACAGGGGATTCAGGCCTCATCTCGAGTGGAGACATGAACGTCTGCTTTCCTCCTGACCTGTAGCAGCAGTGTCAGGCTTCCTGTGGAGTTGACACATGGATCTGTAATTTTCCCTCAAGGATTTCCCACAGGGCTGTCACACGTGCCACCATGGTGTGAGTAGATACTCAGGGTGACAGTCGAGGCAGTGCACGGAAATCAGGTTGCTCTGGTGTGGACAGAGATATTTGTGGGTCTTTTGGAATGGTGGCACGACCACTGGATTTCCTCTTAATTTACTGCTGAGAGCACCTCCTCTTGAGATGTGATAGGAATGCCGGGAATCCTTTCCTGACGAAGCAGGGAAAGGAACCCTCATCTCGAGGGGAGGAGGGTGAAACGGGGCTCCTATTGAGTATGGCGTGACCCGTGGTGTTCTCTCGAGTGGAGACGGGTATTTGGGGGAACTTCTTGAGTTGCTGCAAGGGTGTGAAGGACCCTTTCGAGGTTCAAGAGGGAAGGTGTGATTTCCCTTGACAAGCGGCAGCGGAAAAGGGCCTCATCTCACCTATAGGGGAGAACCTCCTGGTTTTTCTCTAGTTGTGGCAGGTTCCTCACGAGTTACTATGGGGACCTCAGGGGACTGCTCTTGTGGCCTCAGGAAAAGCCAGTCTCCATCTGAGTTGCAACAGGCATCTTGGGATTCCTCTACAGTCGGTGCCGGGTCCTAAGTCCTCATCTGGACCCGAGGCCAGAACCTGAGGTTTCCTCTCCAGTGATGACTTGGATCTTAGGATTCCTCTGGAGTCAGGCTACGTCTCGAGTGGGGACATGCATGTCGGCTTTCCTCCGGAGCTGTAGGAGCAGTGTCAGTCTTCCCTTCGAGTTGACACATGGATTTGTGGCTTGCCCTCGAGGCTTTCTCTCAGGGCTCTCACACGTGCCACTGTGGTGTGAGTAGATACTCAGGGTGACAGTCGAAGCAGTGCAGGGAAATCAGGTTCCTCTAGAGTGGACTGAGACAACAGGCGGTCTTTTGGATTGGTGGCACGACCCCTGGAGTTCCTCTCGTCTTTCCTGTTGAGAGCGCCTCCTCTTGAGATGTGACGGGAACACCGGGAAACATTTCCCAATGAAGCAGGGAAAGGAACCCTCATCGCGAGCGGAGGAGGGGGAAACGGGGCTCCTCTTGAGTTTGCCGGTACCCTTGGTGTTCCTCTTGAGTGGAGAAGGTTATGTCAGGGAACTTCCTGAGTTGCATAAAGGGTGTGAACTACCCTTTCGAGGTTCAAGAGGGAAGGTGTGATTTTCCCTCAAGATGCCGCAGCGGAAAAGGGCCTCATCTCACCTGGATGGGAGAACCTCCTGTTTTTTTTTTGTTTTTTTTTTTTTTTTGAGTTGTGGCAGGTTCCTCTAGAATTACGGTGGAGACCTCAGGGACCCACTCGTGTGGCCTCAGGAAAGGCCAGTCTCCATGTGAGTTTCGAGGAGCATCTCAGGATTCCTCTCCAGTCCGTGCCGGGTCCTAAGTCCCCATCTGGAGCCGAGGCCAGAACCTGATATTTCCTCTCCAGTGCTGACATGAATCTTGGGGTTCCTCTGGAGTCTCTACAGGGAATTCAGGCCTTGTCTCGAGGGGAGACATGCAAGTCCGCTTTCCTCCCGAGCTGTAGCAACAATGTCAGGATCCCATCGAGTTGACACAGGGATCTGTGATTTTCCCTCTAGTCTTTCCCACATGGCTGTCACACGTGCCACCTTGGTGTGAGCCGATACTCGGAGTGACAGTCGAAGCAGTGCAGGAAAATCAGGTTCCTCTGGAGTAGACTGAGATTTTGGGTGGTCTCTTGGAATGGTGGCACGACCCCTGGAGTTCCTCTCAACTTTCCTGCTGAAAGTGCCTGCTCTTGATATGCGACAGGGTGCCGGGAATCCTTTCCCAACGAAGCAAGGTAAGGAACCCTCATCTCGAGAAGAGGAGGGGGAAACGGGGCTCCCCTTGAGGTTGGCGGGACCCTCAGTGTTCCTCTCGAGTGGAGATGGGTATGTTGGGGAACTTCTTGAGTTGCAGCAAGGGTGTTAATTACATGTTCAAGGTTCAAGAGGGAAGGTGTGATTTCCCTCGTAACGCCGCAGCACAAAAGGGCCTCATCTTGCCTGGAGGGTGAAAATCCTGGTTTTTCTCGAGTTGTGGATATTTACTCTTGAGTTACGACAGGGACCTCAGGGACCCGCTCGTGCAGCCTCAGGAAAGGCCAGTCTCCATGCGAGTTATGAGGGTTCTCTCGGGATTCCTCTCCAGTCAGTACCTTGTCCTGTATCCTCGTCTGGAGCCCCGGCTGGAATCTGAGATTTCCTTTCCAGTGCTGACATGGTTCTTGGGTTTCCTCTAGAGTCTCCACAGGGGAGTCAGGCCTCTTCTCTATTGGAGACACTCACATCTGCTTTCCTCCCAAACGGTAGCAGTAGTGTCAGGCTTCCCATTGTGTTGACACAGGGATCTGTTGCTTTCCCTCGATGCTTTCCCACAGGGCTGTCACACATGCCACCATGGGGTGAGTTGACACTCGGGGTGACAATCAGAAGGGCAGAGAAATCAGGTTCCTCTGGAGTGGACTGAGCATTTTGGGGGTCTTTTGGAATGGTGGCATGACCCCTGGAGTTCCTCTCGACTTTCCTGTTGAGAGCACCTCCTTTTGAGATGTGATGAAAACACCAGGAATCCTTTCCCGATGAAGCAGGGAAAGGAATGCTCATCTCGAGCGGAGGAGGGGGAAATGGGGCTCCTCTTGAGTTTACCGGTACCCTCTGTGTTCCTCTTGAGTGGAGAAGGGTATGTCGGGAAACTTCTTGATTGGCATAAACGGTGTGAAGTACCCTTTTGAGGTTCAAGAGGGAAGGTGTGATTTCCCTCGAGATGCTGCAGAGGAAAAGGGCCTCGTCTCACATGGATGGAAGAACCTCCTGGTTTTTCTCGAGTTGCGGCAGGTTCCTCTAGAGTTACGGTGGGGACCTCAGGGACCCGCTCGTGTGGCCTCAGGAAAGACCAGTCTCCATTCGAGTTTCAAGGAGGATCTCGGGATTCCTCTCCAGTCGGTGCCGGGTACGAAATCCTCGTCTGGAGCCGAAGCCAGAATTTGAGGTTTTCTCTCCAGTGCTGACATGGATATGGGGGTTCCTCTGGAGTTTCCACAGGGAAGTCAGGCCTTGTCTCGAGTGGGTACATGCACGGCTACTATCCTCCCAAGCTGTTGCAGTAGTGTGAGGCTTCCAGTCGTGTTGACACAGGGATCTGTGGCTTTCCCACAGGACTGTCACACGTGCCACCATGGTGTGAGTCGATACTCGGGGTGACAGTCGAGGCAGTGGAGGAAAATCAGGTTCCTCTGGAGTGGACTGAGACATTTGGCGGGCTTTTGGAATGGTTGCAGGATCCCTGGAGTTCCTCTCGTCTTTCCTGTTGGGAGTGCCTCCTCTTGAGATGCGACGGGAACGTCGGGAATCCTTTTCCGAAGCAAGGAAGGAACCCTCATCTTGAGCAGAGGAGGGGAAAACGGGGCTCCTCTTGATTTGTGGCAGGACCCTCAGAGTTCCTCTTGAGTGGAGACAGGTGTGTGGGGAACTTCTTGTGTTGCTGCAAGGGTGTGAAGGACCCTTTTGACGTTCAAGAGGGAAGATCTGATTTCCCTCGACAAGCCATGGCACAAAAGTTCCTCATCTTGCCTGGAGGGGAGAACTTCCTGGTTTTTCTCGAGTTGTGGCAGGTTCCTCTCGAGTTACGACAGGGACCTCAGGGACCCACTTGTGTGGCCTTAGGAAAGGCCAGATTCCATGCGAGTTGTGAGGGGCCACTTGGGTTTCCTCTCCAGTAGGTTCCATGTCCTAAGTCCTCATCTGGAACCGAGGCCAGAACCAAAGGTTTCCTCTCCAGTGCTGACATGGATCTTGAAGTTCCTCAGGAGTCTTCACAGGGGAGTCAGGCCTCGTCTCAAGTGGAGACATGCACGTTCATTTTCCTCTCGAGCTGTAGCAGTAGAGTCAGGCTTGTCATGGAGTTGACACAGGGATCTGTGGGTTTCCCTCGAGGTTTTCCCACAGGGCTATCACACGTGGCACCATGGTGTGAGTTGATACTCGGGGTGAGAGTCGAAGCAGTGCAGGGAAATCAGGTTCCTCTGGAGTGGACTGAGACATGTGGGTGTCTTTTGGAATGATGACACGACCCCTGGCATTCCTCTCAACTTTCCTGTTGAAAGCACCTCCTCTGGATATGCAATGGGATGCCGGGAAACCTTTCCCAATGAAGCAGGGAAAGGAATCCTCATCTCAAGAAGAGGAGGGGGAAATGGGGCTCCCCTTGAGGTTGGTGGGACCCTCGGTGTTCCTCTCGAGTGGAGACAGATACGTCAGGGAATTTCTTGAGTTGTAGCAAGGGTGTGAAGGACATGTTCGAGGTTCAAGAGGGAAGGTGTAATTTCCCATGAGATGCTGCAGCCGAAAAGGGCCTCATCTTGCCTGGAGGGGAGAACCTCCTGGTTTTTCTCGAGTTGTGGCAGGTTCCTCTCGAGTTACGATGGGGACCTCAGGGACCCGCTCATGTGGCCTCAGGAAAGGCCAGTCTCCATGCGAGTTGCGAGGGGCCTCTCGGGATTCCTCTCCAGTTGGTGCTGGTTTCTAATTCCTTTTCTGGAGCCTAAGCCAGAAACTGAGGTTTCCTCTGCAGTGCTGACGTGGATCTTCAGGTTCCTATGGAGTCACCACAGGGGAGTCAGGCCTCATCTCGAAAGAAGACATGCACGTCCATTTTCCTCCTGAGCTGTAGCAGCAGTGTCAGCCTTCCCGTCAAGTTGACACAGGGATCTTGGCTTTCCCTCGAGGCTTTCCCACAGGGCTCTCACACGTGTCACTGTGGTGTGAGTCGGTACTCGGCGTGACAGTCGAGGCAGTGCAGGGAAATCAGTTTCCTCTGGAGTGGACTGAGACATTTTGGGGTCTTTTGGAATGGTGGCACGAGCCTTGGAGTTCTTCTCTACTTTCCTGTTGAGAGCGCCTTCTTTTGAGATGTGACGGGAATGCCGGGAATCCTTTCCCAACAAAGCAGGGAAAGGAGCCCTCATCTCAAGTGGAGGATGGAGAAACGGGGCTCCTCTTGAGTTGTGGTGAGACCCTCAGTGTTCCTCTCTATTGCAGATGGGTACGTTGGGGAACTTCTTGAGTTTTGGCAAGGGTGTGAAGGACCCTTTCAAGGTTAAAGAGGGAAGGTGTGATTTCCCTCGAGATGGCAGCGCAGAAAAGAGCCTCATCTTGCCTGGAGGGGCGAACCTCCTGGTTTTTCTCGAGTTGCGGCACGTTCCTCTTGAGTTACGAAGGGGACATCAGGAACTCGTTCGTGTGACCTCAGGAAAGTCCAGTCTCCATGAGTGTTGTGAGGGGCATCTTGGGATTCCTCTCCAGTCGGTGCAGGGTCCTAAGTCCTTGTCTGGAGCTGAGGCTGGAACCTGATGTTTCCTTTACAGTGCTGACATGGTTCCTGTGGTTCCTTGGAGTCTCCACAGGGGAATCAGGCCTCATCTCGAGTGGAGACATGCACGTCTGCTTTCCTCCCGAGCTGTAGCAGCAGTGTTAGGCTTCCTGTCGAGTTGACACAGGGATCTGTGATTTTCCCTCGAGGCTTTCCCACAGGGCTCTCACACATGCCACCATGGTGTGAGTCGATACTCTGGGTGACAGTCGAGGCAGTGCAGGGAAATCAGGTTGCTCTGGAGTGGACTGAGACATTTGTGGGTCTTTTGGAATGGTGGCATGACCCCTGGAGTTCCTCTCTATTTTCCTGTTGAGAGCGACTTCTCTTGAGATGCAACGGGAATGCCGGGAATCTTTTTCCGACAAAGCAGGGATAGGAAACCTCATCTCGAGTGGAGGAGGGAGAAATGGGGCTCCTCTTGAGTTGTGGAAAGACCCTCGGTATTCCTCTTGAGTGGAGACGGGTATGTCAGGGAACTTCTTGAGTTTCTGCAAGGGTGTGAAGGACCCTTTCGAGGCTCAAGAGGGAAGGTGTGATTTCCCTCAAGATGCTGCAGCGGAAAAGGGCCTCATCTTGCCTGGAGGGGAGAAACTCCTGGTTTTTCTCGAGTTGCAGCAGATTCCTCTCGAGTTACGATGGTGACCTCTCGACCCGCTCGTGTGGCCTCAGGAAAGGCCAGTCTCCATGCGAGTTGCGAGGGGCCTCTCAGGATTCCTCGCCATTCGGTGCCTGTCCCTAAGTCCTCATCTGGAACTGAGGCCTGAACCTGAGTGTTCTTCTCCAGTGCTGACATGGAACTTGGGGTTCCTTTGAAGTCTCCACAAGGGAGTCAGGCCTTGTCTCGAGTGGAGACATGGACGTCCGCTTCCCTGCAGAGCTGTAGCAGCAGTGTCAGTCTTCCCATCGAGTGGACAGGGATCTGTGGCTTTCCTTTGAGGCTTACCCATAGGGCTGTCACACGTGACACCATGGTGTGAGTCAATACTCGGGGTGACAGTCAAGGCCGTGCAGGGAAATCAGGTTCCTCTGGAGTGGACTGAGTCATTTGGGGGTCTTTTGGAATGGTAGCACAACCCCTGGAGTTCCTCTCGACTTTCTTGTTGAGAGCGCCACTTCTTGAGATGCGAAGGGAACGCCAGGATTCCTTTCCTGATGAAGCAGGGAAAGGAAGCCTCATCTCGAGCAGAGGAGCGTGAAAAGGGGCTTCTCTTGAGTTTTCATGGTACCCTCTGTGTCCCTTTACAGTGGAGAAAAGTATGTCGGGGAACTTCTTGAGTTGCAGCAAGGGTGTGAAGGAACCTTTCGAGGTTCTAGAGGGAAGGTGTGATTTCCCTCGAGATGCCGCAGCATAAACGGCCTCATCTCACCTGGAGGGGAGAACCTCCTGGTTTTCCTCGAGTTGTAGCCAGTTCCTCTCGAATTATGACGAGGAACTCAGGAACATACTCATGTGGCCTCAGGAAAGGACAGCCTCTATGCGAGCTGGGAGGGACCTCTCGGGATTCCTATCCAGTCAGTGCCTGTTCCTAAGTCCTCATCTGGAGCCAAGGCTAGAACATGAGGTTTCCTCTCCAGTGTTTACATGGAACTTGCCGTTCATCTGGAGTCTCAACAGGCGAGTAAGGCCTCGTCTCGAGTGGAGACATGCAGGTCCACTTTCCTCCCGAGCTTTAGCAGCAGTGTCAGGCTTCCCATTGAATTGACACAGGGATCTCTGGCTTTCCTTCGAGACTTTTCCACAGGGCTGTCACAGGTGCCACCGTGGTGTGTGTCCTTACTCGGGGTGACAGTTGAGGCAGTGCAGGGAAATCAGGTTCCTCTGGAGTAGACTGAGACATTTGGCAGATTTTGGAATGGTGGCAATGCCCCTGGATTTCCTCTTGAGTTTCCTGTAGAGAACGCCTCCTCTTGAGATGCGATGGAACACCGGGAATCCTTTCCCAATGAAACAGGGAAAGGAACCCTCATCTCGAGCAGAGGAGGGGGAAACGGGGCTCCTCTTGAGTATGGCAGGACCCTCGGTGTTCCTCTCAAGTGGAGACAGGTATGTTGGGGAACTTCTTGAGTTGCAGCATGGATGTGAAGGACCCTTTCGAGGTCCAAGAGGGATGGTGTAGTTTTCCTCGAGACGCTGCAGTGGAAAAAGGCCTCATCTCGCCTGGAGGGGAGAACCTCCTGCTTTTTCTCGAGTTTCAGCAGGTTTCTGACCTCAGGGACCCGCTCATGTATCCTCAGGAAAGGCCAGTCTCCAAGTGAGTTGCAATGGGCCCTTCAGGATTCCTCCTCAGTCGGTCCCAGGTCCAAAGTCCTCATCTGGAGCCGAGGATGGAAACTTAGGTTTCCTCTCCACTGCTGACATGGATCTTAGGGTTCCTCTGGATTCTCACAGGGGAGTCAGGCCTTATCTCGAGTGGAGACATGCACGTCCACTTTCCTCCCGAGCTGTAGCAGCAGTGTCAGCCTTCTCATAGTGTTGACACAGGGATCTGTGGCTTTCCTTCGAGGCTTTCCCACACGGCTGTCACACGTCCCACTGTGGTGTGAGTCGATACTCTGGGTGACAGTCGAGGCCGTGCAAGGAAATCAGGTTCCTCTGGAGTGGACTGAGTCATTTGGGGGTCTTTTGGAATGGTAGCACAACCCCTGGAGTTCCTCTCGACTTTCCTGTTGAGATCCCCTCTTCAGATACGACAGGAATGCCGGGAGTCCTTTCCCGACGAAGCAGGGAAAGGAACCTTCATCTCTAGCAGAGAAGAGGGAAACGGGGTTCCTCTTGAGTTTGGCAGGACCGTCAGTGTTCCTCTTGAGTGGAGACGGGTATGTCGGGGAACTTCTTGAGTTGCAGCAAGAGTGTGAAGGATCCTTTCGAGGTTCAAGAGGGAAAGTGTGATTTCCCTCAAGTCGCCGCAGTGGAAAAGGGCCTCATCTCGCGTGTAGCAGAGAACCTCCTGGTTTTCACGAGTTGTGGCNCGTCCACTTTCCTCCCGAGCTGTAGCAGCAGTGTCAGCCTTCTCATAGTGTTGACACAGGGATCTGTGGCTTTCCTTCGAGGCTTTCCCACACGGCTGTCACACGTCCCACTGTGGTGTGAGTCGATACTCTGGGTGACAGTCGAGGCCGTGCAAGGAAATCAGGTTCCTCTGGAGTGGACTGAGTCATTTGGGGGTCTTTTGGAATGGTAGCACAACCCCTGGAGTTCCTCTCGACTTTCCTGTTGAGATCCCCTCTTCAGATACGACAGGAATGCCGGGAGTCCTTTCCCGACGAAGCAGGGAAAGGAACCTTCATCTCTAGCAGAGAAGAGGGAAACGGGGTTCCTCTTGAGTTTGGCAGGACCGTCAGTGTTCCTCTTGAGTGGAGACGGGTATGTCGGGGAACTTCTTGAGTTGCAGCAAGAGTGTGAAGGATCCTTTCGAGGTTCAAGAGGGAAAGTGTGATTTCCCTCAAGTCGCCGCAGTGGAAAAGGGCCTCATCTCGCGTGTAGCAGAGAACCTCCTGGTTTTCACGAGTTGTGGCTGGTTCCTTTCGAGTTACAATGGGAACCTCAGTGACCCGCTCGTGTGGCCTCAGGAAAGGCCAGTGTCCATGTGAGTTGCGAGGGGCCTCTCGGAATTCCTCACCAGTCAGTGCTGGGTCCTCAGTCCTCGTCTGTAGGCGAAGCCAGAACCTGACTTTACCGCTCCAGTGCAGACATGGAACTTGGGGTTCCCCTGGAATCTCCCCAGGGGAGTCAGGCCTCGTCTCGAATGGAAACATACACGTTCGCTTTCCTCCCGAGCTTCAGCAGCAGTGTCAGGTTTCCTGAAGAGTTGACCCAGGGATCTGTGCCTTTCCATTGAGGCTTTCCACAGGTGCCACCATGGTGTGAGTCGATACTCGGTGTGACAGTTGAGGCAGTGCAGGGAAATCAGGTTCCTCTGGAGTGGACTGAGACATTTGGGGGTCTTTAGGAATGGTGGCACAACCCCTGGAGTTCCTCTCGTCTTTCCTGTTGAGAGCGCCTCCTCTTGAGATGCCATGTGAATGCCGGGAATCCTTCCGCGATGAAGCAGGGAAAGGAACCCTCATTTCAAGCAGAGGAGGGGGAAATGCGTCTCCTCTTGCATTTAGTGGGAACCTCGGTGTTCCTCTCGAGTGGAGACGATTATGTCAGTGAACTTCTTGAGTTGTAGCAAGGGTGTGAAGGACACTTTTGAGGTTCAAGAGGGAAGGTGTGATTTCCCTCGAGAAGCCACAGTGGAAAAAGGCCTCATCTTGCCTGGAGGGGAGAACCTCCTGGTTTTTCTCGAGTTGTGGCAGGTTCCTCTTGAGCTATAATGGGGACCTTGGGAACCCATTCGTGTGTCCTCAGGAAAGGAAAGGCCAGTCTCCATGTAAGTTGCCAGGGGCCTCTTGGGATACCTCTCCAGTCGGTGCAGGGTCCTAAGACCTCGTCCAGAGCCGAGGCAGGAACCTGAGGTTTCCTGTTCAATGCTGACATGGATTTTGTGGCTCCTCTGGAGTCACCACAGGGGAGTCAGGCCTCGTCTCGAGGGAAGACATGAACGTCTGCTTTCTGACTGAGATGTAGAGGCAATGTCAGGCTTCCCATCGAATTGACACAGGGATCTGTGGCTTTCCCTCGAGGCTTTCCCACAGGGCTGTCACACGTGCCACCAAGGTGTGANACATGAACGTCTGCTTTCTGACTGAGATGTAGAGGCAATGTCAGGCTTCCCATCGAATTGACACAGGGATCTGTGGCTTTCCCTCGAGGCTTTCCCACAGGGCTGTCACACGTGCCACCAAGGTGTGAGTTGATACTCGGGGTGACCGTCGAGGCAGTGTAGGAAAATCAGGCTCCTGTGGAATGGTCTGAGACATTTGGAGGTGTTTTGGAATGGTTGCATGAACCCTGGAGTTCCTCTCAACTTTCCTGCTGAGAGTGCTTCCTCTTGAGATGCAACGGGAATGCCAGGAATCCTTTCTGGATGAAGCAGGGAAAGGAACCCTCATCTCGAGCTGAGGAGGGGAAACGGGGCTCCTCTTGAGTTGTGGTGGGACCCTCGGTGTTCTTCTAGAGTGGGGACAGGTATGTCAGGGAACTTCTTGAGTTGCAGCAAGGGTGTGAAAAAGCCTTTCAAGATTCAAGAAGGAAGGTGTGATTTCCCTCAAGATGCCGCAGCTGAAAACAGCCTCATCTCGC
The DNA here is from genome assembly GCA_006408735.1 of Sylvicapra grimmia. NCBI lineage: Eukaryota > Metazoa > Chordata > Mammalia > Artiodactyla > Bovidae > Sylvicapra > Sylvicapra grimmia. Next base: position 400,361 of record SJYH01001083.1, read on the forward strand.
CTGGAGGGGAGAACCTACTGGTTTTTCTCGAGTTGTGGCAGGTTCCTCTTGAACTACGATGGGGACCTTGGGGAACCACTCGTGTGGCATAAGGAAAGGCCATTCTCCATGCGAGTTGTGAAGGGCCTCTCGGGATTCCTCTCCAGTCGGTGCCAGGTCCTAAGTCATCGTCTGGAGCCAAGGCCGGAAACTGAGGTTTNCTTGAACTACGATGGGGACCTTGGGGAACCACTCGTGTGGCATAAGGAAAGGCCATTCTCCATGCGAGTTGTGAAGGGCCTCTCGGGATTCCTCTCCAGTCGGTGCCAGGTCCTAAGTCATCGTCTGGAGCCAAGGCCGGAAACTGAGGTTTTGTCTCCAGTGCTGACATGGATCTTAGGGTTCCTCTGGAGTCTCCACAGGGGAGTCAAGCCTCGTCTCGAGTGGCGACATGCACGTCCGCTTTCCTCCTGAGCTATAGCAGCACTGTCAGGCTTCCCGTCAAGTTGATACAGGGATCTGTGGATTTCCCTCGAGGATTTGCCACAGGGCTGTCACACTTGCCACCGTGGTGTGAGTCGACACTCAGGATGACAGTTGAGGCAGTGCAGGGAAATCAGCTTCTTCTGGAGTGGACTGAGACATTTGGGGGTCTTTTGAAATAGTGGTACGAACCCTGGAGTTCCTCTCAATTTCCTGTTGAGATCGCCTCCTCTTGAGATGCGACGCGAATGCTGGGAATCCTTTCCCAACGAAGTAGTGAAAGGAACGCTCTTCTCGATCATAGAAGGGGGAATCAGGGGTTCTATTGAGTTTGGCAGGACCCTCGGTGCTCCTCTCATGTGGAGACTGATATGTCGGGGATCTTCTAGAGTTGCAGCAAGTGTGCCTAGGAACCTTTCAAGGTTTAAGAGGGAAGCTGAGATTTACCTCGAGACGCCACAGTGGAAAAAGGCCTCATCTCGCCAGGATGAGAGAACCTCCTGGCTTTTTACAGTTGTTGCAGGTTCCTCTCGAGTTACGACGGGGCCTCAGGGACCGCTCGTGTGGCCTCAGGAAGAGCCAGTCTCCATGCGAGTTGTGAGGGGACTCTCGGGATTCCTTTGCAGTCGGTGCAGGGCCCTAAGTCCTTGTCTGGAATCAAGGCCAGAACCTGAGGTTTCCTCTCCAGAGCTGACATGGATCTTGGGGTTCCTCTGGAGTCTGCACAGGGGAGTCAGGCCTTGTCTTGAGTGGAGACATGCACGTCCACTTTGTTCCCGAGCTGTAGCATCAGTGTCAGGCTTCCCAATGAGCTGACTCAGAGATTTGTGGCTTTCCCTTGAGGCTTTCACACAGGACTGTCACACATGCCACCGTGGTGTGAGTGGATACATGGGGTGAGAGTCGAGGAAGTGCAGGGAAATCAGATTCCTCTACAGTTGACTGCGATATTTTGCAGTTTTTTGGAATGGTGGCACGTCCCCTGAAATTTCTATAGACTGTCTTTGGAGAGCGGCTTCTCTTGAGATGCAACGGAATGCCAGGAATCCTTTCCCGATGAAGCAGGGAAAGGAACCCTCATGTTGAGCGGAGGAGAAGGAAACGGGACTCCTCTTGAGTTGTGGTGGGACCATCGGTGTTCCTGTCGAGTTGAGATGGGTGTGTCAGGGAAATTTTTGAGTTGCTGCAAACGTGTGAAGGAACCTTTTGAGGTTCAAGAGGGAAGGTGTGATTTCCCTCGAGACGCCACAGAAGAAAAGGGTCTCATCTCGCCTGGAGGGTAGAACCTGATGGTTTTTCTCGAGTTGCACCAGGTTCCTCTTGAGTTATGAAGGGGACCTCATTGACCTGCCCATTTGGCCTGAGGAATGGCCAGTCTCCATGCGAGTTGTGAGGGGCCTCTCGTGACTCTCCAGTCTGTGCCGGGTCCTAAGACCTCGTCTGGAGCCTAGGCCGGAACATAAGTGTTCCTCTCCAGTGCTGACATGGATCTTGGGGTTCCTCTGGAGTCTCCACAGGGGAGTTAGGCCTCGTCTCCCCTGTGTGGAGACATGCACGTCTGCTTTCCTCCCGAGCTGTAGCAGCAGTGTCAGTATTCCCGTCGAGTTGACACAAGGATCTGTGGCTTTCCCTTGAGGCTTTCCCACAGGCCTGTCACACGTGCCACTGTGGTGTGAGTCAATACTCGGGGTGACAGTCGAGGCAGTGCAGGGAAATCAGGTTCTGCTGGAGTGGACTGAGACAATTAGGGTTATTTTGGAATGGTGGTATGACCCCTGTCATTCCTCTCGACTTTCCTGTTGAGAGCGCCTTCTCTTGAGAAGAGCCTGGAACACCGGGAATCCTTTCATGACGAAGCAGGGAAAGGAATCTGCATCTCAAGTGGAGGAAGGGGAAACGGGGCTCCTCTTTGGTTTGGTGGGACCCTTGGTGTTCCTCTCGAGTGGAGACAGATATGTCGGGAAACTTCTTGATTTGCAGCAAGGGTGAGAAGGACCGTTATGTGGTTCGAGAGGGAAGGTGTGATTTCTCTCAAGATGCCCCAGTGGAAAAGGGCATCATCTCGCCTGGAGGGGAGAACCTCCCCATTTTTCTCAACTTGCAGCAGGTTCTTCTCCAGTTATGACGAAGACCTCAGGGACCTGATCGTGTGGCCTCAGGAAAGGTCAGTCTCCTTGAGAGTTGTGAGGGGCCTCATGGGATGCCTCTCCAGTCAGTGCCAGAACCTAAGTCCTAGTCTGGAGCCGAGGATGGAACCTGAGGTATCCTCTACAGTGCTGACATGGATCTTGGGGTTCTTCTGGAGTCTCCACATGGTAGTCAGGCCTCGTTTCGAATGGAGACATGAACCTCTGCTTTCGTCCCGAGCTGTAGCAGCAGTGTCAGTATTCCCGTCGAGTTGACACGAGGATCTGTGGCTTTCCCTCGAGGCTTTCCCACAGGCCCATCACACGTGTCACTGGTGTGAGTCGATACTCGGGGTGACCATCGAGGCAGTGAAGGGAAATCAGGTTCTGCTGGAGTGGACTGAGACAATTAGGGGTCTTTTGGAATGGTGGTATGACCCCTGTCGTTCCTCTCGACTTTCCTGTTGAGAACGCCTCCTCTTGAGATGCGATGGGAACACCGGGAATCCTTTCACGATGAAACAGGGAAAGGAACCCTCATCTGGAGCCGAGGAGGGGAAATGGGGCTCCTCTTTGGTTTGGCGGGACCCTCGGTATTCCTCTTGAGTGGAGACGGGTATGACGGGGAACTTCTTGATTTGCAGCAAGGGTGAGAAGGACCCTTTCGTGGTTCGAGAGGGAAGGTGTGATTTCCCTCAAGATGCCCCAGAGGAAAAGGGCATCTCGCCTGGAGGGGAGAACCACCTCATTTTTCTCGACTTGCGGCAGGTTCTTCTCAAGTTACGACGGGGACCTCGGGGACCTACTCATGTGGCCTCAGGAGAGGCCAGTCTTCATGCGAGTTTTGAGGGGCCTCTTGGGATGCCGCTCCAGTCAGTGCCGGGTCCTAAGTCCTCGTCTGGAGCTGAGGCCAGAACCTGAGCTATCCTCTCTAGTGCTGACATGGATCTTGGGGTTCCTCTGGAATCTCCACAGGGGAGTCAGGCCTCGTCTCAAGGGAGACATGCACGTCCACATTCCTCCGAGCTGTAGCAGCTGTGGCAGGCATCCCGTCGAGCTGACACAGGGATCTGTGGCTTTCCCTCGAGGCTTTCCCATAGGGCTGTCACACATGCCACCATAGTTTGAGTCAATACTCATTGTGACAGTCGAGGCAGTGCAGGAAAATCAGGTTCCTCTGGAGTGCACTGAGAGATTTGGGGGTCTTTAGGAATGTGGCATGACCCCTGGATTTCCTCTCGTCCTTCCTGTTGAGAACGCCTCCTCTTGAGATGCAACAGGAACGCCAGGAATCCTTTCCCAACGAAGCAGAGAAAGGAACCCTTATCTCCAGCGGAGGAGTTTGAAACGGGGCTCCCCTTGAGTTGTGGTGGGACCCTCGGTGTTCCTCTCGACTGGAGATGGGTGTGTCAGGGAAAATCTTGAGTTGCTGCAAAGGCATGAAGGACCCTTTTGAGGTTCAAGAGGGACGGTGTGATTTCCTTCGAGACGCCACAGCGGAAAAGGGCCTCATCTCGCCTGGAGGGCAGAACCTCCTGGTTTTTCTCGAGTGGAACCAGGTTCCTCTCGAGTTATGGCGGGGACCTCAGGGACCCGCCAATTTGGCCTCAGGAAAGGCCAGTCTCCATGCGAGTCGCGAGGGGGTGCTCAGGATTTCTCTCCACTCGGTACCAGTTCCTAAGTCCTCGTCTGGAGCCCAGGACGGAACCTGAGTTTTCCTCTCCAGTGCTGACATGGATCTTGGGGTTCCCCTGGAGTCTCCACAGGGGAGTCAGGCCTCGTCTCGAGTGGAGACATGCACGTCTGCTTTCCTCAAGTGTTGTAGCAGCAGTGTCAGTCTATTCATCGAGTTGACACAAGGATCTGTGGATTTCCCTCGAGGCTTTCCCACAGGCCTGTCATACGTGCCACTGTGGTGTGAGTCGATACTCGGGGTGACAGTCGAGGCAGTGCAGGGAAATCAGGTTCCGCTGGAGTGGACTGAGACAATGAGGGGTCTTTTGGAATGGTGGTACGACCCCTGTCATTCCTCTCGGCTTTCCTGTTGAGAGCGCCTCCTCTTGAGATGCGACGGGAACACCGGGAATCCTTTCACGATGAAGCAGGAAAGGAACACTTATCTGGAGCCGAGGAGGGGGAAACGGGGCTCCTCTTTGGTTTGGCAGGACCCTCTGTGTTCCTCTCGAGTGGAGACGGGTATGTCGGGGAACTTTTTTATTTGCAGCAAGGGTGAGATAAACCCTTTCTTGGTTCGAGAGGGAAGGTGTGATTTCCCTCAAGACGCCCCAGGTTAAAAGGGCGTCATCTTGCCTGGAGGGGAGAACCTCCTCATTTTTCTCATATTGTGGATGGTTCTTCTCGAGTTATGACGGGGACCTCAGGGACCCACTCATGTGGCCTCAGAAAAGGCCAGTCTCCATGCGAGTTGTGAGGGGCCTTTTGGGATGTCTCTCCAGTTGGTGCCAGGTCCCAAGTCCTCGTCTGGAGCCAAGGCTGGAACCTGAGGTATCCTCTCTAGTGCTGACATGGATCTTGGGGTTCTGACATGGGGTGCTGACATGGATCTTAGAGTTTTCCTCTGGAATCTCCATAGGGGAGTCAGGCCTCGCCTCGTGTGGAGACATGCACGTCTCCTTTCCTCCCGAGCTTTATCAGCAGTGGCAGGCGTCCTGTACAGTTGACACGGAGATCTTTGGCTTTCCCTCGAGGCTTTCCCACAGGGCNTCATCTTGCGGAAGGTTCTTCTCGAGTTACGACGGGGACCTCAGGGACCCGCTTGTGTGGCTTCAGGAAAGGCCAGTCTCCATGCGAGTTGTGAGGGGCCTCTCAGGATGCCCCTCCAGTCGGTGCCGGGTCCTAAGTCCTCATCTGGAGTCAAGGCCGAAACCTGAGGTATCCTCTCTAGTGCTGACATGGATCTTGGGGTTCCTCTGGAATCTCCATAAGGGAGTCAGGCCTCGTCTCGTGTGGAGACACGCACGTCCGCTTTCCTGCCGAGCTGTATCAGCAGTGGCAGGCATCCCGTCCAGTTGACACAGGGATCTTTGGCTTTACCTCGAGGCTTTCCACAGGGCTGTCACACGTGCCACCATAGTTTGAGTCGATACTCGGTGTGATAGTCGAGGCATTGCAGGGAGATCAGGTTCTTTTGGAATTGACTGAGACATTTGGGGGTCTTTTGGAATGGTGGCACGACCCCTGGAGTTCCTCTCAACTTTCCTGCTGAAAGCGCCTCCTCTTGAGATGCAATGGGAACACCAGGACCCTTTCCCGATGAAGCAGGGAAAGGAACCCTTGTCTCCAGTGGAGGAGTTTGAAACGGGGTTCCCCTTGAGTTGTGGTGGGACCCTCGGTGTTCCTCTCGACTGGAGATGGGTGTGTCAGGGAAAATCTTGAGTTGCTGCAAAGGCGTGAAGGACCCTTTTGAGGTTCAAGAGGGACGGTGTGATTTCCTTCAAGACGCCGCAGCGGAAAAGGGCCTCATCTCACCTGGAGGGCAGAACCTCCTGGGACCCACCAATTTGGCCTCAGGAAAGGCCAGTCTCCATGCGAGTCACGAGGGGGTGCTTGGGATTTCTCTCCACTCGGTACCAGTTCCTAAATCCTCATCTGGAGCCCAGGACGGAACCTGAGTTTTCCTCTCCAGTGCTGACATGGAACTTGGGGTTCCTCTGGAGTCTCCACAGGGGAGTCAGGCCTCGTCTCGAGTGGAGACATGCACGTCTGCTTTCCTCCCGTGTTGTAGCAGCAGTGTCGAGTTGACACAAGGATCTGTGGATTTCCCTCGAGGCTTTCCCACAGGCCTGTCACACGTGCCACTGTGGTGTGAGTCGATACTCGGGGTGACAGTCGAGGCAGTGCAGGGAAATCAGGTTCCGCTGGAGTGGACTGAGACAATGAGGGGTCTTTTGGAATGGTGGTACGACCCCTGTCATTCCTCTCGGCTTTCCTGTTGAGAGCGCCTCCTCTTGAGATGCGACGGG
>SJYH01001083.1:410308-423091 GCA_006408735.1 Sylvicapra grimmia
CTAGATAGCATTTTCAAAAGCAGAGACATTACTTTGCCGACTAAGGTCCGTTTAGTCAAGGCTCTGGTTTTTCCTGTGGTCATGTGTGGATGTGAGAGTTGGACTGTGAAGAAGGCTGATCGCCGAAGAATTGATGCTTTTGAACTGTGGTGTTGGAGAAGACTCTTGAGAGTCCCTTGGACTGCAAGGAGATCCAACCAGTCCATTCTGAAGGAGATCAACCCTGGGATTTCTTTGGAAGGAATGATGCTGAAGCTGAAACTCCAGTACTTTGGCCACCTCATGCGAAGAGTTGACTCATTGGAAAAGACTCTGATGCTGAGAGGGATTGGGGGCAGGAGGAGAAGGGGACGACCAAGGATGAGATGCCTGGATGGCATCACTGACTCGATGGACGTGAGTCTGAGTGAACTCTGAGAGATGGTGATGAACAGGGAGGCCTGGCGTGCTGCGATTCATGGGGTCGCAAAGAGTCAGACATGACTGAGTGACTGAACTGAACTGAACTGAACTTGGAATGGTAGCACGACCCCTGGAGTTCCTCTCAACTTTCCTGCTGAGAGCGCCTCCTCTTGAGATGCAATGGGAACACCGGGACCCTTTCCCGATGAAGCGGGGAAAGGAACCCTTGTCTCCAGGGGAGGAGTTTGAAACGGGGCTCCTCTTGAGTTGTGGCGGTACCCTCGGTGTTCCTCTCGATTGGAAACGGGTATGTCAGGGAAATTCTGGAGTTTCTGCAAGGGTGTGAAGGACTCTCTCGATGTTCAACAGGGAGGTGTGATTTCCCTCCATTCGCCGCAGCGGTAAAGGGCCTCATTTCGCCTGGAGGGGAAAACCTCTGGTTTTTATCAACTTGGGGCAGGTTCCTCTCGAGTTACGATGGGGACCTCAGGGACCACTCGTGTGGCCTCAGGAAAGGGCAGTCACCATGCGAGTTGCGAGGGGCCTCTCGCGATTCCTCTCCAGTCTTTGCCGGGTCATAAGTTCTCATCTGGATCCGAGGCTGGAACCTGAGATTTCCTCTCTAGTGCTGACTTGGACCTTGGAGTACCTCTGGAGCCTCCACAAGTGAGTCAGGCCTCGTCTCGAGTGCAGACATGCTCGCCCACTTTCCTCTGGAGCTGTATCACCAGTGTCAGGCTTCCCATCGTGCTGACACAGGGATTTGTGGCTTTCCCTCAGGGCTTTCCCACAATGCTGTCACATGTGCTACCGGCCTATGAGTCGATACTAGTGGTGATAGTCGAGGAAGTGCAGGGAAATCAGGTTCATCAGAGTGGATTGAGACATTTGGGGGGCTTTTGGAATGGTGGCACGAACCCTGGAGTTCCTCTCGACTTTCCTGTGGAGAGCACCTCCTCTTGAGTTGTGACGGGAACGCCAGGAATCCTTTTCCTATGAAGGAGGGAAAGGAACCCTCATTTTCAGAGGAGGAGGGGGAGAATTGGCTCCTCTTGAGTTTGGCGGGACTCTCGGTGTTCCCCTAGAGTGGAGACTGATATGTCGGGGAACTTCTTGAGTTGCAGCAAGGGTGTAAAGGACCCTTTCGAGGTACAAGAGGGAAGATGTGATTTCTGTTGAGATGCCGCAGTGGAAAAGGGCCTCATCTTGCCTGGATGGGAGAACCTCCTGGTTTTTCTCAAGTTGTGGCAGGTTCCCCTCGAGTTACGACAGGGATGTTAGGGACCCACTCGTGTGGCCTCAGGAAAGGCCAGTCTCCATGCAAGTTGTGAGGGGCCTCTCAGGATTCCTCTCCAGTCGGTGCCGGGTCCTAAGTCCTCATCTGAAGCTAAGGCCTGAAACTGAGGTTTCCTCTCCAGTGCCGACATGGATCTTGGGGTTCCTCTGGAGTCTCCACAGGGGAGTCAGGCCTCGTCTCAAGTGGAGAGATGTACGTCCGCTTTACCCCCGAACTTTAGAAGCAGTGTCAAGCTTCCCATCGACTTGACACAGGAATCTGTGGTTTTCCCCCAATGCATTCCCACAGGGCTGTCACACGTGCCCCCGGGGTGTGAGTCGATACTAGGGGTGACAGTCGAGACAGTGCAGGCAATTCAGGTTCATCTGAGTGGACTGAGACATTTGGGGGGCTTTTGGAATGGTGGCACGATCCTTGGAGTTCCTTTCGGCTTTCTTGTGGAGAGCGACTCCTCTTGAAGTGCGACAGGAACGCTGGGAATCCTTTTCATAAGAATAAGGGAAAGGTACCCTTATCTCCAGTGAAGGAGGGGGATAAGGGGTTACTCTTGAGTTTGGCGGGACCCTCGGTGTTCCCCTCGAGTGGAGACTGATATGTTGGGGAATTTCTTGGGTTGCTGCAAGGGTGTGAAGGACCCTTTTGAGGTACAAGAGGGAAGGTGTGATTTCCCTCGAGACACCACAGTGGAAAAANGAGTGGAGACTGATATGTTGGGGAATTTCTTGGGTTGCTGCAAGGGTGTGAAGGACCCTTTTGAGGTACAAGAGGGAAGGTGTGATTTCCCTCGAGACACCACAGTGGAAAAAGGCCTCAACTCGCCTGGAGGGGAGAACCTCCTGGTTTTTCTCGAGTTGTGGCAGGTTCCTCTCGAATTATGATGGGGACCTCAGGGAACCACTCGTGTGGCCTCAGGAAGGCCAGTCTTCATGAATGTTGTGAGGGGCCTCTTGAGATTCTTCTGCAGGCGGTGCCGGGACCTATGTGCTTGTCTGGAGCTGAGGCCAGAGCCTGAGGTTTCCTCTCCAGTGCTGACATGGATCTTGGGGTTCCTCTAGAGTCTCCACAGAGGAGTCAGGCCTCGTCTCTAGTGCAGACATGCACGTCCGCTTTCCTTCCAGGCTGTAGCACCAGTGTCAGTCTTCCCATCATGTTGACACTGGGAATTGTGGCTTTCCCTTGAGGCTTTCCTACAGGTCTGTTAACACTTACCACAGTGGTGTGAGTAAATAATTGGTGTGAAAGTCGAGGCAGTGCAGGGAAATCAGGTTCCTCTGGAGTGGACTGAGACATTTGGGGGTCTTTTGGAATGGTGGCACGACCCCTGAGGTTCCTCTCAATTTCCTGAGGGCGCCTCCTCTTGAGATGTAACAGGAACGCCGGGAATCCTTTCCCGAAGAAGCAGGGAAAGGAACCCTCATCTCAAGTGGAGGAGGGGGATAACCGGGCTCTTCTTGAGTTGTGGCAGGACCCTCGGTGTTCCTCTCGAGTGGAGACGGGTATGTCAGGGAACTTCTTGAGTTGCTGAAAGTGTGTGAAAGACCCTTTCGAGGTTCACGAGAGAAGGTGCCATTTCCCTCGAGATGCCGCAGCTGAAAAGGGCCTCATCTCACTGGGATGGGGAACCTCCTGGTTTTTCTCGAGTTGTGGCAGGTTCCTCTCGAGTTACGATGGGGACCTTAGGGAACCGCTTGAGTGGCCTCAGGAAAGGCCAGTCTCCATGAGAGTCAGGAAAGGCCAGTCTCCATGCGAGTTGCCTCTCGGGATTCCTCGCCAGTCGGTGCCGGGTCCTAAGTCCTCATCTGGAGCCGAGACCAGAACCTGAGGTTTCCTCTCCAGTCCTGTTATGGACCTTGGGGTTCCTCTAGAGTCTTCACAGGGGTGTCAGGCCTCATCGCGAGTGGAGACATGCGCATCTGCTTTCCTCCCGAGCAGTGGGAGCAGCAGTGTCAGACTTCCCGTCGAGTTGACACAGGGATCTGTGGCTTTCCCTCGAGGCTTTCCCACAGGGCTGTCACACGTGCCACCGTGGTGTGAGTCGATACTTGGGGTGACAGTCGAGGCAGTGAAGGGAAATCCGGTTCCTCTGGAGTGGACTGAGNCCCGTCGAGTTGACACAGGGATCTGTGGCTTTCCCTCGAGGCTTTCCCACAGGGCTGTCACACGTGCCACCGTGGTGTGAGTCGATACTTGGGGTGACAGTCGAGGCAGTGAAGGGAAATCCGGTTCCTCTGGAGTGGACTGAGACATTTCGGGGTCTTTTGGAATGGTGGCATGACACCTGGAGTTTCTCTAGACTTTCCTGTTGAAGGTGCCTCCTCTTGAGATGCGACGTGAAGGCCTGAATCCTTTCCCAAAGAAACGGGGAAAGGAACCCTCATCTCAAGCGCAGGAGGGGGAAACGGTGCTGCACTTGAATTTGGCAGAACCCTCGGTTTTCCTGTTGAGTGGAGACAGGTATGTCGGGGAACTTCTTGAGTTGCTGCAAGGGTGTGATGAACCCTTTCGAGGTTCAAGAGGAAAGGTGTGATTTCCCTCGAGACAGCAGAGTGGAAAAGGACCTCATCTCACCTGGAGGGGAGAACCTGCTGTTTTTTCTCGAGTTGCAGCAGGATCCTCTCGAGTTACGATGGGACCTCAGGGACCAGCTCGTGTGGCCTCGGGAAAGGCCAGTCTCTGTGCGAGTTGTGAGGGGCCTCTTGGGATTCGTCTCTAGTTGGTGCCGAGTTCTAAGTCCTCACCTTGAGCCAAAGCCGGAACCTGAGGTTTCCTCTCCAGTGCTGACATGGATCTTGGGGTTCCTCTGGAGTCTCCACAAGAGAGTCAGGCCTGGTCTCGAGTGGAGACATACATGTCCGCTTTCTTCCCGAGCTGTAGCTGCAGTGTCAGTTTTCCTGTTGAGTTGACACAGGGATCTGTGGCTTTTCCTAGAGGATTTCCCACATGGCTGTCACACGTGGAACCTTGGTGTGAGTCAATACTCGGGGTGACAGTCGAATCAGTGCAGGGTAACCAGTTTCCTCTGGAGTGGACTGAGAATTTGAGGGTCTTTAGAATTGCGGAACGACCCCTGGTGTTCCCCTCGACTTACCTTTGTAGAGTGCTTCCACTTGAGTTGAGATGGGAATGCCAGAAAACCTTTCCCAACGAAGCAGGGAAAGGAACCCTCATCTGGAGTGGAGAAGGGGGAAACGGGGTCCTCTTGTCTTTGGCGTGACCCTCGGTGTTCCTCTTGAGTGAAGATGGGTGTGTCAGGGAACTTCGTGAGTTGCAGCAAGGGTGTGAAGGACTCTTTCGAGGTTCAAGAGGGAAGGCGATATTTCCCTCGAGACACTGGAGTGGAAAAGAGTCTCATCTCGCCTGGAGGAAAGAACCTCCTGGTTTTTCTCGAGTTGCTGCAGCTTCCTTTCAAGTTACGATGGGGACCTCAAGGACCCGTTCGTGTGGCCTCAGGAAAGGCCAGTCTCCATTCAAGGTGCAATAGGCGTCTTGGGATTCCTCTCCAGTCGGTGCTGGGTCCTACGTCCTCGTCTGGAGCCGAGGCTGGAACCTCAGGTTTCCTCTCCAGTGCTGACATGGATCTTGGTGTTCCTCTGGAGTCTCCACAGGGGGGTCAGGCCTCGTCTAGAGTGGAGACATGCACGTCCGCTTTCCTCCTGAGCTCTAGCAGCAGTGTCAACCTTTCCATCGAGTTGACAGAGGGATCTGTAGCTTTCCCTCGAGGCTTTCCCACAGGGCTGTCGCACGTGCCACTGTTGTGTGAGTCAATACACAGGGTGAAAGTCGAGGCAGTGCAGGGAAATCAGGTTAATCTGGAGTGGACTGAGACATTTGGTGGTCTTTTGGAATGGTGGCACGACCCCTGGAGTTCCTCTCAACTTTCCTTTTGAGAGTGCCTTCTCTTGAGATGCGACAGGATCTCTGGGAATCCTTTCCCGATGAAGCAGGGAAAGGAATCCTCATCTCGAGCAGAGGAGCGTGAAACAGGGCTCCTCTTAAGTTGTGGCTGGACCCTCATTGTTCCTCTCGAGTAGAGACGGGTATTTAGGGGAACTTCTTGAGTTGTTGCAAGGGTGTGATGGACCCTTTCGAGGTTCAAGAGGAAGGTGTGATTTCTCTCAAGATGGCAGAGTGGAAAGGGGCCTCATCTAGCATGGAGGGGAGAACCTCCTGGTTTTTCTCCAATTGAGGCAGGTTCCTCTCGAGTTACAAAGGGGACCTAGGGACCTGCTCGAGTGGCCTCAGGAAAGGCCAGTCTCAATGCAACTTGCAAGGGGCCTCTTGGGATTCCTCTCCAGTCGATGCTGGGTCCTAAGTCCTCATCTGGAGACGAGGCCAGAACCTGATGTTCCCTCTCAAGTGCTGTTATGGTTCTGGGGTTCCTCTGGAGTCTCCACAGTGGAGTCAGGCCTCTGTTGACTGGAAACATGCACGTCCATATTCCTGCCGAGCTGCAGCAGCAGTGTCAGTCTTCCCGTCGAGTTGACACAGGGATCTGTGATTTTCCCTCTAGGCTTTCCCACAGGGCTGTCACACGTGCCACCGTGGTGTGAGTCCATACTCGTGGTGACAGTCAAGGCAGCGCAGGGAAATCAGGTTCCTCTGGAGTGGACTGAGCCATTTGTGGGTCTTTTGGAATGGTGGTACGACCCCTGGAGTTCCTCTCAACTTTCCTGTAGAGAGTGCCTTCTCTTGAGATGCGTCGGGAACGCCAGGAATCCTTTCCCGACAAAGCAGGGAAAGGAGCTCTCATCTCGAGCGGAAGAGGGGAAACAGGGCTCCTCTTGATCTGTGGTGTCACCCTTGGTGTTCCTCTCGAGTGGAGACGGGTATGTCGAGGAATTTCTTGAGTTTCTGCAAGGGTGTGAAGGACCCTTTCGAGGTTCAAGAAGGAAGGTGTAATTTCCCCCTAAATGTCGCAGCGGAAAATGGCCTCATCTGGCCTGGAGGAAAGAACCTCTTGGTTTTTCTTGAGTTGTGGCAGGTTCCTCTCGAGTTATGACGGGGACCTCAGGGACCCACTTGTGTGGCCTCAGGAAAGGCCAGTCTCCATGCGAGTTGCGAGGGGCCTCTTGGGATTCCTCATCAGTGGGTACCAGGTCCTAAGTCCTCATCTGGAGCTGAGGCCGGAACCTGAGATTTCCTCTCCGGTGCTCACATGGATCTTGGGGTTCTTCTGGAGTCTCCAGAGGGGAATCCTGCCTGGTCTTGAGTGGAGACATGCACGTCTTCTTTCCTCCTGAGCTGTAGCAGCAGTGTCAGGCTTCCCGTCGAGTTGACACAGGGATCTGTGATTTTCCCTCTAGGCTTTCCCTAGAGGAAAAGGAAAGGACACACGTGTCACCGTGTCACCGTGTCACCGTGGTGTGTCGATACTCAGTGTGACAGTGCAGGGCAATCAGGTTCATCTGGAGTGGACGAGACATTTGGGGGTCTTTTGGAATGGTGGCATGACACCTGAAGTTCCTCTCGACTTTCTAGTTGAGAGCGCCTTCTCTTGAGATGTGACGGGAACGCTGTGAAACCTTTCCTGACGAAGTAGGGAAAGGAACCCCCCTCTCGAGTGAAGGAGGGGGAAACGGGGCTCCTCTTGAGTATGACGGGAACCACGGTGTTCTCTTGAGTGGAGACGGCTATATCAGGGAACTTCTTGAGTTGCTGCAAGGGTGTGAAGGGCCCTTTCGAGGTTCAAGAGGGTAGGTGTGATTTCCCTGAGAGGCCACAGTGGAAAAGGGCCTCATTTCGCCTGGAGGGGAGAACCGCCTGGTTTTTCTCGAGTTGCGGCTGGTTCCTCTGGAGTAACGAAGGGGACCTCAGGGACCCGCTCCTGTGTCCTCAGGAAAGGCCAGTCACCATGCGAGTTACCAGGTGCCTCTTGGGATTCCTCTCCAGTCGGTGCCAGGTATGAAGTCCTCGTCTAGAGCCGAGGCTGGAATCTGAGGTTTCCTCTCCATTGCTGACATGGATCTTGGGGTTCCTCTGGAGTTTTCACAGGGGAGTCAGGCCTCGTCTCGAGTGGGTACATGCACGACCACTATCCTCCCGAGCTGTTGCCGCAGTGTTATTCTTCTGGTAGAGTCGACACAGGGATCTGTGTCTTAACCTCGAGGCTTTCCCACAGGGCTGTCACACGTGCCACCATGGTGTGACTCGATACTCGAGGTGACAGTAGAGGCAGTGGAGGAAAATCAGGTTCCTCTAGAGTGGACTGAGACATTTGGCGGTCTTTTGGTATGGTTGCAGGACCCCTGGAGTTCCGCTCGACTCTCCTGTTGGGAGCGCCTCCTCTTGAGATGTGACAGGAACGTCGGGAATCCTTTCCTGAAGCAGGGAAGGAACCCTCATCTCAAGCAGAGTAGGGGGAACGGGGCTCCTCTTGAGTTGTGGCGGTTCCCTAGGTGTTCCTCTCGAGTGGAGCTGGGTTTGTCGGGGAACTCCTTGAGTTGCAGCAAGGGTGTGAAGGACCCTTTCGAGTTTCAAAGGGAAGGTGTGATTTCCCTCGATACGCCACAGAGAAAAAGGGCCTCATCTCACCTGGATGGGAGAACCTCATGGTTTTTCTTGAGTTGCGGCAGGTTCCTCTAGAATTACGGTGGGGACCTCAGGGACCCGCTCGTGTGGCCTCCGGAAAGGCCAGTCTCCATGCAAGTTTCGAAGGTCATCTTGGGATTCCTCTCCAGTCGGTGCCAGGTCCTAAGTCCTCATCTGGAGCCGAGACCGGAACCTGAGATTTCCTCTCCAGTGCTGACATGAATATTGGGGTTCCTCTGGAGTCTCTAAGGGGAAGTCAGGCCTTGTCTCGAGGGGAGACATGCATGTCCACCTTCCTCCCGAGCTGCAGCAACAGTGTCAGGCTCCCGTCGAGTTGACAAAGGGATCTGTGGCTTTCCCTCAAGGCTATCACACAGGCTGTCACACGTGCCACTGTGGTGTGAGTCGATACTCGGGGTGATAATCAAGGCAGTGCAGGGAAATCAGGTTCCTCTGGAGTAACGAAGGGGACCTCAGAACCAGCCGCAACTCGAGAAAAACCAAATGTCTGAGACATTTGGGGGTCTTTTGGAAAGGTGGCACGACCTCCGGAGTTCCTCTCAAATTTCCTGTTGAGAGTGCCTCCTCTTGAAATGTGACGGGAACACCAGGAATCCTTTCCTGATGAAGCAGGGAAAGGAACCCTCATCTCGAGTGGAGGAGGGAGAAATTGGGCTCCTCTTGAATTGTGGAGGGAGCGTCGGTGTTCCTCTCGGATGGAGAACGGTTTGTCAGGGAACTTCTTGAGTTGCAGCAAGGGTGTGAATTACACGTTCAATGATCAAGAGATAAAGTGTGATTTCCCTCAATAAGCAGCAGTGGAAAAGGGCCTCATCTTGCCTGGAGGGGAGAACTTCCTGGTTTTTCCCTAGTTGNGAGTTGACAAAGGGATCTGTGGCTTTCCCTCAAGGCTATCACACAGGCTGTCACACGTGCCACTGTGGTGTGAGTCGATACTCGGGGTGATAATCAAGGCAGTGCAGGGAAATCAGGTTCCTCTGGAGTAACGAAGGGGACCTCAGAACCAGCCGCAACTCGAGAAAAACCAAATGTCTGAGACATTTGGGGGTCTTTTGGAAAGGTGGCACGACCTCCGGAGTTCCTCTCAAATTTCCTGTTGAGAGTGCCTCCTCTTGAAATGTGACGGGAACACCAGGAATCCTTTCCTGATGAAGCAGGGAAAGGAACCCTCATCTCGAGTGGAGGAGGGAGAAATTGGGCTCCTCTTGAATTGTGGAGGGAGCGTCGGTGTTCCTCTCGGATGGAGAACGGTTTGTCAGGGAACTTCTTGAGTTGCAGCAAGGGTGTGAATTACACGTTCAATGATCAAGAGATAAAGTGTGATTTCCCTCAATAAGCAGCAGTGGAAAAGGGCCTCATCTTGCCTGGAGGGGAGAACTTCCTGGTTTTTCCCTAGTTGTGGCAGGTTCCTCTTGAGTTACAACTTGGAACTCAGGGACCCACTTATGTGGCCTCAGGAAAGGCCAGTTTCCATACGAGTTGTGAGGGGTCTCTCGGGATTCCTCTTCAGTAGGTGCCGGCTCCTAAGTCCTTGTCTGGAGACGAGGTCAGAACCTGAGATTTCCTCTCCATTGCTGACATGGATCTTGGGGTTCCTCTGGAGCCTCCACAGGGGATTCAGGCCTCATCTCGAGTGGAGACATGCACTTCCACTTTCCTCCCGAGCTGTAGCAGCAGTGTCAGACTACTCGTCGAGTTGACACAGGGATCTGTGGCTTTTCCTTGAGGCTTTCCCACAGGACTGTCTCACGTGCCACTGTGGTGTGAGTTGATACTCGGGGTGACAGTCGAGGCAGTGCAGGGAAATCAGGTTCCTCTGGAGTGGACTGAGAAATTTGGGGGTCTTTTGGAATGGTGACACGACCCCTGGAGTTCCTCTCGACTTGCCTGTTGAAAGCGCCTCCTCTTGAGTTGTGACAGGAACGCCGGGAAACCTTTCCCAACGTAGAAGGGAAAGGAACCCTCATTTCGAGTGAAGAAGGGGGAAACGGGGCTCCTCTTCTGTTGTGGCTGGACCCTCGGTGTTCATCTCGAATGGAGACGGGTATGTCGGGGAACATCTTGAGTAACAGCAAGAGTGTGAAGGACACTTTCGAGGTTCAAGAGGAAAGGTGTGATTTCCCTCAAGATGCCGCAGCGGAAAAGTGCCTCATCTCGCATGGATCAGAGAACCTCCTGGTTTTTCTAGAGTTGTTGCGGGTTCCTCTCGAGTTACAACAGGGAACTCAGGGACCCGCTCGTGTGGCCTCAGGAAAGGCCAACCTCCATGCTAATTGTGAGGGGACTCTCGGGATTCCTCTCCAATCGGTTCCGGGTCCTAAGTCCTCGTCTGGAGCCAAGACCAGAACCTGAGGTTTCCTCTCCAGTGCTGTTATGGACCTTGGGGTTCCTCTAGAGTCTCCACAGGGGAGTAAGGCCTCGTCGCAACTGGAGACATGCACGTCTGCTTTCCTCCCGAGCTGTAGCAGCAGTGTCAGGCTTCCTGTCGAGTTGACACAGGAATCTGTGGCTTTCCCTCGAGTCTTTCCCACAGGGATAACACACGTGCCACCATGGTGTGAGTAGATACTAGGGGTGACAGTCGAGGCAGTGCAGGGAAATCAGGTTCCTCTGGAGGGGACTGAGACATTTGGGGGTCTTTTGGAATGGTGGCATGACCTCTGGAGTTCCTCTCAATTTCCTGTTGAGGGTGCCTCCTCNGGGGTGACAGTCGAGGCAGTGCAGGGAAATCAGGTTCCTCTGGAGGGGACTGAGACATTTGGGGGTCTTTTGGAATGGTGGCATGACCTCTGGAGTTCCTCTCAATTTCCTGTTGAGGGTGCCTCCTCTTGAGATGCAACGGGCACGCCAGGAATTCTTTCCCAACGAAGCTGGGAATGGAACCCTTATCTCAAGCAGAGGAGGGGTACAGTGGGGTCCTCTTGAGTATGGCGGGACCCTCGGTGTTCCTCTCGAGTGGAGGCGGGTATGTTACGGAACTTCTTGAGTTGCAGCAATGGTGTGAAGGACCCTTTCAAGGATCAAGAGGGAAGGTGTGATTTCCCTCTAGATGCCGCAGTGGAAAAGGGCTACATCTCGCCTTGAGGAAGGAACCTCCTGCTTTTTCTCGAGTTGCGGCAGGATCCTCTCGAGTTAAGACAAGGACCTCTGGAACACACTTGTGTGGCCTCAGGAAAGGCCAGTCTCCATTCGAGTTGCGTGGGGCTTTTTGGGATTCCTCTCCAGTCGGTTCTGGGTTCTAATTCTTCGTCTGGAGCCAAAGACAGAACCTGAGGTTCCCTCGCGGTGCTGACATTCATCTAGGGGTTCCTCTGGAGTCTCCAAAGGGGAGGCAGGCTTCGTGTACAGTGGAGACATGCATGTCCGCTTTCCTACCGAGCTGTAGCAGCAGTGTCAGGCTTCCCATCAAGTTGACACAGGGATCTCTGGCTTTCCCTCGAGGCTTTCCCACAGGACTGTCACACGTGCCACCGTGGTGTGAGTCGATACTCGGTGTGACATTCTAAGCAGTGCAGGGAAATCAGGTTCAACTGGAGTGGACTGAGACATTTGGGGGTCTTTTGGAAGGGTGGAACGACCCCTTTTGTTCCTCTCCACTTTCCTTTGGAGAGCGCCTCCTCTTGAGGTGCGACGGGCACACCGGGAATCCTTTCCCGACGAAGACGGGAAAGGAATCCTCATCTCGATCAGAGGAGGGGGAAACAGGGCTCCTCTTGAGTTTGGTGGGACCCTCAGTGATCTTCTCGATTTGAGACGGGTATGTCGGGGAACTTCTTGAGTTGCTGCAAGGGTGTGATGGATCCTTTCGAGGTTCAAGAGGGAAGGTGTGATTTCCCTTGAGACAGCAGAGTGGTAAAGGACTTCACCCCACCTGGAGGGGAGAACCTGCTGTTTTTTCTCGAGTTACAAATAGCTGTGAAAAGAAGAGAGGCAAAAAGCAAAGGAGAAAAGGAAAGATATAAGCACCTGAATGCAGAGTTCCAAAGAATAGCAAGAAGAGATAAGAAAGCCTTCTTCAGCGATCAATGCCAAGAAATAGAGGAAAAGAACAGAATAGGAAAGACTAGAGATCTCTTCAAGAAAATTAGAGATACCAAGGGAACATTTCATGCAAGGATGGGCTTGATAAAGGACAGAAATGGTATGGACCTAACAGAAGCAGAAGATATTAAGAAGAGGTGGCAAGAATACACGGAAGAACTGTACAAAAAAGATCTTCACGACCCAGATAATCATGATGATGTGATCACTCATCTAGAGCCAGACATCTTGGAATGTGAAGTCAAGTGGGCCTTAGAAAGCATCACTACGAACAAAGCTAGTGGAGGTGATGGAATTCCAGTTGAGCTGTTTCAAATCCTGAAAGATGATGCTGTGAAAGTGCTGCACTCAATCTGCCAGCAAATTTGGAAAACTCAACAGTGGCCACAGGACTGGAAAAGGTCCGTTTTCATTCCAATTCCAAAGAAAGGCAATGCAAAAGAATGCTCCAATTACCGCACAATTGCACTCATCTCACATGCTAGTAAAGTAAT
>SJYH01001083.1:423525-473896 GCA_006408735.1 Sylvicapra grimmia
AAGAGTTGACTCATTGGAAAAGACTCTGATGCTGGGAGTGATTGGGGGCAGGAGGAGAAGGGGACGACCGAGGATGAGATGGCTGGATGGCATCACTGACTCAATGGATGTGAGTCTGAGTGATCTCCGAGAGATGGTGATGAACAGGGAGGCCTGGCGTGCTGCAATTCATGGGGTCACAAAGAGTCGGACTTGACTGAGCAACTGAACTGAACCTCTCGAGTTACGACGGGGACCTCAGGGACCCACTCGTGTGGCCTCAGGAAAGACCAGTCTCCATGCGAGTTACGAGGGGCCTCTCGAGATTCCTCTCTGGTCGGTGTCGGGTCCTAAGTCCTCATCTTGAGCCGAGACCAGAACCTGAGGTTTCCTCTCCAGTGCTGACATGGATCTAGGGGTTCCTCTGGAGTCTCCACAGGGAGTCAGGCCTCGTCTCGAGTGGAGACATGCACGTCCGCTTTCCTTCCGAGCTGTAGCAGCAGTGTCAGGCTTCCCGTAGAGTTGACACAGGGATCTGTGGCTTTCCCTCGAGGCTTTCCCACAGGGATGTCACACATGCCATCGTGGTGTGATTCGATGCTTGGTGTGGCATTCGAGGCAGTGCAGGGCAATTAGGTTAATCTGGAGTGGACTGAGACATTTGGTTGTCATTTTGAATGGTAGCATGACCTCTGGAGTTCCACTTGACTTTCCTGTTGAGAGTGCCTTCTCTTGAGATGCAACGGGAATGCCGGGAATCCTTTTTCGATGAAGCAGGGAAAGAACCCTCATCTCGAGTGGAGGAGAGGAAAACGGGGCTCCTCTTGAGTTGTGGCGGGACCCTCGGAGTTCCTGTCGACTGTAGACGGGTATGTCAGGGAACTTCTTGAGTTTCTGCAAGGGTGTGAAGGACCCTTCCGAGGTTCAAGAAGGAAGGTGTGATTTCCCTCGAGATGCCGCAGTGGAAAAGGGCATCATCTTGCCTGGAGGGGAGAACTTCCTGGTTTTTCTCGAGTTGCGGCAGGTTCCTCTCGAGTTATGACGGGGACCTCAGGAACCTGCTCGTGTGGCCTCAGGAAAGGCCAGTCTCCATGCAAGTTGCNATGGCGGGACCCTCGGAGTTCCTGTCGACTGTAGACGGGTATGTCAGGGAACTTCTTGAGTTTCTGCAAGGGTGTGAAGGACCCTTCCGAGGTTCAAGAAGGAAGGTGTGATTTCCCTCGAGATGCCGCAGTGGAAAAGGGCATCATCTTGCCTGGAGGGGAGAACTTCCTGGTTTTTCTCGAGTTGCGGCAGGTTCCTCTCGAGTTATGACGGGGACCTCAGGAACCTGCTCGTGTGGCCTCAGGAAAGGCCAGTCTCCATGCAAGTTGCCAGAGGCCTCTCTGAATTCCTCTCCAGTCAGTGCCAGGTCCTAAGTCCTCGTCTGGAGCCAAGGCCGGAACCTGAGGTTTCCTCTCCAGTGCTGACATGGACCTTGGGATTCCTCTGGAGTCTCCACAGGGGAGTCAGGCCTCATCTCAAGTGGAGATATGCACTTCCGTTTTCCACCCAAGCTGTAGCAGCAGTGTCAGGCTTCCTATCGAGTTGGCACAGGGATCTGTGGCTTTCCCTCGAGGCTTTCCCAGAGGGCTGTCACACGTGCCACCATGGTGTGACTTGATCAGGCACCTCATGGACCTGATCATGCGGCCTCAGGAAAGGCCAGTCTCCATGCAAGTTGTGAGATGCCTCTCGGGATTCCTCTCCAGTCAGTGCCGGATCCTAAGTCCTTATCTTGAGCCGAGGAGGTAATCTGAGGTTTCTTCTCCAGTTCTGACATGGATCTTGGGGTTCCTCTGGAGTCTCCCTAGGGGAATCAGGCCTCATTTCGAATGGAGACATGCACAAACGCTTTCCTCCTGAGCTGTAGCAGCAGTGTCAGGCTTCCTGTCACTTGACACAGGGAATTGTGGCTTTTCCACAAGGCTTTCCCACAGGGCTGTCACACGTGCCACCAGGGTGTGAGTCGATACTCGGGGTGACAGTCGAGGCAGTGCAGGGAAATCAGGTTCCTCTGGAGAGGACTGAGACATTTGGGGGTCTTTTGGAATGGTGGCATGACCCCTGGATTTCCTCTTGACTTTCCTGTTGAGATCGCCTCCTCTTGAGTTGCTATGGGAATGCCGGGAATCCTTTCCCGACGAAGCAGGGAAAAGAACCCTCATCTTGAGCAGTGGAGGTGAAAACAGGGCTCCTCTTGAGTTGTGGCGGGCCCCACGGTGTTCCTCTTGAGTGGAGACGGGTATGTCGGGGAACTTCTTGTGTTGCTGCAAGGCTGTGAAGGATCCTTTCGAGTTTCAAGAGGGAAGGTGTGATTTCCCTCGAGATGCCACAGCGGAAAAAGACCTTATCTCATCTGGAGGGGAGAACCTCCTGGTTTTTCTCGAGTTGTGGCAGGTTCCTCTCGGGTTACAACGGGGACCTCAGGGACCCGCCCGTGTGGCTTCAGGAAAGGCCATTCTCCATTCGAGTTGCAAGGGGCCTCTTGGGATTCTTCTCCAGTCGGTGCCTGGTCCTAAGTCCTCGTCTGGAGCCAAATCTGAAACCTGAGTTTTCCTCTCCAGTTCTGACATGGATCTTGGGGTTCCTCTGGAGTCTCCACAGGGGAGTCAGCCCTCCTCCCGAGTGGAAACATGCACGTCCGCTTTCCTCCTGAGATGTAATAGCAGTGTCAGGCTTCCCGTCGAGTTGACATAGGGATCAGTGGCTTTCCCTCGAGGCTTTCCCACAGGGCTGTCACACGTGCCACCGTGGTGTTACTCAGTACTTGGGAAGACAGTCGAGGCAGTGCAGGGAAATCAGGTTCTTCTGGAGTGGACTGAGACATTTGGGGGTCTTTTGGATTGGTGGCTCGACCCCTTGAGTTCCTCTCGACTTTCCTGTTGAGAGCACCTCCTCTTGAAATGCGACGGGATCACTGGGAATCCTTTCCCAACGAAGCAGGGAAAGGAACCCTCATCTCGAGCGGAGGTGGGGGAAACAGGCTCCTCTTGAGTTGTGGTGGGACCATGGGTATTCCTAGCGAATCGAGACGGGTATGTCGGTGAACTTCTTGAGTTGCTGCAAGGGTGTAAAGGACCCTTTCTAGGTTCAAGAGGGAAGGTGTGATTTCCCTCGAGATGCTGCAGTGGAAAAGGGCCTCATCTCGCCTGGAGGGGAGAACCTCCTGGTTTTTCTCGAGTTGTGGCAGATTCCTCTTGAGTTACAAAGGGGACTTCAGGGACCCTCTCGTGTGGCCTCAGGAAAGGCCAGTCTCCATGCGAATTGTGAGGGCCCTCTCGGGATTCCTCTCCAGTCTGTTTGGGGTCCTAAGTCCTCATCTGGAGCCAAGGCCGGAAACTGAGGTTTCCTCTCCACTGCTGACAATGATCTTGGGGTTCCTCTGGAGTCTCCACAGAGGAGTCAGGCCTCGTCTTGAGTGGAGACATGCACGTCTGCTTTCCTCCTGACCTGTAGCAGCAGTGTCAGGCTTCCCGTCGATTGACACAGGGATGTGTGTGTTTCCCTCGAGGCTTTCCCACAGGGCTGTCACATATGCCACTGTGCTGTGAGTCGATACTTGCGGTGACAGTCGAAGCAGTGCTGGGAAATCAGGTTCATCTAGAGTGGACTGAGACTTTTGGCGGTCTTTTGGAATTTTGGCATGACCCCTGGAGTTCCTCTCGACTTTCCTGTGGAGAACGCCTCCTCTTGAGATGCGACAAGAAAGCCGGGAATCCTTTGCAATGAAGCAGGGAAAGGAACTCTCATCTCGAGTGGAGGAGGGGGAACCGGGGCTCCTATTGAGTTGGGGTGGGACCCTCGTTGTTCCTCTCGCATGGAGACGGGTATGTCGTGGAACGTCTTGAGTTGCTGCAAGGTTCAAGAGGTTCAAGGGGGAGGTTCAAGAGGGAAAGTGTGATTTCCCTTGAGACGCCGCAGTGGAAAAGGGCCTCATCTCACCTGGAGGGGAGAACCTCCTGGTCTTTCTTGAATTGTGGCCGGTTCCTCTCAAGTTACGATGGGGACCTCAGGGACCCGCTAGTGTGGGCTCAGGAAAGGCCATTCTCCATGGAGTTGCGAGGGGCCTCTCGGGATTCCTCTCCAGTCAGTGATGGGTCCTAAATCCTCGTCTGGATCTGAGGCCAGAACCTGAGGTTTCCTCTCCAGTGCTGACATGGATATTGGGGTTCCTCTGGAGCCTCCAACAGGGAGTCAGGCCTCGTCTCGAGTGGAGACATGCACGTCCACTTTCCTCCTGAGATGTAGCAGCAGTGTCAGGCTTCCCGTCGAGTTGACACAGGGATCTGTGTCTTTCCCTCGAGGCTCTCCTACAGGGCTGTCACACGTGCCACCGTGGTGTGAGTTGATACTCGGGGTTTCTCTCGAGGCAGGGCAGGGAAATCAGGTTCCTCTGGAGTGGACTGAGACATTTGGGGGTCTTTTAGAATGGTGACACGACCACTGGAATTCCTCTCGATTTTTCTGTTGAGAGCACCTCCTCTTGAGATGTGACGTGAACGCCAGGAATCCTTTCCCAATGAAGCAGGGAATGGAACTCTCATCTTGAGGGGAGGAGGGGGAAACGAGGCTCCTCTTGAGTTGTGCTGGGACCCTCAATGTTCCTCTCGAGTGGAGACAGGTATGTCAGGGAACTTCTTGAGTTGCTGCAAGGGTGTGAAAGAACCTTTCGAGGTTCAAGAGGAAAGGTATGATTTCCCTCGAGATGCTGCAGCGGAAAAGGGCCTCATCTCGCCTGGAGGGGAGAACTTCCTGGTTTTTCTTGAGTTGGGGCAGTTTCCTCTCGAGTTACAACGGAGAGCTCAGGGACCCTCTCGTGTGGCCTCAGGAAAGTCAAGTCTTCGTGCAAGTTGCGAGGGGCCTCTTGGGATTCCTCTCCAGTCGGTGCCACATCCTAAGTCCTCATCTGGAGCCGAGGCGGGAAACTGAGTTTTCCTCTCCAGTGCTGACATGGATCTTGGGGTTCATCTGGAGTCTCCACAGGGGAGTCAGGCCTCGTCTTGGGTGGAGACATGCACGTCTGCTTTCCTCCCAAGCTGTAGCAGCCATTTCAGGCTTCCGGTCGAGTTGACACAGGGATCTGTGGCTTCCCTCGAGGCTTTCCCCACAGGGCTGTCACACATGCTACCATGGTGTGAGTTGATACTCGGGGTGACAGTCGAGGCAGTATAGGGAAATTAGGTTCCTCTGCAGTAGACTGAGACATTTTGGGATCTTTTGAAATGGTGGCACAACCCCTGGAGTTCCTCTCGACTTTCCAGTTGAGAGTGTCTCCTCTTGAGATGTGATGGAAACGTCGGGAATTCTTTCCTGACACAGCCAGGAAATGTACCCTCATCTGGAGCGGAGGAGGGGGTAACAGGTACCCTCTTGAGTTTGGCAGGACCCTCGTGGTTCCTCTTGAGTGGAGGCAGGTATGTCAGGGAACTTCTTGAGTTGCAGCAAGGGTGTGAAGGACCCTTTCGAGGTTCAAGAGGGAAGGTGTGATTTCGCACGAGGCGCCACAGCAGAAAAGGGCCCCATCTCACCTGGAGGGGAGAACTTCATTATTTTTCTCGAGTAGCAGCAGATTCCTCTTGAGGTTCAATGGGGGCCTCAGGGACCCGCTCATGTGCCCTCAGGAAAGGCCAGTCTCCATGCCAGTTGCGACGGGCCTCTCGGGATTCCTCTCCAGTCGGTGCCGGGTCCTATGTCCTCATCTAGAGCCAAGACCAGAATCTAAGGATTCCTCTCCAGTGCTGACACGGATCTTGGGGTTCCTCTGGAGTCTCCACAAGAGAGTCAGGCCTCGCCTTGAGAGGAGACATGCACGTCTGCATTCCTCCCGAGCTGTAGCAGCAGTGTCAGGCTTTCTGTTGAGTTGACACAGGGATCTGTCACTTTCCCTCGAGCCTTTCCCACAGGGCTGTCACACGTGCCACCGTGGTGTGAGTCAATACTCAGGGTGATAGTCGAGGCAGTGCAGGGAAATCAGGTTCTTCTGTTGTGTATGGAGACTGTTGGGGGTCTTTTGGAATTGNTATGTCAGGGAACTTCTTGAGTTGCTGCAAGGGTGTGAAAGAACCTTTCGAGGTTCAAGAGGAAAGGTATGATTTCCCTCGAGATGCTGCAGCGGAAAAGGGCCTCATCTCGCCTGGAGGGGAGAACTTCCTGGTTTTTCTTGAGTTGGGGCAGTTTCCTCTCGAGTTACAACGGAGAGCTCAGGGACCCTCTCGTGTGGCCTCAGGAAAGTCAAGTCTTCGTGCAAGTTGCGAGGGGCCTCTTGGGATTCCTCTCCAGTCGGTGCCACATCCTAAGTCCTCATCTGGAGCCGAGGCGGGAAACTGAGTTTTCCTCTCCAGTGCTGACATGGATCTTGGGGTTCATCTGGAGTCTCCACAGGGGAGTCAGGCCTCGTCTTGGGTGGAGACATGCACGTCTGCTTTCCTCCCAAGCTGTAGCAGCCATTTCAGGCTTCCGGTCGAGTTGACACAGGGATCTGTGGCTTCCCTCGAGGCTTTCCCCACAGGGCTGTCACACATGCTACCATGGTGTGAGTTGATACTCGGGGTGACAGTCGAGGCAGTATAGGGAAATTAGGTTCCTCTGCAGTAGACTGAGACATTTTGGGATCTTTTGAAATGGTGGCACAACCCCTGGAGTTCCTCTCGACTTTCCAGTTGAGAGTGTCTCCTCTTGAGATGTGATGGAAACGTCGGGAATTCTTTCCTGACACAGCCAGGAAATGTACCCTCATCTGGAGCGGAGGAGGGGGTAACAGGTACCCTCTTGAGTTTGGCAGGACCCTCGTGGTTCCTCTTGAGTGGAGGCAGGTATGTCAGGGAACTTCTTGAGTTGCAGCAAGGGTGTGAAGGACCCTTTCGAGGTTCAAGAGGGAAGGTGTGATTTCGCACGAGGCGCCACAGCAGAAAAGGGCCCCATCTCACCTGGAGGGGAGAACTTCATTATTTTTCTCGAGTAGCAGCAGATTCCTCTTGAGGTTCAATGGGGGCCTCAGGGACCCGCTCATGTGCCCTCAGGAAAGGCCAGTCTCCATGCCAGTTGCGACGGGCCTCTCGGGATTCCTCTCCAGTCGGTGCCGGGTCCTATGTCCTCATCTAGAGCCAAGACCAGAATCTAAGGATTCCTCTCCAGTGCTGACACGGATCTTGGGGTTCCTCTGGAGTCTCCACAAGAGAGTCAGGCCTCGCCTTGAGAGGAGACATGCACGTCTGCATTCCTCCCGAGCTGTAGCAGCAGTGTCAGGCTTTCTGTTGAGTTGACACAGGGATCTGTCACTTTCCCTCGAGCCTTTCCCACAGGGCTGTCACACGTGCCACCGTGGTGTGAGTCAATACTCAGGGTGATAGTCGAGGCAGTGCAGGGAAATCAGGTTCTTCTGTTGTGTATGGAGACTGTTGGGGGTCTTTTGGAATTGTGGCACAACCCCTGGAGTTTCTCTCGACTTTCCTGTTGAGAGTGCCTCATCTTGAGATGTGACAGGAACACCGGGAATCCTTTCCCAACGAAGCAGGGAAAGGAGCCCTCATCTAGAGTGTAGGAGGAGGAAATGGGGCTTCTCTTGAGTTGTGGAGGGGCCCTCTGTGTTCCTGTTGAGTGGAGACGGTTATGCTGGGTAACTTCTTGAGTTGCTGCAAGGGTGTGAAGGACCCTTTAGCAGTTCAAGAGGTAAGGTGTGATTTCCCTCAAGACGCCGCAGCGGAAAAGGGCCTCATCTCACCTGGAGTGGAGAACCTCCTGGTTTTTCTCGAGTTGCAGCAGGTTTCTCTTGAGTTGCAATGTGGAACTCAGGAATCCACTCTTGCGGCCTCAGGAAAGGCCAGTCTCCATGCTAGTTGCCAGGGGCCTCTTGGGAGTCCTCTCCAGTCGGTGCTGGGTCTTAAGTCCTCGTCTGGAGCTGAGGCTGGAACCTCATGTTTCCTCTCCAGTGCTGACATAGATCTTGGGGTTCCTCTTGAGTATCCACAGGGGATTCAGGCCTTATCTTGAGTGGAGACTTGCACGTCCGTTTTCCTCCCGAGATATAGGAGCAGTGTCAGGCTTCCCATCGTGTTGACACAGGGAACTGTGGCTTTCCCTCAAGTCTTTCCCACAGGGCTGTCACACGTGCCACTGCAGTGTGAGTGGATACTCGGGGTGACAGTCGAGGCAGTGCAGAAAAATCAGGTTCTTCTGGAGTGGACCGAGACATTTGGGGGTCTTTTGGAACGGTGGCACGACAGCTGGTGTTCCTCTCGACTTTCCTATTGAGAGCGCCTCCTCTTGAGATGCGACGGGAATGCCGGGAATCCTTTCCCGAGAAGCAGGGAAAGGAACACTCATCTCGAGTGGAGGAGAGGGAAACGGGGCTCCTCTCCAGTTGTGGCAGGACCCTCAGTGTTGCTCTCGAGTGGAGACAGGTATGTCGGGGAAATTCTTGAGTTGCAGCAAAGGTGTGAAGGACCCTTTCGAGGTTCAAGAGGGAAGGTGTGATTTTCCTCGAGATGCCACAGCAGAAAAGGGCCTCATCTCGCCTGGAGGGGAGAACCTCCTGGTTTTTCTGGAGTTGCGGCAGGTTCCTCTTGAGTTATGACGGGGACCTCAGGGCCCCACTCCTGTGGCCTCAGGAAAGGCCAGTCTTCATGTGAGTTGCGAGGGGCCTCTCGGGATGCCTCTCGAGTTGGTGCTGGGTTCTAAGTCCTCATCTGGAGCCGAGGCCAGTACCTGAGTTTTCCTCTCCAGTCCTGACATGGATCTTGGGGTTCTGCTGGAGTCTCCCCAGGGAAGTCAGGCTTCATCTCGAATGGAGACATGCACGTACGCTTTCCTCCTGAGCTGTAGCAGCAGTATCAGGCTTCCAGTCAATTTGACACAGGGATCTCTTGCTTTCCCTCGAGGCTTTCCCACAGGACTATAACAGGTGCCACCGTGGTGTGAATCGATACTCGGGGTGACAGTCGAGGCAGTGCAGGGAAATCAGGTTCATCTGGAGTGGAGTGGGACATTTGGGTGCTTTTGAAATGCTGGCACGACCCCGGGAGTTCCTCCCGACATTCCTGTTGAGAGCACCTAGTCTTGAAATGCAACAGGAAAGCCAGGAATCCTTTCCCGATGAAGCAGGGAAAGGAACCCTCATCTAGAGTGAAGGAGGGGGAACCAGGGCTCCTCTTGAGTTTGGCGGGACCCTCGGTGTTCCTCTCTAGTGGAGACAGTTACGTCAGGAACTTTTTCAGTTGCAGCAAGGCTGTGAACAACCCTTTCCAGGTTCAAGAGGGAAGTTGTGATTTTCCTCAAAACCCCTCAGCGGAAAAGGGCCTCATCTCGCCTGGAGGGGAGAACCTCCTGGTTATTCTCGAGTTGCAGCAGGTTCCTCTCGAGTTACAATGGGGACCTCAGGGAACTGCTCATGTGGCCTCAGGAAAGGCCAGTCTCCATGCGAGTTGTGAGGGACCTCTCAGGATTCCTCTCCAATAGGTGCCGGGTCCTAAGTCCTCATCTGGAGCCGAGGCGCGAACCTGAGGTTTCCTCTTCAGTGTTGACATGGATCTTGCGGTTCCTCTGGAGCCTCCACAGTGGAGTCAGCCCTCGTCCCGAGTGTAGACATGCATGTCTGCTTTTGTCCCGAAGTTTAGCAGCAGTTTCAGGCTTCCCATAGAGTTGACAGAGCGATCTGTAGCTTTCCCTTGAAGCATGCCCACAGGCTGTCACACATGCCACTGTGGTGTGAGTCGATTCTTGCAGTGACAGTCGAGGCAGTTCAGGGAAATCAGGTTCCTCTGGAGTGGACTGAGACATTTGGGGGTCCTTTGGAATGGTGGCAGGACCCCTGGAGTTCCTCTCGCCTTTCCTGTGGAGAGTGCCTCTTCTTGAGAGGCGACGGGAATGCCAGGAATCCTTTCCCGACAAAGCAGGGAAAGGAACCCTCATCTCGAGTGGAGGAGGGGGAAACGGTGCTCCTCTTGAGTTTTGTGGGAACCTCGGTGTTCCTCTCGAGTGGACAAGGGTTTGTCGGGTAACTCCTGGAGTTGCAGCAAGGGTGTGAAGGATCCTTTCGAGATTCAAGAGGGAAGGTGTGATTTCCCTCAAGCACCGAGTGGAAAAGGGCCTCATCTTGCCTGGAGGGGAGAACCTCCTGGTTTTTCTCTAGTTGTGGCAGGTTCCTCTCGACTTACAATGGGGAGCAGGGAGGACCTGCTCCTGTGGCATCAGGAAAGGCCAGTCTCCATGCAAGTTGCGAGGGACCTCCCAGGATACCTCTCCAGTCGGTGCCGGGTCCTAAGTCCTCGTCTGGAGCCCAGGCCAGAACCTGAGATTTCCTCTCCAGAGCTGACATGGATCTTGGGGTTCCTCTGGAGTCTCCACAGGGGAGTCAGGCCTCGTCTCGAGTGGAGACATGCACGTCCACTATACTCCTGAGCTATAGCAGCAGTGTCAGGCTTCCTGTCGAGTTGACACAGGGATCTGTGGCTGTCCATCGAGGCTTTCCCACATGGCTGTCACACGTGCCACCATTTTGTGAGTCAATACTCGGGGTGACAGTCGAGGCAGTGCAGGGAAATCCGGTTCCTCTGGAGTGAACTGAGATATTTGCGGGTCTTTTGGAATGGTGGCACGACCCCTGGAGTTCCTCTCGGCTTGCCTGTTGAGAGTGCCTCCTCTTGAGATGTGACGGGAATGCCGGGAATCATTTCCCGAAGAAGCAGGGAAAGGAACCTTCATCTAGAGTGGAAAAGGGGAAATGGGGCTCCTCTTGAGATTGGCAGGACCTCAATGTTCCTCTCGAGTGGAGACAGGTATGTCTGTGAACTTCTTGAGTTGAGGCAAGGGTGTGAATGATCCTTTGGTGGTTCAAGATGGAAGGTGTGATTTCCCTTGAGACACCACAGAGGAAAAGGGCCTCATCTTGTCTGGAGGGAGAACCTCCTTGTTTTTCTCGAGTTGTGGCAGGTTCCTCTCAAGTGACAACGGAGACCTCAGGGACCCGATCATGTATCCTCAAGAAGGTGAGTCTCCATGCGAGTTGCGAGGTGCCTCTCAGGATACCTCTCCAGTCGGTTCTGGGTCCTAAGTCCTCGTCTGGAGCCAAGGCCAGAACCTGACGTTTCCTATCCAGAGCTGACATGGATCTTGGGGTTCCTCTGGAGTCTCCACAGGGGAGTCAGGCCTCATCTCGAGTGGAGACATGCACGTTTGATTTTCTCCCGAGCTGTAGCAGCAGTGTCAGGCTTCCTGTCGAGTTGACACAGGGATCTGTGGCTGTCCCTTGAGGCTTTCCCACAGGGCTGTCACAAGTGCCACTGTGGTGTGAGTTGATACTCGGGATGACAGTCAAGGCAGTGCAGGGTAATCAGGTTCCTCTGGAGTGCACTGAGTCATTTGGGGGTCTTTTTGAATGGTGGCACGATCCCTGGAGTTCCTCTCGACTTTCCTGTTTAGAGTGCCACCTCTTGAGATACGACTGGAACACTGGCAATCCTTTCCTGAAGGAGCGGGGAAGGAATCCTCATCACGAGTGGAGGGGGAAACGGGGCTCCTCTTGATTTTGGCGGGACCCTCGGTGTTCCTCTCGAGTGGAGACAGGTATGTTGGGTAACTTCTTGAGTTGCAGCAAGGGTGTGAAGGACCCTTTTGATGTTCAAGAGGGAAGGTGTGATTTCCCTCAAGACGCCACAGTGGAAAAGGGCCTCATCTAGCCTGGATGGGAGAACCTCCAGGGTTTTCTCGAGTTTCATCAGGTTCCTCTCAAGTTATAATGGGGACCTCAGGGACCCAATCGTGTGGCCTCAAGAAAGGCCATTCTTCATGCAAGTTGCGAGGGGCCACTCATGATTCCTCTCCAGTCGGTGCCGGGTCCTAAGTCTTCATTTGGAGCCGAGGCCAGAACCTGAGGTTTCCTCTCCAGTGCTGACATAGATCTTAGGGTTCCTCTGGAGTCTCCACAAGGAACTCAGTCCTCATCTCGAGTGGAGACATGCACGTTCACTTTCCTCCTGAGCTGTAGCAGCAGTTACAGGCTTCCCGTTGAGTTGACACAGAGATCTGTGACTTTCACTCAAGGCTTTCACCCAGGGCTGTGACATGTGCCACCGTGGTGTTAGTCAATACTTGGCGTGAAATTCGAGGCAGTTCAGGGAAATCATGTTCCTCTGCAATGGACTGAGATATTTGGGGGTCTTTTGGAATGGTGGCAGGACCCCTGGAGTTCCTCTCAACATTCCTGTTGAAGGCGCCTCCTCTTGAGATGTGACAGGAAAGCCGGAGATCCTTTCCTGACGAAGCAGGGAAAGGAACCAGCATCTCGAACGCAGTAGGGGGAAACGGGTCTCCTCTTGCATTGTGGTGGGACCCTCAGTGTTCCTCTCGAGTGGAGGCGACGATGTCGGGGAACATCTTGAGTTGCTGCAAAGAAGTGAGGGACCCTTTCAAGGTTCAAGAGGGAAGGTGTTATTTCCCTCGAGGCACCACCATGGAAAAGAGCCTCATCTCTCCTGAAGGGGAGAACCTCCTGGTTTTTCTCGAGATGTGGCAGGTTCCTCTCGAGTTATGACGGGGACCTCAGGAACCCGCTTGTGTGGCCTCAGGAAAGGCCAGTCTCCATGCAAGTTGTGAGGGTCCTCTCGGGATTCCTCTCCATTCGGTGTTGGTACGTTAGTCCTCGTCAGGAGCTGAGGCCGGAACCTGAGGTTTCCTCTCCAGGGCTGACATGCATCTCAGGGTTCCTCTGGAGTCTCCACAGGGGTGTCAGGCCTCGTCTCGAGTGGAGACATGCATGTCCACTTTCCTCCTGAGCTGGAGCAGCAGTGTCAGGCTTCCTGTTGAGTTGACACAGGGATCTCTGGCTTTCCCTTGAGGCTTTCCCACAGGGCGGTCACACGTGCCACTGTGGTGTGTGTCAATACTAGGGGTGACAGTCGAAGCAGTGTAGGGAAATCAGGTTCCTGTGGAGTAGACTGAAACATTTGGGGGTCTTTTAGAATGATGGCACGACCCCTGGAGTTCCTCTCGACTTTCCTGATGAGAGCACCTCCTCTTGAGATGCAACGGGAATGCCGGGAATACTTTCCCGATGAAGCAGTGAAAAGAACCCTAATCTCGAGCACAGTACGGGGAAACGGGTCTCTTCTTGAGTTGTGGTGGAACCCTCGGTATTCCTCTCGAGTGGAGATGGCTATGTCGGGGAATTTCTTGAGTTACTGCAAGGGTTTGAAGGACCCTTGCGAGGTTCAAGTGGGCAGGTGTGATTTGACTCGAGATGCCACAGCGGAAAAGGGCCCCATCTCGCCTGGAGGGGAGAACCTCCTCATTTTTCTCGAGTTGTGGCAGATTCCTCTCGAGTAATGATGGAGACCTAAGGGACCCACTCGTGTGGCCTCAGGAAATGCCAGTCTCCATGCCAGTTGCGAGGGGTCTCTTGGGATTCCTCTCCAGTCAGTGCCAGGTCCTAAGTCCTTGTCTGGAACCAAAGCCGGAACCTGAGGTTTCCTCTCCATTGCTGACATGGATCTTGGGGTTCCTCTGGAGTCTCAACAGGGGAGTCAGGCCTTGTCTCGAGTGGAGACATGCACACCCGCTTTCCTCCCAAGATGGAGCAGCAGTGTCAAGTTTCCCATTGAGTTGACAGAGGGATCTGTAGCTTTCCCTCGAGGCTTTCCCACAGGGCTGTCACACGTGCCACCATGGTGTGAATCGATACTCGGGGTGACAGTCGAGGCAGTGCAGGGAAATCAGTTTCCTCTGGAGTGGACTGAAACATTTGGGGGTCATTTGGAATGGTGGCACGACCCCTGGAGTTCCTCTCGACTATCCTGTGGAGGGTGCCTCCTCTTGACAAGCGATGGGAAATCCGGGAATCCTTTCCTGACGACGCAGAGAATGGAACCCTCATCTCGAGTGGAGGAGGGAGAAACGGGGCTCCTCTTGAGTTTGGCGGGACCCTCAGTGTTCCTCTCGAATAGAGACGGGAATGTCGGGGAACTTCTTGAGTTGCAGCAAGGGTGTGAATGACCCTGTCCAGGTTCAAGAGGGAAGATGTGATTTCCCTTGAGATGCCGCAGCCAAAAAGGGCCTAAACTCGCCTGGAGGGGAGAACCTCCTGGTTTTTCTCAAATTGCGGCAGGTTCCTCTCGAATTATGACGGGGACCTCAGGGACCCACTCGTGTGGCCTCAGGAAAAGCCAGTCACCATGCGAGTTATGTGTGGCCTCTCGGGATTCCTCTCCAGTCGGTGCCGCGTCCTACGTCCTCATCTGGAGCTGAGGACGGAAACTGAGGTCTACTCTCCAGTGCTGACATGGATCTTGGGGTTCCTCTGGAGTCTCCACAGGGGAGTCAGACCTCATCTCGAGTGGAGACATGCACGTACGCTTTCTTCCCGAGCTGTAGCAGTAGTGTCAGGCTTCCAGTCGAGTTGACACAGGGATCTGTGTCTTTCCCTCAAGGCTTTCCCACAGGGCTGTCACACGTGACACTGAGGTGTGAGTCGATACTCGGGGTGACAGTTGAAGCAGTGCCAGGAAACCAGGCTCCTCTGGAGTTGATTGAAGCATTTGGGGGTCTTTGAAATGGTGGCACGACACCTGGACTTCATCTCCAATTTCCTGTGGAGAGTGCCTCCTCTTGAGATGCCACGGGAATGCCAGGAATCCTTTCCCAAAGAAGCAGGAAAAGAACCCTCATTTCGAGCAGAGGAGTGGGAAACGGGGCTCCTCTTGAGTTTGGCAGGACCCTCGGTGTTCCTCTCGAGTGGAGATGGGTTTGTCGGGAAACTTCTTGAGTTGCAGCAAGGGTGAGAAGGGCGCTTTCGAGGTTCAAGAGGGAAGGTGTGATTTCCCTTGCGTCACCGCAGTGGAAAAGGGCCTCATCTCTCCTCGAGGGGAGAATCTTCTGGTTTTTCTTGAGTTGCAGCAGGTTCCTGGCCTCAGGAAATGCCAGTCTCTATACGAGTTGCGAGGGGCCTCTCGGGATTCCTCTCCAGTCGGTGCCAGGTCCAAAGTCCTCGTATGGAGCCAAGGCCAGAGCCTGAGGTTTCCTATCCAGTGCTGACAAAGATCTTGGGGTTCCTCTGGAGTCTCCAATAGTGAGTAAGGCATCGTATCGAGTGGATACATGCACGTCCGCTTTCCTCCAAGCTGTAGCATCAGTGTCAGCCTTGCAGTCGAGTTGATACAGAGATCTGTGTCTTTCCCTCAAGGCTTTCCCACAAGGCTGTCACACATGCCACCGTGGTATGATATGATACTCAGGTTGACAGTCGAGGCAGTGCAGGGAAATCAGGTTCCTCTGGAGTGGACTGAGACTTTTGGGGGGCTTTTGGAAAGGTGGCAGGACCCTTGGAGTTCCTCTCGAATTTCCTGTTGAGAGCGCCTCCTCTTGAGATGCGACGGGAACACCAGGAATCCTTTCCCATCGAAGCAGGGAAAGGAAACCTCATCTCTAGCGGAGGAGGGGGAAACGGGACTCCTCTTGAGTTGTGGCATTATCCTCGGTGTTCCTCTCGAGTGAAGATGGGTATGTCGGAGAACTTGAGTTGCAGCAAGGGTGAGAGGATGCTTTCGAGGTTCAAGAGGGAAGGTGTGATTTCCCTCGAGACGACGCAGCTATTAAGGGCCTCATCTCGCCTGGAGAGGAGAACCTCTTGGTTTTTCTCGAGTTGCGGACCGTTTTTCTCAAGTTAAGATGGGGACCTCAGGGACCAGCTCTTTTGGCCTCAGGAAAGGCCAGTCTCCATGCGAGATGCGAGGGGCCTCTCGGGATTCCTCTCCAGTCGGTGCTGGGTCCTAAGTCCTCTCTGGAGCTGAGGCCAGAACCTGAGGTTTCCTCGCCAGTGCTGACATGGATCTCTGGGTCCCTCTGGAGTCACCACAGGGGAGTTAGGTCTCTTATCGAATGGAGACGTGCACGTCCTCTTTCCTTGCGAGCTGGAGCAGCAGTGTCAGGATTCCCATCGAGTTGACACAAGAATCTGTGGCTTTCCCTTGAGGCTTTCCCATAGGGCTGACACAAGTGCCACTGTGGTGTCAGTCGATAGTCGGGGTGACAATCAAGGCCTGGCAGGGACATCAGGTTCCTTTGGAGAGGACTGAGATATTTGGGGATCTTTTGGAATTGTGGAATGACCCCTGGAGTTCCTCTCAACTTTCCTGTTGAGAGCACCTCCTCTTGAAATGCGAAGGGAACACCAGGAATCCTTTCCAGACGAAGCAGGGAAAGGAACCCTCACCTCGAGCGGAGGAGGAGGAAATGAGTCTCCTCTTGAGTTGTGGTTGGACCCTCGGTGTTCCTCTCGAGTGGAGACGGGTATGTCGGGGAACTTCTTGAGTTGCTGAAATGGTTTGAAGGACCCTTTTGAGGTTCAAGAGGGAAGGTGTGATTTCCCTCGAGACGCTGCAGTGGAAAAGAGCCTCATCTCGCCTGGTGGGGATACCTTCATGATATTTCTTGAGTTGCAGCAGGTTCCTCTCAAGTTATGACGGGAACCTCAGTGACCCACTCGTGTAGCCTCAGGAAACTCCAGTCTCCATGCGAGTTGCAAGGGAACCCTCGGGATTCCTCTCCAGTCAGTGCCGGGTTCTAGGTCCTTGTCTGGAGCTGAGGCTGGAACCTATGGTTTCCTCTCCAGTCCTGACATAGATCTTGGGGTTTCTCTGGAGTCTCCACAGGGCAGCCAAGCCTCGTCTCGAGTGGAGACATGCACGTCCGCTTTCCTCCTGAGCTCTAGCAGCAGTATCAGGCTTCCCGTCTAGTTGACACAGGGATCCGTGGCTTTCCTTCGAGGCTTTCCCACCATGCTGTCACAAGTGTCACCGTGGTGTGAGTCAATACTAGTGGTGGCAGTCAAGGCAGTTCAAGGAATTCAGGTTCCTCTTGAGTGGACTGTAATATTTGGGGGTCTTTTGGAATGGTGGCACGACCCCTGAAGTTCCTCTCGACTTTCCTGTTGAGAGTGCCTCTTCTTGAGATGCCACAGGAATGCCGGGAATCCTTTCCCAATGAAGCAGGGAAAGAAACCCTCATCTCGAGTGGAGGAGGGGAAAATGGGTCTCCTTTTAGGTTGTGGCGGTGCCTCGGTGTGTCTCTCAATTGGAGACGGGTATGTCGGGGAACTTCTTGAGTTGCAGCAAGGGTGTGAAGGACCCTTTAGAGGTTCAAGAGGGAAGGTGTGATTCCCCTTGAGACCCCACAGAGGAAAAGGGCCTCATCTCGCCTGGAGGGGAAAACCTCCTGGTTTATCTCTACTTGCAACATGTTCCTGTCGAGTTACACGGGGACCTCAGGGACCCACTTGTGTGGCCACAGGAAAGGCCAGTCTCCATGCAAGTTGCGAGGGGCCTCTCAGGATTCCTCTGCAGTCGGTGTGGGGTTCTAAGTCCTCATCTGGAGCCGAGGCTGGAACTTGACATTTCCTCTCCAGTGCAGACATGGATCTTGGGGCGCCTCTGGAGTCTCAACAGGTGTGTTAGTCCTCGTCTCGAGTGGAGACATGCAAGTCCGCTTTCTTCCCAAGGTGTAGCAGCAGTGTCAGGCTTCCCTTCGAGTTGACACAGGCATGTGTGGCTTTCCCTCGAGGCTTTCCCACAGGGTTGTCACACGTGCCACTGTGGTGGGAGATGATACTCTGGGTGACAGTAGAGGCAGTGCAGGGAAATCAGGTTATTCTGGAGTGAACTGAGACATTTGGGGGTCTTTCAGAATTGTGGCACAATCCCTGGAATTCCTCTTGAGGTTTCAGTTGATAGAGCCTCCTCTTGAGATGTGATGGGAACGCCGGGAATCCTTTCCCAAAGAAGCAGGGAAAGGAACCCTAATCTCGAGCAGGGGAGATTGAAACGGGGCTCCTCTTGAGTTTGATGGGACCATAACTGTTCCTCTCCAGTGGAGATGGGTATGTTGGGGAACTTCTTGAGTTGCAGTAAGGGAGTGAATGACCCTTTCGAGGTTCAAGATGGAAGGTGTGATTTCCCTCGAGACGCCACAGCAGAAAAGGGCCTCATCTCACGTGGAAGGGAGAACCTCCTGGTTTTTCTTGAGTTGCAGCAGGTTCCTCTCGAGTTACAATGGGGACCTCAGGGACCTGCTCGTGTGGCCTCAGGAAATCCCAGTCTCTATGCGAGTTGTGATGGGCCTCTCGGGATTCCTCTCCAGTCAGTGCCAGGTCCTCAGTCCTCATCTGGTGCCAAGGCTGGAACCTGAGGTTTCCTCTCCAGTGGTGACATGGATTTTGGGGTTCCTCTGGAGTCTCCACAAGGGAGTCAGGCCTCATCTTTAATGGAGACATGCACGTCCGCTTTCCTGCCAGGCTGTAACAGCAGTGTCAGGCTTCCCGTCGAGTTGACACAAGGATCTGTGCCTTTCCCTCGAGGCTTTCCCACAGGGCTGTCACACATTCCACCTTGGTGTGAGTCGACACTCGGGGTGACAGTCAAGGCAGTGCAGGGAAATCAGGTTCCTCAGGAGTGTACTGAGACATTTGGGGGTCATTTGGAATGGTCGCACAACACCTGGATTTCCTCTTGACTTTCCTGTTAAGAGCGCCTACTCTTGAGTTGCAACAGGAAAGCCGGGAATCCTTTCCCGATGAAGCAGGAAAACGAACCCTCATCAGTTGTGGCAGGGCCCTCGGTGTTGGTCTCGAGTGGAAACAGGTTAGTTGGTGAACTTCTTCAGTTCTACAAGGGTGTGAAGGACTCGAGTTTCAAGAGGGATGGTGTGATTTCCTTCGAGACACAGCAGCAGAAAAGGGCCTCGTATTGCCTGAATGGGAGAACCTCCTGGCTTTTCTCGAGTTGCAGCAGGTTCCTCTCGAGTTAAGACGGGGGCCTCAGGGATCCGCTCGTGTGGCCTTAGGAAATGCCTGTCTCTATGCGAGTTCCAAAGGGCCTCTCTGGATTCCTCTCCAGTCAGTGCCAGGTCCTCAGTCCTCATCTGGTGCCAAGGCTGGAACCTGAGGTTTCCTCTCCAGTGCTGGCATGGATTTTGGGGTTCCTCTGGAGTCTCCACAAGGGAGTCAGGCCTCATCTTTAATGGAGACATGCACGTCCGCTTTCCTGCCAGGCTGTAACAGCAGTGTCAGGCTTCCCGTCGAGTTGACACAAGGATCTGTGCCTTTCCCTCGAGGCTTTCCCACAGGGCTGTCACACATTCCACCTTGGTGTGAGTCGACACTCGGGGTGACAGTCAAGGCAGTGCAGGGAAATCAGGT
Organism: Sylvicapra grimmia; assembly: GCA_006408735.1. Taxonomy (NCBI): domain Eukaryota; kingdom Metazoa; phylum Chordata; class Mammalia; order Artiodactyla; family Bovidae; genus Sylvicapra; species Sylvicapra grimmia. The sequence continues at coordinate 442,724 of SJYH01001083.1, forward strand.
TCCTCTGGAGTGCACTGAGACATTTGGGGGTCTTTTGGAATGGTGGCAAGACAGCTGGTGTTCCTCTCGACTTTCCTGATGAGAGCGCCTCCTCTTGAGATGCGATGGGAACGCCGGGAATCCTTTCCCTATGAAGCAGGGAAAGGAACCTTCATCTCAAGCAGAGGAGGGGGGAAAATGGCTCCTCTTCTGTTGCGGTGGGACCATCGGTGTTCATCTCAAGTGGAGAAGGGTATGTCAGGGAACTTCTTGAGTTGCAGCAAGGGTGTGAAGGACCCTTTGGAGGTTCAAGAGGGAAGGTGTGATTTCCCTCGAGATGCCGCAGTGGAAAAGGGCCTCATCTTGCCTGGAGAGGAGAACCTCCTGGTTTTTCTCTAGTTGTGGTAGGTTCCTCTAGAGTTAGGATGGTGAACTCAGGGACCCGCACGTGTGGACTCAGGAAATGCCAGTCTCTATGCGAGTTGCAAGGGGCCTCTCAGGATTCCTCTCTAGTCGGTGCCGGGTCCTAAGTCCTCGTCTGGAGCCGAGGCCAGAACCTGAGGCTTCCTCTCCAGTGCTGACATGGATTTTGGGGTTCCTCTGGAGTCTCCACAGGGTAGTCAGGCCTTGTCTCTAATGTAGACATGCACGTCCCCTTTCCTGCTGGGCTGGAGCAGCAGTGTCAGGCTTCCTGTTGACTTGACACAGGGATTTGTGACTTTCCCTCAAGGCTTTCCCACAGGGCTGTCACACGTCCCACCATGGTGTGAGTTGACACTCAGAGTGATAGTCAAGACAGTGCAGGGAAATCAGGTTCCTCTGGAGTGCACTGAGACATTTGTGGGTCCTGTGGGATGGTGGCACAACCCCTGGAGTTCCTCTCGACTTTCCTTTTGAAAGCACCTCCTCCTGAGATGCGACAGGAATGCCGGGAATCCTTTCCTGACGAAGCACGGAAAGGAGCCTTCATCTCGAGTGGAGGAGGGGGAAACGGAGCTCCTCTTGAGTTGTGGTAGGACCCTCGGTGTTCCTTTCGAGTGGAGAAGGGTGTGTCGGGGAATTCTTGAGTTGCAACAAGGGTGTGAAGGACTCTTTGGAGGTTCAAGATGGAAGGTGTGATTTCCCTCGAGACGCCGCAGTGGAAAAGGGCCTCATCTCGCCTGGAGGGGAGAACCTCCTGGCTTTTCTCTAGTTGTGGCAGGTTCCTCTTGAGTTACGATGGTGGACTCAGGGACCCGCATGTGTGGACTCAGGAAAGGCCAGTCTCCATGCAAGTTGTGAGGGGCTTCTCGGGATTCCTCTCCAGTCAGTGCCGGGTCCTAAGTCCTCTTCTGGAGCCAGGGCCGGAACCTGAGGTTTCCTCTCCAGTGCTGACATGGATCTTGGGGTTCCTCTGTAGTCTCCACAGGGGAGTCAGGCCTCATCTTGACTGAAGACATGCACATCTGCTTTCCTCCCAAACTGTAGCAGCAGTGTCAGGCTTCCGGTTGAGTTGACATAGGAATCTGTGGCTTTCATTCGAGGCTTTCCCACAGGACTGTCACACGTGCCACTGAGGTGTGAGTCGATACTTGGGGTGACAGTCGAGGCAGTGAGTGAAATCAGGTTCCTCTGGAGTGGGCTGAGATACTTGGGGGTCTTTTGGAATGATGGCACGACCCCTGGAGTTCCTCTCGACTTTCCTTTTGAAAGCGCCTCCTCCTGAGATGCGACTGGAACGCTGGGAATCCTTTTCTGACGAAGCAGGAAAAAGGAACCCTCATCTCGAGCAGAGGAGATTGAAACGGGGCTCCTCTTGAGTTTGACGGGACCATAATTGTTCCTCTCCAGTGGAGACGGGTATTTTGGGGAATTTCTTGAGTTGTAGCAAGGGATTGAAGGATGCTTTCGAGGTTCAAGATGGAAGGTGTGATTTCCCTCAAGACGCTGCAGTGGAAAATGGCCTGATCTCGCCTGGAGGGGAGAACCTCCTGGTTTTTCTCGAGTTGTGGCAGGTTCCTCTCNCAGTTCAGGGAAATCAGGTTCATCTCGAGAGTACTGAGATATTTGGGGCTCTTTTGGAATGGTGGCCCAACCCCTCTATTTCCTCACCATTTTCCTGTTGATAGTGCCTCCTCCTGAGATTCGAAGGGAATGCTGGGAATCCTTTTCAGACAAAGCAGGGAAGGGAACCCTCATTTCGAGCTGATGAGTGTGCAATTGGACTCCTCTTGAGTTGTGCCAGGACACCCGGTGTTCCTCTCAAGTGGAGACAGGTATGTCTGCGAACTTCTTGAGTTGCAGCAAGGGTGTGAAGGACCCTTTCAAGGTCCAAGAGGGAAGGTGTGATTTCCCTTGATATGTCACAGTGGAAAAGCCCCTCATCTTGCCTAGAGGGGAGAATACCATGGTTTTTCTCGAGTTGTGGCAGGTCCCTCTCGAGTTACGATGGGAACCTCAAGGACCCACTCGTGTGGCCTCATGAAAGGCCAGTCTTCATGTGAGTTGTGAGGGGACTCTCGGGATTCCTCTCCAATCTGTGCTGGGCCCTAAGTCCTCGTCTGAAGCTGAGGCCGGAACCTGAGGTTTCCTCTCCAGTCCTGACATGTATCTTGGGGTACCTCTGGAGTCTCCACAGGGGATTCAGGCCTCGTCTCGAGTTTTGACATGCACGTCCACTTTCCTCCTGAGCAGTAGCAGCAGTATCCTGCTCCCCGGTGAGTTGACACAGGGATCTGTGGCTTTCCCTCGAGGTGCCACAGGGCTGTCACACGTGCCACCGTTGTGTGAGTCGATACTCGGGGTGGCAGTCGAGGCAGTGCAGGGAAATCAGTTCATCTGGAGTGGACTGAGATATTTGGGGGTCTTTTGGAATGGTGGCAAGACCCCTGGAGTTCCTCTCGACTTTCCTGTTGAGAGCGCCTCCTCCTGAGTTGCGACAGGAACGCAGGGAATCCTTTCCCAACGAAGGAGGGAAAGGAATCCTCATCTCGAGCTGAGGAGGGGACAACGGGGCTCCTCTTGAGTTTTGCTGGGACTTTCGGAGTTCCTCTCGCGGGAGACAGTTGGAGACAGTTATGTTGGGGAACTTCTTGTGTTGCAGCAAGGATGTGAAGGACCCTTTCGAGGTCCAAGAGGGAAGGTGTGATTTCCCTCAAGACACCACAGCAGAAAAGGCCTCATCTCGCCTGGAAGGGAGAATCTCTTGGTTTTTGTTGAGTTGCCGCAAGTCCCTCTTGAGTTAAGACGGGGACCTCAGCGGCATGCACGTGTGGCCTCAGGAAAGGCCAGTCTCCATTCGAGTTGGGAGGGGCCTCTCGGGATTTGGCTCCAGTCATTGCTGGGTCCTACGTCCTCATCTGGAGCTGAGGCTGGAGCCTGAGGTTTCCTCTGCAGTGCTGATATGGATCTTGGGGTTCCTCTGGAGTCTCCACAGGGGACTCAGGCTTCATCTTGAGTGGAGACATGCACATCTGCTCTCCTCTGAGCTGTAGCAGCAGTGTCAGGCTTCCTGTCAACTTGACACAGGGATCTATTGGTTTCCCTCGAGGTGACACAAGGCTGTGACATGTACCACCATGGTGTAAGTCGATACTCAGGGTGGCAGTCGAGGCAGTGCAGGGAAATCAGGTTCATGTGGAGTGGACTGAGACATTTGGCAGTCTTTTGGAATGGTGGCAATACCCTGCAGTTTCTCACGACTTTCCTGTTGAGAGTGCCTCCTCCTGAGATGCAACAGGAAAGCAGGGAATCCTTTCCAGATGAAGCAGTGAAAGGAACCCTCATCTTGAGCTGAGGAGGGGACAACGGTGCTCCTCTTGATTTGTGTCAGGACCATCGGTGTTCCTCTCGAGTGGAGACGGGTATGTCGGGGAACTTCTTTAGTTGCAGCAAGGGTGTGAAGGACCCTTTAGAGGTCCAAGAGGGAAGGTGTGATTTCCCTCGAGACGCCACAGCAGAAAACGCCCTCATCTCACCTGAAGGGGAGACTCTCCTGGTTTTTGTCGAGTTGCGGCAGGTCCCTCTTGATTTACTACGGGGACCTCAAGGAACAGCTCGTGTGGCCTCAGGAAGGGCCAGTCTCCATGCTAGTTGCAAGGGGCCTCTCATGATTCCTCTCCAGTCTGTGCCGGGTCCTAAGTCCTCGTCTGGAGCCGAGGCCAGAACCTGAGGCTTCCTCTCCAGTGCTGACATGGATTTTGGGGTTCCTCTGGAGTCTCCACAGGGTAGTCAGGCCTTGTCTCTAATGTAGACATGCACGTCCCCTTTCCTGCTGGGCTGGAGCAGCAGTGTCAGGCTTCCTGTTGACTTGACACAGGGATTTGTGACTTTCCCTCAAGGCTTTCCCACAGGGCTGTCACACGTCCCACCATGGTGTGAGTTGACACTCAGAGTGATAGTCAAGACAGTGCAGGGAAATCAGGTTCCTCTGGAGTGCACTGAGACATTTGTGGGTCCTGTGGGATGGTGGCACAACCCCTGGAGTTCCTCTCGACTTTCCTTTTGAAAGCACCTCCTCCTGAGATGCGACAGGAATGCCGGGAATCCTTTCCTGACGAAGCACGGAAAGGAGCCTTCATCTCGAGTGGAGGAGGGGGAAACGGAGCTCCTCTTGAGTTGTGGTAGGACCCTCGGTGTTCCTTTCGAGTGGAGAAGGGTGTGTCGGGGAATTCTTGAGTTGCAACAAGGGTGTGAAGGACTCTTTGGAGGTTCAAGATGGAAGGTGTGATTTCCCTCGAGACGCCGCAGTGGAAAAGGGCCTCATCTCGCCTGGAGGGGAGAACCTCCTGGCTTTTCTCTAGTTGTGGCAGGTTCCTCTTGAGTTACGATGGTGGACTCAGGGACCCGCATGTGTGGACTCAGGAAAGGCCAGTCTCCATGCAAGTTGTGAGGGGCTTCTCGGGATTCCTCTCCAGTCAGTGCCGGGTCCTAAGTCCTCTTCTGGAGCCAGGGCCGGAACCTGAGGTTTCCTCTCCAGTGCTGACATGGATCTTGGGGTTCCTCTGTAGTCTCCACAGGGGAGTCAGGCCTCATCTTGACTGAAGACATGCACATCTGCTTTCCTCCCAAACTGTAGCAGCAGTGTCAGGCTTCCGGTTGAGTTGACATAGGAATCTGTGGCTTTCATTCGAGGCTTTCCCACAGGACTGTCACACGTGCCACTGAGGTGTGAGTCGATACTTGGGGTGACAGTCGAGGCAGTGAGTGAAATCAGGTTCCTCTGGAGTGGGCTGAGATACTTGGGGGTCTTTTGGAATGATGGCACGACCCCTGGAGTTCCTCTCGACTTTCCTTTTGAAAGCGCCTCCTCCTGAGATGCGACTGGAACGCTGGGAATCCTTTTCTGACGAAGCAGGAAAAAGGAACCCTCATCTCGAGCAGAGGAGATTGAAACGGGGCTCCTCTTGAGTTTGACGGGACCATAATTGTTCCTCTCCAGTGGAGACGGGTATTTTGGGGAATTTCTTGAGTTGTAGCAAGGGATTGAAGGATGCTTTCGAGGTTCAAGATGGAAGGTGTGATTTCCCTCAAGACGCTGCAGTGGAAAATGGCCTGATCTCGCCTGGAGGGGAGAACCTCCTGGTTTTTCTCGAGTTGTGGCAGGTTCCTCTCGAGTTACGACAGGGACCTCAGGGACCCGCTCGTGTGGCCTCAGGAAATGCCAGTCTCTATGCGAGTTGCGATGGGCTTCTTGGGATTCCTCTCCAGTCAGTTCTGGGTCCTAAGTCGTCATCTGGAGCCGAGGCTGGAACCTGAGGTTTCCTCTCCATTGGTGATATGGATTTTAGGTTTCTCTGGAGTCTCCACAGGGGAGTCAGGCCTCATCTTTAATGGAGACATGCACGTCCGCTTTCCTGCCAGGCTGTAGCAGCAGGGTCAGGCTTCCCATCGAGTTGACACAGGGATCTGTGCTTTTCCCTCGAGGTTTTCCCACAGGGCTGTCACACGTTCCACCTTGGTGTGAGTTGACACTCGGGGTGACAGTCGAGGCAGTGCAGGGAAATCAGGTTCCTCTGGAGTGCACCGAGACATTTGGGGGTCATTTGGAATGGTCGCATGACACTTGGAGTTCCTCTCGACTTTCCTGTTAAGAGCACCTACTCTTGAGTTGCAACGGGAAAGCCGGGAATCCTTTCCCAATGAAGCAGGAAAACGAACCCTCATCTTGAGTGGAGGATAGGGAAACGGGGCTCCACTTCAGTTGTGGCAAGGCCCTTGGTGTTGCTCTCAAGTGGAGACAGGTATGTCGCGAAACATCTTCAGTTCTACAAGGGTGTGAAGGACCCTTGAGTTTCAAGAGGGATGGTGTGATTTCCTTCGAGACGCTGCAGCAGAAAAGGGCCTCATATCACCTGAATGGGAGAACCTCCTGGTTTTTTTTGAGTTGTGGCAGGTTCCTCTAGAGTTAAGACGGGGACCTCAGGGACCTGTTCATGTGACCTTAGGAAATGCCAGTCTCTATGCGAGTTCCGAAGGGCCTCTCTGGATTCCTCTCCAGTCAGTGCTGAGTCCTAAGTCCTCATCTGGAGCAGAGGCCAGAATCTGAGGTTTCCTCTCCAGTGCTGACATGGATCTTGGGGTTCCTCTGGAGTCTCCACATGGGAGTCAGGCCTTGTTTCTAATGTAGACATGCACGTCCGCTTTCCTGCCAGGCTGTTGCAGCAGTGTCAGGCTTCCCATCGAGTTGACACAGGTATCTGTGGCTTTCCCTCAAGGCTTTCCCACAGGGCTGTCACACGTGCCATCGTGGTGTGAGTCGACACTTGGAGTGATAGTCGAGGCAATGCAGGGAAATCAGGTTCCTCTGGAGTGCACTGAGACATTTGTGGGTCCTGTGGAATGGTGGCACAGCCCCTGGAGTTCCTCTCAACTTTCGTTTTGAAAGCGCCTCCTCCTGAGATGTGACGGGAACGCTGGGAATCCTTTCCCGATGAAGCAGAGAAAGGAGCCTTCATCTCGAGTGGAGGAGGGGAAAACGGAGCTCCTCTTGAGTTGTGGCGGGACCCTCGGTGTTCCTCTTGCGTGGAGAAGGGTATGTCGGGGAACTTCTTGAGTTGCTGCAAGGGAGTGAAAGACTCTTTCGAGGTTCTAGAGGGAAGGTGTGATTTCCTTTGAGACGCCGCAGCAGAAAAGGGCCTCATCTCGCCTGGAGGGGAGAACATCCTGGTTTTTCTCGAGTTGTAACTGGCTCCTCTCGAGTTACGACCAGGATCTCAGGGACCCGCTTGTGTGGCCTCAGGAAAGGCCAGTCTCCATGCAAACTGTGAAGGACCTCTTGGGATTCCTCTCCAGTTGGTGCTCGGTCCTAAGTCCTCGTCTGCAGCCGAGGCAGGAAATTGAGTTTTCCTCTCCAGTGCTGACATGGAACTTGGGGTTCCTCTGGAGTCTCCACAGGGGAGTCAGGCCTCGTCTCGAATGGAGACATGCATGTCTGCTTTCCTCCCGAGCTGTAGCAGCAGTGTCAGGCTTCCCATCGAATGATACAGGGATGTGCGTCTTTCCCTCGAGGCTTTCCCACAGGGCTGTCACACGTGCCACTGTGGTGTGAGTCGATACTCGGGGTGACAGTCGAAACAGTGCTGGGAAATCAGGTTCATCTGGAGTGGACTGAGACATTTGGGGGTCTTTTGGAATTTTGGCACGACTACTGGAGTTCCTCTGGACTTTCCTGTGTTCAGCACCTCCTCTTGAGATGTGACAGGAAAGCCGGGAATCATTTCCTGATGAAGCAGGGAAAGGAACGCTCATCTCGAGTGGAGGACAGGGAACCGGGGCTCCTATTGAGTTGTGGCAGGACCCTCGGTGTTCCTCTCGAGTGGAGACTGGTATGTCAGGGAACTTCTTGAGTTGCTACAAGGGTGTGAAGGACTCTTGAGGTTCAAGAGGGAAGGTGTCCTCGAGACTCCGCAGCGGAAAAGGGCCTCATATCGCCTGAACGGGAGAACCTCGTGGTTTTTCTAGAGTTGCAGCAGGTTCCTCTCAAGTTATGATGGGGAACACAGGGACCTGCTCGTGTGACCTCAGTAAAGGTCAATCTCCATGCGAAACCTTTCCCAATGAAGCAGGCAAAGGAACCCTCATCTCGAGCAGATTAGGGGGAAATGGGGCTCCTCTTGATTTGTGGTGGGAACCTTGGTGTTCCTCTCGAGTGGAGATGGGTATATCATGGAACATCTTGAGTTGCAGCAAAGGTGTATAATACCCTTTCGCGATTCTAGAGGGAAGGTGTGATTTCCCTTGAGACGCCTCAGGGGAAAAGGGCCTCATCTCGCCTGGACGGGAGAACCTTCTTGTTTTTCTCGAGTTGCACCAGGTTCCTCTGGAGTTACGAAAGGGACATCAGGGACCCGCTCGTGTGGCCTCAGGGAATGCCAGTCTCTATACGAGTTGCCTCTCAGGATTCCTCCCCAGTCGGTGCCGTGTCCTAGGTCCTCGTCTGCAGCCGAAGCTGGAACCTGATGTTTCCTCTCCAGTGCTGACATGGATCCTGGGATTCCTCTGGAGTCTCCAGGTCTTTTGGAATGGTGGCACGAACACTGGAGTTCCTCTCGTCGTTCCTGTTGAGAGCGCATCTTCTTGAGATGCGATGGGAATGCCGGGAATCCTTTCCCGACAAAGCAGGGAAAAGAACCCTCATCTCGAGCGGAGAAGGGGGAAAAGGGGCTCCTCTTGAGTTGTGTCGGGATCCTCGGTGTTCCTCTCAAATGGAGACGGGTATGTTGGAGAACTTCTTGAGTTGCAGCAAGGGTGTGAAGGACCCTTTCGAGGTTCAAGAGGGAAGGTGTGATTTCCCTTAAGACACCACAGCGGAAAGGGCCTCATCTCACCTGGAGTGGAGGAACTCCTGGTTTTTCTCGAGTTGCTGCAGGTTCCTCTCGAGTTATGATGGGGACTTCAGGGACCGCAAGTGTGGCCACAGGAAAGGCCAGTCTCCATGTGAGTTGCAAGGGGACTCTCGGAACTCCTCTGCAGTCAGTGCCAGATCCTAAGTCCTCGTCTGGAGATGAGGCCAGAACCTTAGATTTCCTCTCCAGTGCTGACATGGATCAAGGGGTTCCTCTGGAGTCCCCAAATTCAAGTCAGGCCTCGTCTCGAGTGAAGACATGCATGTCTGCTTTCCTGCCGAACTGAAGCTGCAGAGTCATGCTTCCTGTCGAGTTGACAAAGGGAATTTTGGCTTTCTCTCGAGGTGCCACAGGGCTGTCACACGTGCCACCATGGTGTGAGTCGATACTCGGGGTGACAGTCGAGGCAGTGCAGGGAAATCAGGTTCATCTGGAGAGGACTAAGACATTTGGGGATCTTTTGGAATGGTGGCATGNGGTGCCACAGGGCTGTCACACGTGCCACCATGGTGTGAGTCGATACTCGGGGTGACAGTCGAGGCAGTGCAGGGAAATCAGGTTCATCTGGAGAGGACTAAGACATTTGGGGATCTTTTGGAATGGTGGCATGACCCATGGATTTTCTCAACTTTCCTGTTGAGAGTGCCTGCTCTTGAGATGCGACGGGAATGCTGGGAATCCTTCCCTGATGAAGTAGGGAAAGGAACCCTCATCTCGAGCTGAGGAGGGCAAAACGGGGCTCCTCCTGAGTTGTGGCGGGACCCTCAGTGTTCCTCTCGAGTGGAGATCAGTATGTCAGGGAACTTCTTGAGTTGCAGCAAGTGTGTGAGGGATCCATTCAAGGTTCAAGAGGGAAGGTGTGATTTCCCTCGAGACTCTGAAGCGGAAAAGGGCCTCATCTCACCTGGAGGGGAGAACCTCCTCGTTTTTCTCGAGTTGCAGCAGATTCCTATACAGTTATGACAGGGACCTCAGGAACAGGCTCGTGTGGCCTCAGGAAAGGCCAGTCTCCATGTGAGTTGCAAGGTGCTTCTCAGGATTCCTCTCCAGTCGGTGCCAGGTCCTAAGTCCTCGTCTGTAGCCGAGACTGGAAGCTGAGGTTTCCTCTCCAGTGCTGACATGGATCTTGGGGTTCCTCTGGAGTCTCCACAGGGGAGTCTNGCAAAACGGGGCTCCTCCTGAGTTGTGGCGGGACCCTCAGTGTTCCTCTCGAGTGGAGATCAGTATGTCAGGGAACTTCTTGAGTTGCAGCAAGTGTGTGAGGGATCCATTCAAGGTTCAAGAGGGAAGGTGTGATTTCCCTCGAGACTCTGAAGCGGAAAAGGGCCTCATCTCACCTGGAGGGGAGAACCTCCTCGTTTTTCTCGAGTTGCAGCAGATTCCTATACAGTTATGACAGGGACCTCAGGAACAGGCTCGTGTGGCCTCAGGAAAGGCCAGTCTCCATGTGAGTTGCAAGGTGCTTCTCAGGATTCCTCTCCAGTCGGTGCCAGGTCCTAAGTCCTCGTCTGTAGCCGAGACTGGAAGCTGAGGTTTCCTCTCCAGTGCTGACATGGATCTTGGGGTTCCTCTGGAGTCTCCACAGGGGAGTCTGGCCTTGTCTTGAGTGCAGACATACACGTCCGCTTTCCTCCCGAGCTGGAGCAGCAGTGTCAGGCTTCCCGTCGAGCTGACACAGGGATCTGTGGCTTTCCCTCGAGGTGCCACAGGGCTGTCACACATGCCACTGTGGTGTGAGTCGATACTCGGGGTGACAATCGAGGCAGTGCAGGGAAATCAGGTTCATCTGGAGAGGACTGAGACATTTGGGGATCTTTTGGAATGGTGGCATGACCCATGGATTTTCTCGACTTTCCTGTTGAGAGCGCCTGCTCTTGGGATGCAACAGGAATGCCGGGAATCCTTTCCCGACGAAGCAGGGAAAGGAACCCTCATCTCGAGTTGAGGAGGACAAAACCATGCTACTCGAGTTGTGGAACCCTCAGTGTTCCTCTCGAGTGGAGATGGGTATGTCGGGAAACTTCTTGAGTTGCTACAAGGGTGTGAAGGAACCTTTCGAGGTTCAAGCAGAAAAGGGCATCATCTCGCCTGGAGGGGAGAACCTCCTGGTTTTTCTCAATTTGCAACAGGTTCTTCTCACGTTATGATGGGGACCTCAGTGACCCGCTCATGTTGCCTCAGCAAAGTCCAGTCACCATGCAAGTTACGAGGGGCCACTTGGGATTCCTCTCGGCAGTGCCGGGACCTAAGTCCTCATCCAGAGCTGAGACCAGAACCTGAGGTTTCCTCTCCAGTGCTGACATGGATCTTGGGGTTCCTCTGGAGTCTCCACAGGGGAGTCAGGCCTCGTCACGTGTGGAGACATGAACGTCCGGTTTCCTCTAGAGCTGTAGCACCAGTGTCAGGCTTCCTGTCAAGTTGACACAGGGATCTGTGGCTTTCCCTCGAGACTTTCCCACACGGCTGTCACATGTGCCACCATGGTGTGAGTGGATACTCGGGGTGACAGTTGAGGCGGTGCAGGGAAATCAGGTTTTTCTGGAGTGGACTGAGATATTTGGGGGTCTTTTGGAATAGTGGCATGACTCTGGAGTTCCTCTCGACTGTCTTGTCGAGAGCGCCTCTTCTTGAGATGCAACAGGAACACTGGGAATCCTTTCCTGATGAAGCAAGTAAAGGAAACTTGATTCCGAATGAAGAAAGGGAAACGGGGCTCCTCTTGAATTTGACAGGACCCTCGGTGTTCCTCTCGAGTGGAGCCGGGTTTTTCGGGGAATTTCTTGAGTTGCTGCAAGGGTGTGAAGGAACCTTTCGAGGTTCAAGAGGGAAGATTTGATTACCCTCGAGACGCTGCAGTGGAAAAGGGCTTCATCTCGCCTGTAGGGGAGAATCTCCTGGTTTTTGTCGAGTTGCGGCAGGTTCCTCTCGAGTTATGACAAGGACCTCAGGGACCCGCTCGTGTGGGCTCAGGAAAGGCCAGTCTGCATGCGAGTTGCGAGGGGCCTCTCAGGATTCCTCTCCAGTCAGTGCGGGGTCCTAAGTCCTCGTCTGGAGCTGAGGCTGGAACCTGAGGTTTCCTCTCCAGTGCTGACATGGACCTTGGGATTCCTCTGGAGTCTCCACAGGGGAGTCAGGCCTTGTCTTGTGTGGAGACATGCATGTCTGCTTAACTCCCGAGCTGTAGCAGCAGTGTCAGGCTTCCCATCGAGTTGACACTGGGATCTGTGGCTTTCCCTCGAGGCTGTCCTACAGGGCTGTCGCACGTGCCACCATGGTGTGATTCGATACTTGGGGTGACAGTCGAGGCAGGGAAGGGTTCTTCTTCTGGAGTAGACTGACAATTTTGGGGGTCTTTTGGAATGGTGACAGGACCCCTGGAGTTCCTCTCGACTTTCCTGTTGAGGGATGACAGTCGAGTCAATGCAAGGAAATCAGGTTCCTCTGGAGTGGACTGAGATATTTGGTGCTTTTTTGGAATGATGACATGACCCATGGAGTTCCTCTCGACTTTCCTATTGAGGGTGCATCCTCTTAAGTTGTGACAGGAATGCCGGGAATCCTTTCCCTATGAAGCAGGGAAAGGAACCCTCATCTCGATCGGAGGAGTGGAAATGCGGCTCCTTTTGAGTTGTTGTGGCACCCTCGGTGTTCCTCTCGAGTGGAGATGGGTATTTTGGGGAACTTCTTGAGTTGCTGCAAGGGTGTTAAGGACCCTTTCGAGGTTCAAGAGGGAAGGTGTGATTTCCCTAGAGATGCTGCATTGGAAAAGGGCCTCATTTCGCCTGAAGGGGAGAACCTCCTGGTTTTTTTCGAGTTGCGGCAGGTTCCTCTCGAGTAACAATGGAGACCTCAGGGAACCGCTCGTGTGGCCTCAGGAAAGGCCAGTCTCCATGCAAGTTGCGAGGGGCCTCTCTGGATTCCTCTCATCAGTGCCGAGTCCTAAGTCCTTGTGTGCAGTTGAGGGCAGAACCTGAGGTTTCCTCTCCAGTGCTGACATGGATCTTGGGGTTCTCTGGAGTCTCCACAGAGGAGTCAGGCCTTGTCACGAGTGGAGACATGCACGTCCACTTTCCTCCCAAGCTGGAACACCAGTGTCAGGCTTCCCATCGAGTTGACACAGGGATCTGTGGTTTTCCCTCGAGGCTTTCCCACAGAGCTGTCCAACGTGACACCGTGGTGTGAGTCGATACTCGGGGTATCAGTCCAGGCAGTGCAGGGAAATCAGGTTTCCTCTGGAGTGGACTGAGATTTTGGGGGGTCTTTTGGAATAGTAGGATGAGCCCTTTAGTTCCCCTAGACTTTCCTGTTGAGACCGTATCCTCTTGAGATTCGACGGGAACGCCAGGAAACCTTTCCCAAGGAAGCAGGGAAAGGAACCCTTATCTCAGGCGGAGGTCGGGGAAACGGGGCTCCACTTGAGTTTGACGGGACCCTCGGTGTTCCTCTCTATTGGAGACAGGTGTGTCAGGGAACTTCTTGAGTGCTGCAAGGGTGTGAAGGGCCCTTTCGTGGTTCAAGAGGGAAGGTGTGATTTCCCTTGAGACTCTGCAGCGGAAAAGTGCTTCATCTCACCTGGAGAGGAAAACCTCCTGGTTTTTCTCGAGTTGTGGCAAGTTCCTCTCGAGTTATGACGGGGACCTCTGGGACCCGCTTGTGTGGCCTCAGGAAAGGCCAGTCTCCATGCGAGTTGTGAGGGGCCTCTCAGGGTTCCTCTCCAGTTGATGCCGGGTCCTAAGACCTCGTCTGGAGCCGAGGCCAAAACCTGAGGCTTCCTCTCCAGTGCTAACATGGATCTTCGGGTACCTCTGGAGTCTCCACAGGGGAGTCAGTCCTCATCTCCAGTGGAGACATGCACGTCTGCTTTCCTCCCGAGCTGTAGCAGCAGTGTCAGGCTTTCTGTAAAATTTAAATAGGGATTTGTGGCTTTCCCTCGAGGCTTTCCTACAGGGCTCTCACAGGTGCCACTGTGGTGTGAATCGATACTCAGGGTGACAGTCGAGGCAGTGCAGGGAAATCAGGTTCCTCTGCAGTGAACTGAGATATTTGGGGGTCTTTTGGAATGGTGACATGACACCTGGAATTCCTCTCGACTTTCTTATTGAGAGCACCTCCTCTTGAGATGCGACAGGAACGGCGGGAAACCTTTCCCAATGAAGCAGGGAAATGAACCCTAATCCTGAGTGGAGGAGGGGGAAACGGGGTTCCTCTTGAGTTTTGGTGGGACCCTTGGTGTTCCTCTCGAGTGGAGATGGGTATGTCGGGGTACTTCTTGAGTTGCTGCAAGGGTGTGAAGGACCCTTTCAAGGTCCAAGAGGGAAGGTGTGATTTCCCTCGATACGTCGCAGTGGAAAAGCGCCTCATCTTGCCTGGAGGGGAGAATACCCTGGTTTTTCTCGAGTTGTGGCAGGTCCCTCTCGAGTTACAACGGGCACCTCAAGGACCTGCTCGTGTGGCCTCATGAAAGGCCAGTCTCCATGTGAGTTGAGAGGGGCCTCTCGGGATTCCTCTCCAATCTGTGCTGGGCCCTAAGTCCTCATCTGAAGCTGAGGCCAGAACCTGAGGTTTCCTCTCCAGTGCTGACATGGACCTTGGGATTCCTCTGGAGTCTCCACAGGGGAGTCAGGCCTTGTCTTGTGTGGAGACATGCATGTCTGCTTAACTCCCGAGCTGTAGCAGCAGTGTCAGGCTTCCCATCGAGTTGACACTGGGATCTGTGGCTTTCCCTCGAGGCTGTCCTACAGGGCTGTCGCACGTGCCACCATGGTGTGATTCGATACTTGGGGTGACAGTCGAGGCAGGGAAGGGTTCTTCTTCTGGAGTAGACTGACAATTTTGGGGGTCTTTTGGAATGGTGACAGGACCCCTGGAGTTCCTCTCGACTTTCCTGTTGAGGGATGACAGTCGAGTCAATGCAAGGAAATCAGGTTCCTCTGGAGTGGACTGAGATATTTGGTGCTTTTTTGGAATGATGACATGACCCATGGAGTTCCTCTCGACTTTCCTATTGAGGGTGCATCCTCTTAAGTTGTGACAGGAATGCCGGGAATCCTTTCCCTATGAAGCAGGGAAAGGAACCCTCATCTCGATCGGAGGAGTGGAAATGCGGCTCCTTTTGAGTTGTTGTGGCACCCTCGGTGTTCCTCTCGAGTGGAGATGGGTATTTTGGGGAACTTCTTGAGTTGCTGCAAGGGTGTTAAGGACCCTTTCGAGGTTCAAGAGGGAAGGTGTGATTTCCCTAGAGATGCTGCATTGGAAAAGGGCCTCATTTCGCCTGAAGGGGAGAACCTCCTGGTTTTTTTCGAGTTGCGGCAGGTTCCTCTCGAGTAACAATGGAGACCTCAGGGAACCGCTCGTGTGGCCTCAGGAAAGGCCAGTCTCCATGCAAGTTGCGAGGGGCCTCTCTGGATTCCTCTCATCAGTGCCGAGTCCTAAGTCCTTGTGTGCAGTTGAGGGCAGAACCTGAGGTTTCCTCTCCAGTGCTGACATGGATCTTGGGGTTCTCTGGAGTCTCCACAGAGGAGTCAGGCCTTGTCACGAGTGGAGACATGCACGTCCACTTTCCTCCCAAGCTGGAACACCAGTGTCAGGCTTCCCATCGAGTTGACACAGGGATCTGTGGTTTTCCCTCGAGGCTTTCCCACAGAGCTGTCCAACGTGACACCGTGGTGTGAGTCGATACTCGGGGTATCAGTCCAGGCAGTGCAGGGAAATCAGGTTTCCTCTGGAGTGGACTGAGATTTTGGGGGGTCTTTTGGAATAGTAGGATGAGCCCTTTAGTTCCCCTAGACTTTCCTGTTGAGACCGTATCCTCTTGAGATTCGACGGGAACGCCAGGAAACCTTTCCCAAGGAAGCAGGGAAAGGAACCCTTATCTCAGGCGGAGGTCGGGGAAACGGGGCTCCACTTGAGTTTGACGGGACCCTCGGTGTTCCTCTCTATTGGAGACAGGTGTGTCAGGGAACTTCTTGAGTGCTGCAAGGGTGTGAAGGGCCCTTTCGTGGTTCAAGAGGGAAGGTGTGATTTCCCTTGAGACTCTGCAGCGGAAAAGTGCTTCATCTCACCTGGAGAGGAAAACCTCCTGGTTTTTCTCGAGTTGTGGCAAGTTCCTCTCGAGTTATGACGGGGACCTCTGGGACCCGCTTGTGTGGCCTCAGGAAAGGCCAGTCTCCATGCGAGTTGTGAGGGGCCTCTCAGGGTTCCTCTCCAGTTGATGCCGGGTCCTAAGACCTCGTCTGGAGCCGAGGCCAAAACCTGAGGCTTCCTCTCCAGTGCTAACATGGATCTTCGGGTACCTCTGGAGTCTCCACAGGGGAGTCAGTCCTCATCTCCAGTGGAGACATGCACGTCTGCTTTCCTCCCGAGCTGTAGCAGCAGTGTCAGGCTTTCTGTAAAATTTAAATAGGGATTTGTGGCTTTCCCTCGAGGCTTTCCTACAGGGCTCTCACAGGTGCCACTGTGGTGTGAATCGATACTCAGGGTGACAGTCGAGGCAGTGCAGGGAAATCAGGTTCCTCTGCAGTGAACTGAGATATTTGGGGGTCTTTTGGAATGGTGACATGACACCTGGAATTCCTCTCGACTTTCTTATTGAGAGCACCTCCTCTTGAGATGCGACAGGAACGGCGGGAAACCTTTCCCAATGAAGCAGGGAAATGAACCCTAATCCTGAGTGGAGGAGGGGGAAACGGGGTTCCTCTTGAGTTTTGGTGGGACCCTTGGTGTTCCTCTCGAGTGGAGATGGGTATGTCGGGGTACTTCTTGAGTTGCTGCAAGGGTGTGAAGGACCCTTTCAAGGTTCAAGAGGGAAGGTGTGATTTCCCTAGAGACGCTGCATCGGAAAAGGGCATCATCTCACATGGAGGGGAGAACCTCCTGGTTTTTTTTTTTTTGAGTTGGGGCAGGTTCCTCTCGAGTAATGATGGGGACCTCAGGAAACCGCTCGTGTGGCCTCTGGGAAGTCCCGTCTCCATGCGAGTTGCGAGGGGCCTCTCTGGATTCCTCTCATCGGTGCCGAGTCCTAAGTCCTCGTGTGGAGCTGAAGGCAGAAACTGAGGTTTCCTCTCCAGTGCTGACATGGATCTTGGGGTTCCTCTGGAGTCTCCACAGGGGAGTCAGGCCTTGTCTCGTGTGGAGACATGCACGTCTGCTTAACTCCCGAGCTGTAGCAGCAGTGTCAGGCTTCCCGTTGAGTTGACACAGCAGTCTGTGGCTTTCCCTCAAGGCTTTCCCACAGGGCTGTCACACGTGCCACCATGGTGTGAGTTGATACTCGCGGTGACAGTCAAGGCAGTGCAGGGTAATCAGGTTCCTCTGAAGTGGACTGAGATATTTGGGGGTCTCTTGCAATGGTGGCACGAGCCCTGGAGTTCCTCTCGACTTTCCTGTTTAGAGCGCCACCTCTTGAGATGTGACGGGAACACCGAGAATCCTTTCCAGACGAAGCAAGGAAAGGAACCCTCATCTCGAGTGGAGGAGGGGGAAACGGGGCTCCTCTTGAGTTTCACGGGACCATCTGTGTTCCTCTCAAGTGGAGACGGGTGTGTTGGGGAACTTCTTGAGTTGCAGCAAGGGTGTGAAGGACCCTTTCGAGGTTCAAGAGGGAAGGTGGGATTACCCTCGAGATGCTGCAGAGGAAAAGGGCATCATCTTGCCTTGAGGGGAGAACCTCCTGGTTTTTCTCAAGTTGTGGCAGGTTTCTCTCAAGTTATGACGGGCACCTCAGGGACCCGCTCCTGGGCCTCAGGAAAGGCCATTTTCCATGCGAGTTGTGAGGGGCTTCTCGGGATTCCCCTCCAGTCAATGCCGGGTCCTAACTCCTCGTCTGGAGCTGAGGCCAGAACCTGAGGTTTCCTCTCCAGTGCTGACATGGATCTTGGGGTTCTCTGGAGTCTCCACAGAGGAGTCAGGCCTCGTCACGAGGGGAGACATGCACATCCACTTTCCTCCCAAGCTGAAGCAGCAGTGTCAGGCTTCCCATTGAGTTGACACAGGGATCTGTGGCTTTCCCTCGAGGCTTTCCCACAGGGCTGTCCTACATGACACCGTGGTGTGAGTCGATACGCGGGGTGTCAGTCGAGGCAGTGCAGGGAAATCAGGTTTCCTCTGGAGTGGACTGAGATATTTGGGGGTCTTTTGGAATAGTGGGATGAACCCTTTAGTTACTCTAGACTTTCCTGTTGAGAGCGTATCCTCTTGAGATTCGACGGGAACGCCGGGGAACCTTTCCCGAGGCAGCAGGAAAGGAACCCTCATCTCGAGCGGAGGATGGGGAAACGGGGCTCCACTTGAGTTTGACGGGACCCTCGGTGGTCCTCTTGAGTGGAGATGGGTGTGTTGGGAACTTCTTGAGTTGCAGCAAGGGTGTGAAGGACCCCTTCGATGTTCAAGAGGGAAGGTGAAATTATCCTTGTGACGCCACAGAGGAAAAGGGCTTCATCTTGCCTGGAGGGGAGAATCTCCTGGTTTTCCTCGAGTTGTGGCAGGTTTCTATCGAGCTATGACAGGGACCTCAGGGACCCGCTTGTGTGACCTCAAGAAAGGCCAGTCTCCATGCGAATTGTGAGGGGCTTCTCGGGATACGAATCCATTCGGTGCCGGGTCCTAAGTCCTTGTCTGGAGCTGAGACCAGAACCTGAGGTTTCCTCTCCAGTGCTGACATGGATCTTGGTGTTCCTCTAGAGTCTCCACAGAGGAATCAGGCATTGTCACGAGTGGAGACATGCACGTCCACTTTCCTCCCAAGCTGGAGCAGCAGTGTCTGGCTTCTCGTCGAGTTGACACAAGGATCTGTGGCTTTCCCTCGAGGCTTTCCCACAGGGCTGTCACACATGCCACTATGGTGTGAGTCGATACTCGGGGTGTCAGTCCAGGCAGTGCAGGGAAATCAGGTTCCCTCTGGAGTGGACTGAGACATTTGGGAGTCTTTTGGAATGGTTGCCAGAACCCTTTAGCTCCTCTAGACTTTCCTGTTGAGAGCGCCCCCTCTTGATATGTGACGGGAATGCCGGGAATCCTTTCCAGACGAAGCAAGGAAAGGAAACCTCATCTCGAGTGGAGGAGGGGGAAACGGGGCTCCTCTTGAGTTGTGGTGGGAACTTAGGTGTTCCTCTTGAGTGGAGACGGTTATGTCAGGGAACTTCTTGAGTTGCAGCAAGGGTCTAAAGGACCTTTTGGAGGTTCAAGAGGGAAGGTGTGATTTCCCTCGAGACTCCAGAGTGGAAAAGGGCCTCATATTGCCTGGAGGGGAGAACCTCCTGGTTTTTCTCGAATTGCAGCAGGTTCCTCTCAAGTTAAGATGGGGACCTCAGGGACTCGCTCATATGGCCTCAGGAAAGGCCAGTCTCCATGTGAGTTGCGAGGGACTTCTCGGTATTCCTCTCCAGTCGGTGCCAGGTCCTAAATCCTTGTCTGGAGCCAAGGCTGAAGCCTGAGGTTTCCTCTCCAGTGCTGACATGGATCTTGGGGTTACTCTGGCGGCTCCACAGTGGAGTCAGGCCTGGTCTTGAGTGCGGAAATGCACGTCTGCTTTCCTCCTGAGCTGTCAGAACAGTGTCAGGCTCCTGACGAGTTGACACAGGGATCTGTGACTTTCCCTCGAGGCTTTCCCACAGGGCTGTCACATGTGCCACTGTGGTGTGAGTCGATACTCGGGGTGACAGTCGAGGCAGTGCAGGGAAATCAGGTTCATGTTGAGTGGATTGAGACATTTGGTGTTCTTTGGGAATGATAGTATGACCCCTGGAGTTCCTCTTGACATTCCTGTTGAGAGCGCCTCATCTTGAGATGTGATGGGAACGCTGGGAATCCTTTCCCGAAGAAGCAGGGAAAGGAACCCTCATCTCGAGCAGAGAAGAGGGAAACGGGGCTCCTATTGAGTTTGGCACGACCCTCGGTGTTCCTCTTGAGTGGAGACTGGTATGTCAGGAACTTCTTCAGTTGCACCAAGTGTGCAAAAAACCCTTTTGAGGTTTAAGAGCGAAGATGTGATTTCCCACGATATGCCACAGCTGAAAAGGGCCTCTTCTCACCTGGAGGGGAGAACCTCCTGGTTTCCTCGAGTTTCAGCAGATTCCTCTCGAGTTATGACGGGGACCTCAGAGATCCTCTCGGGTGGCCTCAGGAAAGGCCAGTCTCCATGCGAGTTGGGAGGGGCGTCTCG
The DNA here is from genome assembly GCA_006408735.1 of Sylvicapra grimmia. NCBI lineage: Eukaryota > Metazoa > Chordata > Mammalia > Artiodactyla > Bovidae > Sylvicapra > Sylvicapra grimmia. The sequence continues at coordinate 462,686 of SJYH01001083.1, forward strand.
GGATTCCTCTCCAGTAGTTGCCGGGTCCTAAGTCCTCGTCTGGAGCTGAGGTCGGAACCTGAGATTTCCTCTCCAGTGCTGACATGGATCTTGGGGTTTCTCTGGACTCTCCACAGGGCAGTCAGGCCTCGTCTCGAGTGGAGACATGCACGTCCACTTTCCTCCCGAGCTGTAGCAGGAGTGTCAGGCTTCCCATCGAGTTGACACAGGGATCTGTGGCTTTCCCTCGAAGTTTTCCCACAGGGCTGTCACACGTGCCACCGTGGAGTGAGTCGATACTCGAGGTGACAGTCGAGGCAGTGCAGGGAAATCAGGTTCCTCTGGAGTGGACTGAGACATTTAGGGGTCTTTTGGAATAGTGGTACGACCCCTGGAGTTCTTCTCAACTTTCCTGTTGAGAGTGCCTCCTCTTAAGATGCAAAGGAAATGCCAGGAATCCTTTCCCAACGAAGCAGGGAAAGGATCCCTCATCTCCAGCAAAGGAGGGGGAAACAGGGCTCCTCGTGAGTTGTGGCGGGACCCTCGGTGTTCCTCTCAAGTGGAGACGGGTGTATTGGGGAACTTCTTGAGGTGCAGTAAGGGTGTGAATGACCCTCTCTAGGTTCAAGAGGGAAGGTGTGATTTCCCTCGAGACACCTCAGTGGAAAAGGGCCTCATCTCGCCCGGAGGAAGGAACCTCCTGGTTTTTGTCAAGTTGCGGCAGGTTCCTCTCGAGTTACGATGGGGACCTCCAGGACCCACTCGTGTGGCCTCAGGAAAGACCAGTCTCCATGCGAGTTGTGAGGGGCCTCTTGGGATTCCTCTCCAGTAGTTGCCGGTTCCTAAGTCCTCGTCTGGAGCCGAGGCCAGAACGTGAGATTTCCTCTCCAGTGCTAACATGGATCTTGGGTTTCCTCTGGCATCTCCACAGGGGAGTCAGGCCTCGTCTCGAGTGGAGACATGCACATCCGCTTTCCTCCCGAGCTATAGCAGCAGTATCAGGCTTCCTGTTCTGTTGACAGAGGGATTTGTGGCTTTCTCTCAATGATTTCCCACAGTGCTGTCACACGTGCCACGGTGGTGTGACTTGATACTCTGTGTGACAGTCGAAGTAGTGCAGGGAAATCAGGTTGCGCTGGAGTGGACTTTGACAATTGGAATCTTTTGGAATAGTAGTACGACCCCTGTCGTTCCTCTCGACTTTCCTGTTGAGAGCGCCTCCTCTTGAGATGCGACGGGAATGCCAGGAATCCTTTCCCGATGAAGCAGGGAAATGAACCCTCATCTCTAGCGGAGTAGGGGGAAACGGGGCTCCTCTTGAGTTTGGCGGCACCCTCGGTATTCCTGGTGAGTTTAGATGTGTATGTCGGGGAACTTCTTGAGTTTCAGCAAGGGTGTGAAAAACCCTTTCAATGTTCAAGAGGAAAGGTGTGATTTCGCTTGAGACGCCGCAGTGAAAAGGGCCTCATCTCGCCTGGAGGGGAGAACCTCCTGGTATTTCACGAGATGCGGATGGTTCCACTTGAGTTACGACGGGGACCTCAGGGACCCGCTCGTGTGGCCTCAGGAAAGTCCAGTCTCCATGCGAGTTGGGAGGGGGCTCTTGAGTTTCCTCTCCCGTCGGAGCTGGGCACTAAGACCCCATATGGAGCCGAGGCCGGAACCTGAGGTTTCCTCTCCAGTGCTAACATGGATCTTTGGGTACCTCTGGAGTCTCCACAGGGGAGTCAGTCCTCATCTCCAGTGGAGACATGCACGTCTGCTTTCCTCCTGAGCTGTAGCAGCACTGTCAGGCTTCCCATTGAGTTGACACAGGGATCTGTGACTTTCCTTCGAGGCTTTCCCACAGGGCTGTCACACGTGCCACTGTAGTGTGAGTCGATACTCGGGGTGACAGTCGAGGCAGTGCAGGGAAATCAGGTTCCTCTGGAGTGGACTGAGACATTTGGGGGGTTTTGGAATGGTGACACGACCCCTGGAGTTCCTCTCGACTTTAATGTGAAGAGTGTCTCCTCTTAATATGCGACGGGAATGCCGGGAATCCTTTCCCGATGAAGCAGGGAAAGGAAATCTCATTTCGAGGGGAGGAGTGGGAAACAGGGTCCTCGTGAGTTGTGGCGAGACCCTCGGTGTTCCTCTCAAGGGGAGACAGATATGGTGTGGATCTTCTTGAGTTGCTGCAAGGGTGTGAAGGACCCTTTTGAGGTTCAAGAGGGAAGTTGTGATTTCTCTCAAGATGGCGCAGCAGAAAAGGGCCTCATCTCACATTGAGGGGAGAACCTCCTGGTTTTTCTCGAGTTGCAGCAGGTTCCTCTCGAGTTGCGATGGGGACCTCAGGGACATGCTCGTGTGGACTCAGGAAAAGCCAGTCTCCATGCGAGTTGCGATGGTTCTCTCGGGATTCCTCTCCAGTCGGAGCCAGGCCCTAAGTCCTCGTATTGAGCTGAGGCCGGAACCTGAGGTTTTCTCTCCAGTGCTGACATGAATCTTGGGGTTCCCCTGGAATCTCCACAGGGGAGTTAGGCCTTGTCTCGAGTGGAGACATGGACGTCTGCTTTCCACCCGAGCTCTCGGAGCAGTGTCAGGCTTCCTGTCCAGTTGACATAGGGATCTGTGGCTTTCTGTCGAGGTTTTCCCACAGAGCTGTCACACGTGCCACCGTGGTGTGAGTCGATATTCGGGGTGACAGTCGAGGCAGTGCAGGGAAATCAGGTTCATGTCGAGTGGATTGAGATATTTGGGGGTCTTTTGGAATTTTGGCATGACCCCTGGAGTTCCTCTAGACTTTCCTGTTGAAAGCTCCTCCTCTTGAGATGCGACAGGAACGCCAGGAATCCTTTCCCAACGAAGCAGGGAATGGAACCCTCATCTCGAGCTGAGGAAGGGAAAACTGGGTTCCTCTTGAGTTTGGCAGGACCCTCGGTGTTCCTCTCGAGTGGAGACGGGTATGTTGGGGAACTTGCTGAGTTGCAGCAAGGGTGTGAAGGACCCTTTTGAGGTTCAAGAGGGAAGGTGTGATTTCCCTAGAGACGCTGCAGCAGAAAAGGGTCTCAACTCGCCTGGAGGGCAGAACCTCCAGGTTTTTCTCAAGTTGCCCTCTCGAGTTACATTGGGGACCTCAGGGACCTGCTCGTGTGGCCTCAGGAAAGGCCAATCTCCATGCAAGTTGCGAGGGGTGTCTTGGGATCCCTCTCCAGTCGGTGCCGGGTCCTAACTCCTTGTCTGCAGCCAAGACCGGAACCTGTGGTCTCCTCTCCAGTGCTGACATGGATCTTGGGGTTCCTCTGGAGTCTCCACAGGGGAGTGAGGCCTAGTCTCAAGTGGAGACATGCAGGCCCGCTTTCCTCCCGAGCTGTAGCAGCAGTGTCAGGCTTCATGTCGAGTTGACAGTGGGATCTGTGGCTTTCCCTCGAGGCTTTCACACAGGTCTGTCACATGTGCCAATGTGGTGTGAGTCAATACCCATGGTGACAGTCGAGGCAGTGCAGGGAAATCAGGTTCCGCTGGAGTGGACTGAGACAATTGGGGGTCTTTTGCAATGGTGCTATGATCCCTGTCGTTCCTCTTGAATTTCCTGTTGAGAGCGCCTCCTCTTGAGATGCGACGGGAATGCCAGGAATCCTTTCCCGATGAAGCAGGGAAATGAACCCTCATCTTGAGTGGAGGAGGCAGAAGCGGGGCTTCTATTGAGTTTGGCATGACCCTCGGTGTTCCTCTCAAGTGTAGACTGGTATGTCAGGGAACTTCTTGGGTTGGAGCAAATGGGCGAAATACCCTTTTGAGGTTTAAGAGGGAAGATGTGATTTCCCTCAAGATGCCTCAGCTGAAGAGGGCCTCATCTCGCCTACAGGGGAGAACCTCCTGGTTTTCTCGAGTTTTGCAAGCTTCCTCTCGAGCTACGACTGGGACCTCAGGGACCCACTCGTGTTGCCTCAGGAAATTCCATTCTCCATGCGAGTTGCAAAGTGCCTCTCAGGATTCCTCTCCAGTCGGTGCCAGGTCCTAAGTCCTCGTCTGGAGCCGAGGCCAGAACCTGAGGTTTCCTCTCCAGTGCTGACATGGATCTTGGGGTAACTCTGGAATCTCCACAGGGGAATCAGACCTCGTCTTGAGTGGAGACATGCAAGTCCACTTTCCTCCCGAGCTGTAGCAGGAGTGTCAGGCTTCCCATCGAGTTGACACAGGGATCTGTGGCTTTCCCTCGAGGCTTTCCCACAGGGCTGTCACACGTGCCACCGTGGTGTTCGTCGAAACTCGAGGTGACAGTCGAGGCAGTGTAGGGAAATCAGGTTCATCTGGAGTGGACTGAGATATTTGGCTGTCTTTTGGTATGTTGGCACGACCCCTGGAGTTCCTCTCGACTTTCCTGTTGAGAGTGCCTCCTCTTGAGAAGTGACAGGAATGCCGGAAATCCTTTCCTGACGAAGCAGGGAACAGAATCCTCATCTCAAGTGGAGAAGGGGGAAATGGGTCTCCTCTTGAGTTGTGGCAGGACCCTCGCTGTTCCTCTCGAGTGGAGACGGGTATGTCGGGGAACTCCTTGAGTTGCAGGAAGGGTTTGAAGGAGCCTTTCGAAGTTCAAGAGGAAAGGTGTGATTTCCCTCAAGACGTCACTGCGGAAAAGGACCTCATCTCTCCTGGAGATGAGAACCTCATGGTTTTTCTCGAGTTGCGGCAGGTTCCTCTAGAGTTAAGACGGGGACCTCAGGGACCCTCTCGGGTGGCATGAGGAAAGGCCACTCTCCATGCAAGTTATGAAGTTATTCTCGGGATTACTCTCCAGTCGGTGCCGGGTCCTAAGTCCTCGCCTGGAGATGAGGCCGGAACTTGAGTTTTCCTCTCCAGTGCTCTCATGGATCTTGGGGTTCCTCTGGAGTCTCCACAGGGGATTCAGGCCTTCTCTCAAGTGGAGATAAGCAAGTCTGATATACTCCTGTGCTGTCGCAGCACTGTCAGGCTTCCTGTCGAGTTGACACAGGGATTTGTGGCTTTCCCTCGAGGCATAACCACAGGGCTGTGACGTGTGCCACCGTGGTGTGAGTTGATACTCAGTGTGACAGTCAAGGCAGTGCAGGGAAATCAGTTTCCTCTGGAGTGGACTGAGACATTTTCAGGTTTTCTGGAATGGTGGCACAACCCCTGGAGTTCCTCTCGACTTTCCTGCTGAGAGCACCTCCTCTTGACTTGTGACAGAAACCCTGGGAATCCTTTCCCAATGAAGCAGGGAAAGGAGCCCTCATCTCGAGCAGAGGAGGTCGTAACAGGGCTTGTCTTGAGTTTGGCATGACCCTCAGTGTTCCTCTCAAGTGGAGACGGGTATGTTGGGGAACTTCTTGAGTTGTAGCAAGGGTGTGAAGGACCCTTTCGAGGTTCAAGAGGGAAGGTGGGATTTCCCTCGAGATGCCACAGCAGAAAAGGGCCTCATCCTGCCTGCAGGGGAGAACCTCTTGGTTTTTCTCGAGTTGTGGCAGGTTCCTCTCCAGTTTCGACGGGGACCTCAGGGACCTGCTCGTGTGGCCTCAGGAAAGGCCAGTCTCCATGTGAGTTGCGAGGGGCCTCTCGGGATTCCTTTCAGTCGGTGCCGTGTCCTAAGTCCTCGTCTGGAGCCGAGGCCAGAACCTGAGGTTTCCTCTCCAATGCTGACATGGATATTGGGGTTCCCTCTGTTGGCACTAAAAGGGTGTGGGCTGGAAGCTGCCTGATAATCCATTCAAGTGATGTTTTCTTACTTATGACATCAATAGGTTTGGTCAAAGTTTTTCGATTTCTGGTGCAAGTAGGCAGCTTGCAACTCTTTGCTACAGGATCATTTCCATTAGAATGTCAGCTAATCAAGGTAACAACACTATGGCACTCAGCACTCTTAGATAATTTCCCAAGCCTGTTTTCTCAGGGGCAGACCCAATATGAGCTAGGAATGGGTTCACAAGGCTCGGAAAATGCAGGGAAATATACAGCCTATGACTCTGGAAATTAGGGCCTCTTGCAAATCTGGAGTTCTCACATCTTAGAATCTTGACAGTTGCTGATTGATGTCTGAAAAGCACTCTGTTTTTATGCCTTTCATTCATCTGGGAGGTGGGGTCACCCTGAGGACTGTGGATGTGTGATTCAAAGTGCAGATTTAGGGGATGGTGCTCTCTCTGGAGACTGTGGACGTGTGACCCAAGGTGAATGCTTTAGGAGGGGGTCACCATAGAAACTATGGATGTGTGAGTCCAGCTATAGGGTCTAGGAAGCAGGGTCACCCTGCCAATTGTGGACATGTTTCCACAGGAGCAGGGTCTGAGGGATGGGGTCATCCCAGAGACTGTGCCTGTATGACCCCAGATACAAAATTCTCCAAGCCAGGCTTCAGCAATACGTGAACCATGAAATTCCAGATATTCAAGCTGGTTTTAGAAAAGGCAGAGGAACCAGAGATCAAATTGCCAACATCTGCTGGATCATCAAAAAAGCAAGAGAGTTCCAGAAAACATCTATTTCTGCTTTTGCTTTATTGACTATGCCAAAGCCTTTGACTGTGTGGATCACAATAAGCTGTGGAAAATTCTGAAAGAGATAGGAATACCAGACCACCTAACCTGACTCTTGAGACACCTATATGCAGGTCAGGAAGCAACAGTTAGAACTGGATATGGAACAACAGACTGGTTTCAAATAGGAAAAGGAGTACATCAAGGCTGTATATTGTCACCCTGCTTATTTAACATCTATGCAGAGGACATCATGAGAAACGCTGGGCTGGAGGAAGCACAAGCCAGAATCAAGACTGCTGGGAGAAATATCAATAACCTCAGATATGCAAATGACACCACCCTTATGGCAGAAAGTGAAGAGGAACTCAAAAGCCTCTTGATGAAAGTGAAAGTGGAGAGTGAAAAAGTTGGCTTAAAGCTCAACATTCAGAAAACGAAGATTGTGGCATCTGGTCCCATCACTTCATGGGAAATAGATGGAGAAACAGTGGAAACAGTGTCAGACTACTTTGGGGGGGGGGCTCCAAAATCACTGCAGATGGTGACTGCAGCCATGAAATTAAAAGACGCCTACTCCTTGGAAGAAAAGTTATGACNGGGCTCCCAACTCACTGCAGATGGTGATTGCCGCCATGAAATTAAAAGACACTTACTTCTTGGAAGAAAAGTTATGACCAATCTAGATTGCATATTCAAAAGCAGAGACATTACTTTGCCAACAAAGGTCCATCTAGTCAAGGCTATGGTTTTTCCAGTAGTCATGTACGGATGTGAGAGTTGGACTGTGAAGAAGGCTGAGCGCCAAAGAATTGATGCTTTTGAACTGTGGTGTTGGAGAAGACTCTTGAGATCCCTTGGACTGCAAGGAGATCCAACCAGTCCATTCTGAAGGAGATCGGCCCTGGGATTTCTTTGGAAGGAATGATGCTGAAGCTGAAACTCCAGTACTTTGGCTACCTCATGCGAAGAGTTGACTTATTGGAAAAGACTTTGATGCTGGGAGGGATTGGGGGCAGGAGGAGAAGGGGACGAGAGAGGATGAGATGGCTGGATGGCATCACTGACTTGATGGACGTGAGTCTGAGTGAACTCCGGGAGTTGGTGATGGACAGGGAGGCCTGGCGTGCCGCGCTTCATGGTGTCGCAAAGAGTCAGACATGACTGAGTGGCTGAACTGAACTGAACTGAATTCAGTGTTTAAAAGGTTTTAATATGCAGGCACATAATGTAAACTGTCCTGAAATAGCAGGAAACTAGCACATGAGTTCAAAAAGTTAATGTTCAACATTTACACTTTGTTTTAGGTAAGTGTATCACTGAAATTATTCTTCAGTGTAGAGTATTTAAAAGGCCTCATGGAGATTCAACAACCTAGAAAATTGTAAGTAACTAAGGGTTTTAATGTATCCTTTAGGATAATGTCTTGAAAACAAATTCGGTGAAGTCTGATAGTTTTTAACATATTTAATTCCTCATATATACTATTTCTTCCTATGCCTAGCAAGATCAGCAATGAGGTGGCAATATGTATTTGACTTTCACCATTATGAACAACTTCAACAGAATTATATTTTTGTGTTAGTAATTCTTAATACAATTCATTTTAGCTGTTCAACCTTGAAATACATACATCTCCTATGCCTGAATTTAGGTATTCCTGAGCTTATATTCCATCTTGTTATTGACCTGCCTCGTCTGTCCAGACATGATGTTTCATTTAGGTATAAAATATGTTAATAAACCTAAGTGACTTAAAGGGTTTGAAATTTATAAAAGTAATTTTCAAGACAGCTTCTTCAATAGAAAATGTCACCAAAGAAGTCCATAAACAGGTACTGAGAAGAAAAAATTTGAGATAGGGGCACTCAGGATTTTAAGTGAGAGCCAGAAAATCTGGTGTTTGTTTTTTAACTATCATGAAAACCGGATATATTAATCTTTTTTTTTTTAAATCTCAAATAGCAAAATTAAAATTACTGTTCAGTTCAGTCGCTCAGTCACGTCTAACTCTTTGCGACCCCATGGATTGCAGCACGCCAGGCCTCCCTGTCCATCACCAACTCCCAGAGTTTACTCAAACTCACGTCCTTTGAGTCGGTGACACCATCCAACCATCTCATCCTCTGTCGTTCCCTTCTCCTCCCATCTTCAATCTTTCCCAGCATCAGAGTCCTTTCAAATGAGTCAGTTCTTCGCATCAGGTAGCCAAAGTATTGGAGTTTCAGCTTCAGCATCAGTCCTTACAATAAATATTCAGGACTGATTTCCTTTAGGATGGACTGGTTGGATCTCCTTGCAGTCCAAGGGACTCTCAAGAGTCTTCTCCAACATCACAGTTCAAAAGCATCAATTCTTCTGCACTCAGCTTTCTTTATAGTCCAACTCTCACATCCATACATGACTACTGGAAAACCATAGCCTTGACTAGACAGACCTTTGTTGGCAAAGTAATGTCTCTGCTTTTTAATATGCTGTCTAGTTTGGTCATAACTTTTCTTCCAAGGAGTTCAGTTCAGTTCAGTTGCTCAGTCGTGGCCGACTCTTTGCAACCCCATGAATCGCAGCACGCCAGGCCTCCCTGTCCATCACCATCTCCCGGAGTTCACTCAGACTCACGTCCATCGAGTCTATGATGCCATCCAGCCATCTAATCCTCGGTTGTCCCCTTCTCCTCCTGCCCCCAATCCCTCCCAGCATCAGAGACTTTTCCAATGAGTCAACTCTTCACATGAGCATCTTTTAATTTCATGGCTGCAGTCACCATCTGCAGTGATTCTGGAGCCCCCCAAAATAAAGTCTGTCACTGTTTCCCCATCTATTTGCTATGAAGTGATGGGACCAGATGCCATATCTTAGTTTTCTTAACGTTGAGTTTTAAGCCAACTTTTTCACTCTCCTCTTTGACTTTCATCAAGAGGCTCTTTAGTTCTTCTTCGCTTTCTGCCATAAGGTGGAGTCATCTGCATATCTGAAGTTAGTGATATTTCTCCCAGCAATTTTGATTCCACCTTGTGCTTCCTCCAGCCCAGTGTTTCTCATGATGTACTCTGCATATAAGTTTAATAAGCAGGGTGACAATATACAGCCTTAACATACTCCTTTCCCTATTTGGAACCAGTCTGTTGTTCCATGTCCAGTTCTGTCACTTCCTGACCTGCATACAGATTTCTCAAGAGGCAGGTCAGGTGGTCTGATATTCCCATCTCTTTCAGAATTTTTCACAGTTTGTGGTGATCCACACAGTCAAAGGCTTTGGCATAGTCAATAAGGCATAAATAGATGTTTTTCTGGAACTCTCTTGCTTTTTCGATAGTCCAACAGATGTAGGCAATTTGATCTCTGGTTCCTCTGTCTTTTTAAAACCAGCTTGAACATGTGGAAGTTCACAGTTCATGTACAATTGAAGTCTGGCTTTGAGAATTTTGAGCATCACTTTACTAGTGTGTGAGATGAGTACAATTGTGCGGTAGTTTGAGCATTCTTTGGCATTGCCTTTCTTTGGATTGGAATGAAAACTGACCTTTTCCAGTCCTGTGGCCAGTGCTGAGTTTTCCAAATTTGCTGGCATATTGAGTGCAGCACTTTCACAGCATCATCTTTCAGGATTTGAAACAGGTCCACTGGAATTCCATCACCTCCACTNAATTGTGCGGTAGTTTGAGCATTCTTTGGCATTGCCTTTCTTTGGATTGGAATGAAAACTGACCTTTTCCAGTCCTGTGGCCAGTGCTGAGTTTTCCAAATTTGCTGGCATATTGAGTGCAGCACTTTCATAGCACCATCTTTTAGTATTTGAAATAGCTCAACTGGGATAAATACAAAACCAACAATCTCCCATTGCTTCTTTACAAGTAGACTTCTAAGTGGTCACAGTTTCTCCTTGCTATCTACTCCTGCTGTCTCTTCTGCTTGTCTTCCTTTCCCTATGATTTCACTAAATTCTGTCATCCAAACTCAACTCCAGCACTTACCACTGGAAAGGCTGTCCTGTTCTCTGAAATACTGACCAAGCACCTCTTTACGTACTTACATGTTATACCTATCCATTCCTAGTACAGCCGTGATCACTTACTAGTACATGTAGCAGTTTCCATCATATTACAAAGTTTGGAGAACATAGATCACATTTATTCATGTTTGTATTCTCAGTTTCTAAAGCAGCACATTCTGTCTCTCATGATTCAAATAATGATTACTGAAAAATGAAGGTTTTTAGTAAGTTTTTTGAAAGAGTAAATTACTTGTTTTTGGAAATAATTTCAGTTTAAAATATTAAAGGTATGTCTGTTCTCTTATCTTAAGCCTATCTCATAAAATCATAAAATTGTTGAACTTAAAGGCCACTTTGCAAGCCAAACAAGCTCTAGTAAATGAACACTTAAAACATTCAAAACCATTGTTCATCTTACATTTACACTCAGGAATAAAATCCTAAACTACTTAATCATTTTACTAAAAAGTTTTCTCTGCTTAAAAGGCAAGAAAATTCCATCTTGAGGGGTTTATGTTAACATCATTTATTCTATTCTCTGTAGAGACAGTAAACTAATCTTTTTCTTTAACCTTTCCTTATAACAATAATTAGCCTTTCAGCCTCCACTGCTAAAATCTAATTTCAGCATCTGATATTCCCTAAGAAGCACAATAATAAACACGTGTTCATTCTAAAACTATATATGTATGTGTGTGTGTGTGTATATATATAGGTATAAAAAGTAGGAATGATTAACTCCATTTTCTAAATGATGAAAGT
>SJYH01001083.1:486920-499324 GCA_006408735.1 Sylvicapra grimmia
CAAAGTCATTATTTTCTTCAAGATAAATTGTATATCATCTATGGGAAGGTGATTGCATCAAAAATTGGAAAAAATACTGAGATAAAATGTTTAATGCCTTCCAAGGCCATAGTAAGGATACAAGAACATATATTGATATATTATTACAAGAGAAAAGTTAATAAAATTTTACAAAACTCCATAAGATACATTTTAGAGAAATCTTGTTGAACCAATAAACAAATGAACAGCTTTAGCAAATTTTCCCATTAAAGTTATTTCCTGTTTAAATCTAGCCCTTTAAGAAGCTGCACAAATTCTTTCAGTCACCAATGAAGCATCTGAAATACATTGCCATGATTTTCAACCACAAAAATAGGCATGTGTACAGCAGCTACTTTACATTTGTCATGAAATATTGTCAGTTGGTTAGAAAGGTATGTAATAGTGCAGTATATAGAAAATAACTAATAAGTTTTATGTGACAAGATCTGAAGTTCTGGCATTATAATAACTGATGGGAATTAAAGGAAGAGACTGTCTCAAGAAAAGCCTCACAGAAGAGGTGGTGTGACTACACTTCGAGGAAAGTATGGATGACTCAGATATCAGCTCTGTCACTGCAGCAAGAATGCAACCATAGACTGTATGTAAAAAAATGGATGGGGATGTGTTCCAAAGAACTTTACTATGGACTCTGAACTCCCTATTTTCATATATCACAAAATAATCTTCTTTTGCTTTTTAAAAAATTTAAAAAATTTATAACTCTTGGGTTGTACATATTTGGCCCATGAGCTGCAGTACGTCTACCTTTGCTTTAAAGAAATTTTCACAGGAAATTTATGCAAGGGAGCTCATAGAATTATTCTTGGTAATAACAACAAAACTGGATGCAGCTCAAATATCCATTGAAGTAGAATGATAAAATAAACTGTGGTTCATTCATTCAATGGAATACTAACAGAGACAATAGAGTCACAACTATATAGATGAACATAGAGGAATCTCAAAAACATGTCTGTGAAAAAGCAAGTCATCAAAGAATACATGAACAAAGAATCTATTACATGGGGTTCAAATTGAGATAGTACCAGATGATATAAACTTTAGGGATACGTCCAAACTAATGAAAGGAAGGGAATGATTAACACAAAATTCAGTATATTTATTGTCTCTGGGTAAGAAAAAAAGATAAGATCAAAGATGAGCCCACAGAGAGCTTTTTAAAGATAATGGTAGTAGTCTAAGGGTTAGGAAAGGTGGTGGGTACATGGGTCTTACTTGTTGGTGACATGGTTCATAATTTATACAGAGTGAAATACAAAGCCGCAAAATGAATTTTGTCAATGTCTTTCTTCAAAAACCCTGATGCTTCTTCATTGCCTGCAAAATTAAGGTGAAATTCCTCACATATACACTGCTTGAAAGACTTTAGATTTTAAATAACTTTGTGACCACATGGGCTTCCCAGGTGGTGCTAGTGGTAAAGAACCTTCCTGCCAGTGCAGGAGACGTGAGATGTGGGTTCGATCCCTGGGTCAGGAAGATCCAGTGGAGTCAGAAATGGCAACCCACTCTAGTATTCTTGCCAAGGGAATCCCCATGGACAGAGGAGTCTAGCAGGCTACAGTCCATAGGGTTGCAAAGAGTCGGACACGACTGAACTGACTTAGTACGCGTGGACTGTAGCCTGCCAGGCCCATCTGTCCATGGAATTCTCCTGGCAAGAATACTGGAGTGGGTAACTATTCTCTTCTCCAGGGGATCTTCCCAACCCAGGGATCGAACTCAGGTCTCCCGCATTGCAGGTAGATTCTTTTCCGTTTGAGCCACCAGGGAATCCCATAATTGAATATTATCTATGTTTTCTCATTTCCTGGAAGAGCCTCTGCTGATGTTCTAAATCCTACCATGTTGTTTAGAAATACCCTCTCCTGGAATGGCTAAGTTTTTAGAGAATCTTTCTATAGCTATTTTATTTTCCTTGTGTTTGAAAAAAAAAAAAAAAAGTTGAAAAAAATTAACACTCTGATACCATTATACCCATATACACCTTTGTTCTCAATCGCATTACCATTTTCCTTATTCTTAAAATTATTTTCCCTTTTCTTAAAACCCATTTTATGTATTCTGTTTAATGCAAATTTTACAACTTTTAGTTGGAATTCACTTTCATTCTTTTGCCTCTAGTCTGACAGGAAAGTCCATGCATTTTTTAATTTTACTAGGATATAGAGAAATGGCAACCCACTCCAGTATTCTTGCCTGGAGAATCCCAGGGACAGAGGAGCCTGATGGGCTGCCGTCTATGGGGTCACACAGAGTTGGACACGACTGAAGTGACTTAGCAGTAGCAGCAGGATTTAGAGATAATGTCTTAGTCACCATTTATCTCTAGTTTAGCTTATAATAGGAGAAGGCAATGGCACCCCTCTCCAGTACTCTTGCCTGGAAAATCCCATGGACGGAGGAGCCTGGTAGGCTGCAGTCCATGGGGTCACTGAGGGTCGGACACAACTGAGCGACTTCACTTTCACTTTTCACTTTCATGCATTGGAGAAGGAAATGGCAACCCACTCCAGTGTTCTTGCCTGGAGAATCCCAGGGACGGGGGAGCCTGGCGGGCTGCCGTCTATGGGATCGCACAGACTCAGACACGACTGAGGCGACTTAGCAGCAGCAGCAGTAGCTTATAATAAGTGCTCAACTAATATATATTGAATGTTAAGTGAGGAATGGAATAGAATTGTAACTTCTCTACAGTCTTTCAGTTTGTCAATAATTTTCAGTTATTTCAATGAAATACATATCCCAAATGACTGACTATAAAACAATGGAATGAATTTCAAACAAACAGTTCAGAATTTATCTATTGAAACAAACACCCTAGAAAGTCCCACTTCAGTGGATATGTATTTCATCAGATTCTACAACTGGCAGAAGTATTTTTTTAACTGTAGTAAAATGCACATATATAAAAATTGTTATCTCAACCATTTTTAAGTCTACAGTTCAGTAATAAGTATATTCACACTGTTGTACAGCCAGAACTTTTTCATCTTGCAAAACTGAAACTCTTATACCCATTAAACCACAACTCACCCTGCTCCCCCATTCCTGGTCTTCTCAACTACTATTCTACTTTCTGTCTATATGGATCTACCTACTCTAGAAACCTCATATAAGTGGAATTATGCAGTATTTGTCATTTTATGGCTGGCTTACTTCATTCAACATAATGTCCTCAAGGTTCATCTGTGATGTCAAACATGTCAAAGTTTCCTATCTTTCTAAGGCTGAATAATATTTCACTGTATCTATACACATTTATTTATCCTTTCTTCTGTTGGATATCAGGGAGGCTTTCATCTTTTGGCTATTGTGACTAGTGCTGCTATGAACATGGGTGTCCCTTAGATACACTGCTTTCAATTTTTCAATTTTTTGGATACATAAATATAAACCCAGATATGTAAATATAAATATATACCTAGAAGTGAAATTACTGGATCATATAGAAATTCATATTGGGCTTCCTCAAGGGCTCAGCAGGTAATGTGGGTTTAATTGGATGAAAAATCACTTGAAAGTCAGATGGCTGTAAGTTAAGACATGAGTTTATTTTTAAAATACTATGATTCAAATGTAACAAAATATCAAAATTTAGTATTAACTGTTATCTTCAATCTGTTATATTTGAAGCTGAAAATGCTAAAAAGTCACTTTGTCTAAAATTGGCTGGATCGAATATCATGAGCCAAGAAAACTTAGGTCATTTGTGTTATTCTGGTTTAAAATTCACCTGACCCAGCAACTGATCTTGATATAATCAAATAACTGTTTTATTTCAAACGCCAAAATGATTATTCTTGCCTAGCTAGAGGAAGACCAGGGAAATTCATTGTTCCCACTTACTTTCTCACCTGATTCTGAGGGTGTAATTCAGCTCTAGCATTAGGGAGGAAGGATTCTGGAAATAAAGAGGTATGAAGGCATTTCCAGTAGCACATCAAATAGGGAATTTACGAGTATGTCACAGGGAGACGGTGAGTGAGAAACAAAGGTGGAGAAAAAGTGAGAGGAGGTTTTACAATATTGGTAAACTTTTTAGCTTCTTTTTTCACCTACATTCCACTTTGGGTCCTCATTTCTTCTTTTTTCCCCTTCCACTGTTAATCTGATATCACTCATTTTTAATTTAGTGTGAATGCATTTCCAAACCTAAGCTAGAGTTGCTGTGGGCAGGGCAGGGGGATGGCGGTTATTTGGAAGAGCTGTCTGGCATGTTTGAAGGTCACTCACTGTTCCTGTTTACAGCTACCCTGTAAGAAAAAGGGATCTGGACATGACCCAAGAGAGCGCAGGTTATTCTCCTTTATAGGATCCCTGCTTTATCCATTTTTGGTGTCTACACTCTTTGCCCTGTAGTTCAAGCTTCTCTCTTCACAACAGCCCCTTTTAGTTCAATGGTCCTGCTTCTTCCTTCCAAACTATATAAACACCCAGTAGACTAGCACTTTCATCTTTTGCCCCAGAATTTTTGTTCTGAATCATTTTGCATCCGGAACGTGTGGGGCTGCTGCTGCTGCTAAGTTGCCTCAGTCATGTCTGACTCTGTGCGACCCCAGAGACGGCAGCCCACCAGGCTCCCCCGTCCCTGGGATTCTCCAGGCAAGAACACTGGAGTGGGTTGCCATTTCCTTCTCCAATGCATGAAAGTGAAAGTGAAGTTGCTCAGTGGTGTTCAACTCCCAGCGACCCCATGGACTGCAGCCCACCAGGCTCCTCCGTCCATGGGATTTTCCAGGCAAGAGTACTGGAGCGGGGTGCCATTGCCTTCTCCAATATGTGGGGCTAGAACTTCTAAAGGTAGGTGAAATGCAGATGAATGTACTTCTCTGAAACATCTCAGAGGGTGCTGAGTGTATGTGTTGGTCGCTCAGTCGTGTCTGACTCTTTGTGACACATGGACTGTAGCCCACTGGGCTCCTCTGCCTGTGGAATTCTCCAGGCAAGAATACCATAGTGGGTTGCTATTTCCTTTTCTAGGGGATCTTTCCGACCCAGGGATTGAACCTGGGTCTCCTGCATTGTGGGCAGGTTCTTTACCATCTGAGCCACCAGGAAAGCCCTCCAGAGGGTGCTAGGCAGTAGGTAAATATGAATCAGAGGGTGCATCGTGGCTGGGTGGAGACCATCAGTCATGTGTGGCAAAAATTTCCCAACAGTGGGCTACTGGGGATTTAGGTATTTTAGTGCATTATGTTACTATATTAACATATGTGATTACAGTAAAGATTGAACTGCCAATGTGAGCACTTTATGGATACTCAAAAAACAATAAACAGAGTATAAAAACTCTAAGAACAATGGCACTGCGCGTTGACTTGGGAGAACTTCTCACTGTTACTTATATCATTGCAACGCACCCCAGGTCGTATGCGTAAAATTTCATTAAATAAAGTAAAATAATCTCTAAAATGCCTCGTGCATGCCTAGTACATGGCAGACACAAAAAAATGCAAATACATAATTAATCATATCATCCTATTGTATATTTATCATTATTTAACAATTATANTAGGTTCTTTACCATCTGAGCCACCAGGAAAGCCCTCCAGAGGGTGCTAGGCAGTAGGTAAATATGAATCAGAGGGTGCATCGTGGCTGGGTGGAGACCATCAGTCATGTGTGGCAAAAATTTCCCAACAGTGGGCTACTGGGGATTTAGGTATTTTAGTGCATTATGTTACTATATTAACATATGTGATTACAGTAAAGATTGAACTGCCAATGTGAGCACTTTATGGATACTCAAAAAACAATAAACAGAGTATAAAAACTCTAAGAACAATGGCACTGCGCGTTGACTTGGGAGAACTTCTCACTGTTACTTATATCATTGCAACGCACCCCAGGTCGTATGCGTAAAATTTCATTAAATAAAGTAAAATAATCCCTAAAATGCCTCGTGCATGCCTAGTACATGGCAGACACAAAAAAATGCAAATACATAATTGATCATATCATCCTATTGTATATTTATCATTATTTAACAATTATATCCTGTTATAATGCAATATATCACTTTATAATTAATAGATTCTTTATGAGATTATCTTTCAGTTCCTCATTGTTATAATTTTCATATCCCTACCACAGAGTTTTCTGTTCATGCATTTCCCTAACTGGTGGGTACATTAGTGTGAAGTTTTATTAATCCTACTGAGAATTAGAAGTCATATCTTCATCTAAAATTTATGTTCCAAGTTTCTTTAATTCAAAATGTCAGAATAATTTCTGTCATTGACTCAGGAGGTATCTCATTGCCTATCAGTTTCTCTGCTGTTTTGTCTGGATTTATATTTAAGCATTTGGCTTTCATTTTTATCTCGAGTTCAGCCAGGCTGGAAGAGTAGAATAGTAATACCAGCTGGCATAGAGTTGAGCCTATATCAGCATATTGATGCTCCTGCATCAGCATATTGATGCTAGTGACACCAAAATGTCTCTCTGTCTCACAAAACTGCCGCACATCGGTATTAAGCAGTGTGGTGACAAAAGAGAGCAGATAGGAAATCATCTCATAGAGTGGATACACAATTACTGTTGGAAGGGAGAATATTTCGCAGTGAGGGGCTGCATAATCACAATGACATGAAACAAATCAATCAATTCCAACTATCTGTAATAAATGAGTATGAGACTTTCTTCAGGTCATCAGTGATTAAATATTAAGAGCAGAACACTTGAATTTTGAGTGTAATTGAAACAGAAACTCACCATGATGAAGCTGTTCATAAAAAACTGAAATTATCGCTCAATCCTAATAGATAGGTAACTGGCTAATTAATTATGTTTTAATTTAATTGACTTTTAATCAAAAGAAAATATATACAGAAAAGTGACCCCATATACTTGTAAGGCTCAAATTTTCGTACATCTATCATACTCATGGAACCTCTACCAGGATCACAAAATAGTACATATTGGCAGTATGCACCCCTCCCACCTCCTCACAGTCATTACCCAAGGCTTTCTCTGCAAAGGTAGCCACCAACCTGAATTTTAAAGCAGTGCCTTAGTTTTACTTGTTTTTGAACATAATTCTACACCACATTTGAGAGTGGTTTCAAGTGGAGAGTATATTATCAGACATTTGTGAAAGGTTATTCTGCAGCAACACAAAGAGCAAATTCAAGCCCCAAAGTCCAGAAAAGAGATGACTGAGGGACTTCCCTGGCAGTCCAGTGGTTAGGATTCTGCACGTCCACTGCAAGGGGCACGGGTTTGATTCCTGGTCGGGGAACTAAAATCTTAGACACTCTGCAGAGCAGCCAAAATAAAAAAGAATGATTGAAATAGTTCAGTAGAGTAGGACTGGTAAAGAAAAACACAAGGGTGTCTGACTTGTATGGAACATGAGGGATCCAGACGGACATGTAGCTTCTAGGCCTGACAACTTGATGGAGGGATTTCTATTCACCCAGAAGATGGGGCAGGTTTTAGAGGAAAAGACATGAATTCAGTATTGGACATGCTGAGTTTGAGGTGCAATGTGGTGAAGAGAGGGTAGGATTCAAGATATTAGGATGTTCAGTTTAGTTCAGATCAGTCACTCAGTCGTGTCTGATTCTTTGTGACCCCATGAATCACAGCACGCCAGGTCTCCCTGTCCATCATCAGCTCCCGGAGTCCACCCAAACCCATGTCCATTGAGTCGGTGATGCCATCAACCATCTCATCCTCTGGCATCTCCTTCTCCTCCTGCCCTCGATCTTTCCCAGTATCAGGGTCTTTTCAAATGAGTCAGCTCTTTGCATCAGGTGGCCAAAGTATTGGAGTTGCAGCTTCAAAATCAGACCCACCAATGAACACCCAGGACTGATCTCCTTTAAGATGAACTGGTTGGATCTCCTTGTAGTCCAAGGGACTCTCAAGAGTCTTCTCCAACACCACAGTTCAAAAGCATCAGTTCTTTGGCACTCAGCTTTCTTTATAGTCCAACTCTCACATTCATACATGACCACTGGAAAAACCATAGCCTTGACTATATGGGCCTTTGTTGACAAAGTAATGTCTCTGCTTTTTAATATGCTGTCTAGATTGGTCATAACTTTCCTTCCAAGGAATAAGCATCTTTTAATTTCATGGCTGCGATCACCATCTGCAGTGATTTTGGTGCCCAGAAAAATAAAGTCAGCGACTGTTTCCCCATCTATTTGCCATGAAGTAATGGGACCACATGGCATGATCTTAGTTTTCTGAGTGTTGGAATGCAAAATCTTCATTGGTTGAACGTGTAGGGAAGAATACACTAAAGAAATAACTGTGTGAGTGCTGATCCTCAGTACTCCAGCTTGGGCAAGTTGATAATCCCTGAACAGAGAGAACTGATGAGTTTTGGATATACTGAGTTTGAGGGATTTGTGAGGAATCCAAACAGAGATAGGTTATGGGTAGTTGGGTTATGGATCTGGACTCAAAACATGGATTTTTTTTGCAGATTAAAATAAAAATTTTCAAATCACTCTGAAAAATACAGAGGGCTCCAGAGACTAGCTATTATTTTTGGTTGACTCCATTTAAAAAGGCCCTGAATGTGATATCCAACTAGCCCATGATTAATTGCTGGAAGTAAAATATCATTTGTGGTTTTGTGGAGGTAAAAGAAGACATCAGCATTTTGTCACTGATGACAATGGCATCGTGCCAGTCTTAGAAGACATTTTAGCCAGTGTTCATCAGAAATTATTCACCTGAATTTTAACTGTGAGGCAATTCAACTCTGCAATTCAGTCTTTAAAATTGGTTACTATCAACTGTGGATGGGGACACTGCCTTAACCAAGTGACCACATTCAGCATCTCAAAGAGTGGGACAAGGGTCTTCCCAAGTGGCTCAGTGGCAAAGTATCCACCTGCCAATCAGGAGACGCCAGTTCGATCCCTGGGTTGGCATGATCCCCTAGAGAGGAAATGGCTACTCACTCCAGGATTCTCACTTGCAGAATTCCATGGATAGAAGAGCCTGTCGGGCTATAGTCCATGTGGTTGCAAGAGTCAGATATGGCTTAGTGACTAAACAACAGAGTGAGCAATGTGGTGGCATGTACCTTCTCATGAGGCGCAATCAGACGTTTCCAAAATCAGTGATGGAGTATTCCTGGCCAAAATGTTAAGCCTGAATCTGTTCAAAACTCTCAGCCTAATTTCCACTTTAGAGGAGCTATATGGAAGAGAGGAACAAGTTAAACAACGTTGTGAGAAACAACCAAACAAATTCAGGAGCTGGCTGCTGCTGCTGCTAAGTCACTTCAGTTGTGTCCGACTCTATGCCACCCCGTAGATGGCAGCCCACCAGGCTCCCCCATCCCTGGGATTCTCCAGGCAAGAACACTGGAGTGGGTTGCCATTTCCTTCTCCAATGCATGAAAGTGAAAAGTGAAAGTGAAATCAGTCTATGGGATTTGCCAGGCAAGAGTACTGGAGAAGGGTGCCATTCAGGACCTGAGAGTATCTCCAATAGCACCAGCCTGAACTTCTGTAGGTTAATGCCTTATGAGAAAAAATGATGGAACTGTCCTAGATTAAAAGAGATCCAAGAAAGGCAGCAACAAAATACAATGTCAGAACCTTGACTGGATCCCTGTTTTTAAAAAACAAAAAATACTAATAGTTATTAAGGACATTTTGGGGAAAACGTAGGAAATTTGAGCATAAGTGGGGATATTTAGATACATTGTAAAACAGTTTAAATTAATTTAATTAAATAATTTTCTTAGTTGTGATGAGGAAACTGTGGTTATATAGGAGAACAGATTTATTCTTTGCAGATGCACAGTTTAAAATGTCTGTGACACACTTTCATATGATTATAATATGGTGCATAGATTTGGCAAAATTATTGAAAAGAAATTGAGGGTTTATAAGAGTTCATGAAGTTAAAAGATGCTTACTCCTTGGAAGGAAAGCTATGACCAACCTAGATAGCATATTAAAAAGCAGAGACATTACTTTGCCAACAAAGGTCCGTCTAGTCAAGGCTATGGTTTTTCCAGTGGTCATGTATGAATGTGAGAGTTGGACTGTGAAGAAAGCTGAGCACCAAAGAATTGATACTTTTGAACTGTGGTATTGGAGAAGACTCTTGAGAGTCCCTTGGACTGCAAGGAGATCCAACCAGTCCATTCTGAAGGAGATCAGCCCTGGGNGACCCCACAGACGGCAGCCCATTGGGCTCCCCCATCCCTGGGATTCTCCAGGCAAGAACACTGGAGTGGGTTGCCATTTCCTTCTCCAATGCATGAAAGTGAAAAGTGAAAGTGAAGTCGCTCAGTCATGTCTGACTCAGCGACCCCATGGACTGCAGCCAACCAGGCTCCTCCGTCCATGGGAGTTTCCAGGCAAGAGGACTGGAGTGGGGTGCCATTGCCTTCTCCAAATTTCCCTGCACAAGCGTACTTAATTTTTCCTTTACGGTATTGTGAATATACTATAGCTTAATGACTGTGTGTGTGGGCTCTGGAGTAACTTCTCTGTTTCAGTTTCCAAATTCATGAACAAGGACTTTGTTCTTTTTACTTCTGTATCCCCAAGGCTTAGAACACACATAGGCGATAGAGAGTGCTCAAATAATACTTCAAAAAGTTTTAATTTTGAAAAATTTCCAGACTTACAAAAAAATTATGAACATGGTAGAGTTCCACTTAGCCTTCACCAAGCATCTTTAAATGTTAGCCTCTTGTATAATCATAGCACAATGATCAAAACAAGGTAAATAACATTGAGAAGTGCATCATCTACATCAAATGATACTTTTCAAATGAATCTGTAGAATAAGCAAATGTTAATAATAGTTCCTACCTTAAGCACATAAACCTCAGCATGTGTTCACCATCACTTTTAATAAAAGCATCATTGTGATTACTTCAACCCTCTAGAGTTTCTACATAGAAGGGGCAGAGGGGCATAATCTGGTGGGAAGCTGACCTAGGGGACTTGGAGACTCATTTACAGAGCAAACATTATTTGTATTTAGCTTTTAGTTTTTCTGGCACTGCTATCATACCTGCCCTGTCAAATTGTCTAGGTCCTGGATCACTCTAGATTAAACATAACAGGGTGTTTAACATAGCATTCCATTCTGTGCTGCAAGGATTTATTCAAAATTTATTGAACCCTCATTATAAGCCCTGAGCAAACCCATGACTGAATGATCAACCAACCAACCAAATATATGAACAAACAGGCTAACAACCAAACCAAACAAAAAAACAAATACAAAAGCCCTTCCCCTTCAAGGAGTTTTCAGTCTAGTTGGTATAAAAGATAAACAGCCAGTGATAAAAAATAACTAGCAAAGCAAATGTAATCACAGAAGTCACTTCTCCAAGACCCCACTGAATGTCTCAGGGAACCAGGTGAAAGCTGCTGACCGCAGGTGACAACAATTACAGAGAAGCTAGCAGAATTCTGAGGAAGTTGGGCTCATGTTTCCACCAAAGCAAAGCGGCACCACCTCAGAATGTTGGGTTTCCTCATCTCGGAAGGATCCTGCCTCAAAGATCAGGTGGAGTCTTAAACAGTCCTTTGCACGCTGGCTCCGGGCTTCCTGCCTCAGGCTGATGATTTGCTTCCCGATTTTAGCATCCCAGACTCTTGGTGACGCCTGCTTTCCCTTGCCTGTCATCAGATCTTTCTGAACTTTAGACCAGCAGGGATGTTGGCCTGTATTACCATGACAAGATGGTTTTAAATCCTTCCAACATCAATATAATATCACCTGAGCCCATTCCGGGCTCCAATTCTGTGTTTCCTGGGTGACGGCGCAATGTTTCACATGTCACCGTAAAGTAAACAGACATCCTCGGACTTCCTGGAATTATTGTATGAGACGGTTCTTTTCTTAACTTTCTGTAGATGGCTCTCTCATGCCACGTATAAACGGGGACGACACAAGACTCAAGCAAAAACAAGCAATAGCATTATTCTCCTTTTGCTCCTCTTCGATGCACCACTGCGTTTCTAGTGAGGATAAGAAAGACATATTGCACAAGTTCTAGTATTATATTCAGCTTTAGCCAAATGAAGATTGAGGCTCATTTCCCTATTAAAATCAAATCCTCGTATATTTCAAATGCAGTAAAACAAAACCGGAAAATATACTGATAACTAAGACCAAGACGTTTTCAGGCAATCAGGATATCTGATTCATGCTTTGGGAAATACGATAAATCACATTGTGATTATAGCATTTCAAATTGGTAGACTAAAGAGTCCATTATGAATTAAATATTTTCTTCTCAAAAACATTGAGTCTATATAACAACTTATCATTTTCATGATTTTAAACATAGCATTTAAGTTACAGTCATTTAATCACAGAGTCCATGCAATTGCTTATTTTGAACACAACTATGG
>SJYH01001084.1:16405-44476 GCA_006408735.1 Sylvicapra grimmia
TATGATGACAACATGTGCCCACTGTCCATTTTTACCAACTGGATTTTTATAGCTGTGAGGCTGGAGTATCCATGAAGTTCAGTCTTGTGGAGGAAAACAACCAATTAAAAGGGGGATAATGGCATAGGTAAAGCCTTCCAGACACTCTTAGGGACACAGAAATATTAAGTAATGTGTTTCTTTTCAGGACGGAACTTCAGTATCTTAGCAGCTAATAAGCGTGACTCTTCATAATCCAGTAGATTGAGTGACTGCTATCCAGAAGATCTATCAAAAACCCCTCACACTGTGTCTCATTACCCAGGCCTTGGTCTGTTTGGGACTGGGCCAACTAGCACAGCACACATTCTGTGAGAGCTTAGAGGCCTCACTTCTGGGTGTTATGTTCTCCAAACAGGTTTGTCTCCATAATGTAAGATGATATATCTTCTGTATTTAATGGTAAGCCCCCAAGACTAAGGAGTATAACTCCTTTGGGAGTTCAAAGGCACTCCTAGAAGATCAAATCCCTTTAATCACTTCATTGACCATTCTCCAATTACCTCAAGAAAGGTCAGGTGTACCTGAAACTTGCCTGCAGCAGCTGTTCATGCTCAGTCATGTCCAACTCTTTGTGACCCCGTGGACGGTAGCCCACCAGGCTCCTCTGTCCATGAAATTCTTCAGGCAAGAATACTGGAGTGGGTTGCCATTTATTCCTCCAGGGAAACTTGTCTACACACCAGCTTTTTTTTTTCTTTTTCAGGAAATCTTCCTTCTCAGATCTTAGCTTAACTCAGTACATCATGTCCTCTCTAATTCTTAAAGACAGCTATCACACTAGTAAAGTGGCTAAATTTACATTTATCTCTTTCAAGATAATGCCGCTGGGAGACCGCTACCCTCAAACTTACTGTTCATCTGGTTTTGCCAGGGTCATCTACTCAGGATGGGAAAATAACTGCTTACTTTTAAATTTGCATAGAGACTCTTACCTTGAGGGGTCTGCATTCATAACCCTGAGGCATGATCATTATAGTGGCCAAGACAAGCTCAGTTCCTACCAGATGTGATATTATTTTTTTTAATAGGGATTTGAATTCCAGTTCAGTTCAGTTCAGTTGCTCAGTCGTGTCCGACTCTTTGCGACCCCATGAATCGCAGCACNTCAACTCTTAATTATGGTCATTTTTTTCATATACAAATAATCATGATTCACAGGGAATTTAGAGAAATGCCAGTATAAAGTACTGAGTTATTCACAAGAAAAGCAGCATTTGTTCATTTACTCAGCCAGTCCTCATTAAGTGCTTACTGTGTGCCAGGAACTTGGGGAAGCAATGGGGGAGTGTGGGGAACAGGACAGACATGATTCCGATCCTTAGAGAGCTCGCTGTACAGTGTGGAAGGCAGACATTGATTATAGCATCCCAACATGTTCTGGTGAGCCCTCTGCTAAAATACATACAGAGAATGTCATGAAATATCTGGAAGGCTGAGAGTCATGGAAGTCTTCCTTGAAGAAGTGGTATGAAGCCATGGAGGAAAGGGAGAACAAAAAAACTCCAGGAAGGCTATGGTATAGGANTGATACTGATACATCAATGTAAAAGAAAACCCTTCATCTTAGAACTCTTGAGCCAGATCTGAAAGACAGGGCTGCCATGGGTAGGATTGCCAGGGAAGAGGACATGACCACAGGGACGACAGAGAGAATCAGTGGGGAAAAGATGAAGGGAGAAAGCAACAGCTCAAGAGAGAAGGTGCACCCTGGAGCCAGAGAGCCACAACTACTGAGCCCACACGCGGCAGCTACTGAAGCACGTGTGCCTAGAACCTGTGCTTCACAGGAAGAGAAGCCACCACAATGGAAAGCCTGCACACCACAACTAGAGAAAGCATGCACACAACAGCAAAGACCCAGCACAATCAAAAAAAGGAAAAAAAGAAGATTGGAATGAGCTCCGACTCGGAAAGAAAAGGACACTGGTGTTGTAAGGATCCTCCAAATAAACCTGAAAGAACCTGAGTCAGGACCTTCATGTCTGCAGGCAGAATTAGCTGCCTTCCAGTCCAACAAAAGCTCAAACAGGAGGAAATGCACTTAACCCACAACAGAAAAGCAACAGCAAAAACTGATGCTTATTTAGCAGACACTGTTCTAATGATTTACTCCTCTTGGTCCATTTAATCCCTCTAACAACCAGTGGTAGGTCATATGATTATCCTCATTTTATTAATGAGGGAAATGAGGCAAAGAGAGGTTTCTGTAACTCACCTAGAGGCATAGAGATAGTGAGTGGCAGAGTCAGGATTCAAACAACAAAGCCTGGTCCAAACTCCAGCACATTATAAGAATCTCTGTCTCCAAAGCCAGGTATTTGGCTTTTGGAAAGTTAAAGGATTACTCAAGGCCAGTGAGATTCTATACTGGCTATATAAACTGGTGATAGAAACTATAAAGTGAGCCCTGCAATCATGGTTTCATTCCAGTTAAGCCACTTAATCCCTAAGTGACTACGGAATAAGTTTCTTGTTTAGAAACTACAGTTATATCCAACATCATAACTAAAATAACAGGTTAGGACAACTGTTTTAAGTATAGATTGTACTTGATCAAACTGCAAGTGTATCTGTGAGCACAAGCTGTATAAGTGGGAAAATTATGAGATCTCAGATATGAGTTTGGTGTGATTTTGTAACCTCCTTTTTTGTGTCTGTTTTCTAGGTTTTTGCTTACTTGCTCTGCATGTGTAACTTTATCCTCCTTCAACTCATGGACTCTCAGTTTCTCTTATATCCAAGTATTTAAACTTGGGTTCCAGGCTCACAACATGGTTTCAGGTTTTAAACAACTCTCTGATCTCCCTATGCTGGCTTTATAAACCCAATAATGACCACAGGGTGCTCCACTGATGTATCTTACATCTCAAGTGCACTCCGCCACACGAGAAGTAAGAACTAAAAATGAAACAACTCCCATGGATGTAAAGTGGTGAGAAAGCGCCCTTCCTCTAGACTCCCAATTTAAAGTCATGCCATTGAAACTTACGGTCTTTACTGTTTATACCTTTTTTATATCCAACACAAGAGTTTAAGGTAATAGCCTGCAAACATCTGTTCTTGGCTCCCGTCCAACATCTGGGCTACTACCATGCATTTGAGTCAGGCAGAGAAAAAACAAACAAGTGAATGACTGAATGCATGCATGAGTGAAATAACCACTGTTCTGTTCTTGCTCTTTGCTGATGTCATTATTCATCTGAATAGTGGTAGCAGTGAGAGGGTATCAGGAAAGAAGGCCTGGGGTCTCCAAATGAAGGAAATAGGCTGCAAGCATCAGACTTTTTTTTATCTCTCCCTTAAGCAGCAGGAGGAAACAAACTACAAGTGTCAGATTTTTTTCCTTCTCTATACAAAATTAAAAGGAGGTTTCTTTTAAAATTCTTTGTTGCCAGGATGACACCCGGTTCCATCTGAACTTAACTTTTCTCAAAGCTTGAGCTAACCAATGCGTTTTTCTTATGGAAAAGTTTTCCTTACGCTATGTTAATAAACTATGTAGTTACCCTAAACTCTGTCTTTCTTCAAGTCAGTTCTGCTTAAGACTCAGAACCGAAAAGGGCTCAACAAACCAGTATGTTTTACTCATACATTGTTTTACCCATACATTGTTCTCCTACTCTGTTTTTTAATGAAACTATATATTTACTTGGAAACCTGCCTTTCTTCAAGATTCATGTCAATTGTTTTATGGCCCGGGATGACTCACCTTGTGCCAATGTTATCTCAAAATGCATGTTGTGGGTGAGGGGCCTGGTGTCACTCTGAGTTTTGAGACATTTCCTTTCTCTAATTAGCAGCTTGCTGACAGGTATATGACATACTGCTAAAGGCTAGCAGGGGGACATTCTTCCTGTCCCTTTCTGGTGTCTATGTCAGAAGCTTTGTCTATCTCTTTTATACTTTAATAAAAATTTATCACACAAAAGCTCTGAGTGATCAAACCTTGTCACTGGCCCTGGATTGAATTCCTCTCCTCTGGAGGCCAAGAATCCCAGTGTCTTTCACGGCTCAGCAACAACCTTCCAGCAGGAAGGGTAGAAAGGACATAGGGAAGAAAGGGAAAAGGCTAAATATTAAGAAAACAGACTATCTGATCACAATTTGTAGAGAACAGAATAGTCTGGGAAGGTTTGCTATATCAACAGCTGTATTAATCCAGGTAATACCAGAAAACCCAAACGTCCCCGTGGATTATCTGCTCACATTCCAATATGACATAGGTGTTCCTGATAGGGCAGCTCTCCTTCAAGCAGTGACTCAGATGCCCAATTTCTTTCCATTTCAGTAACAGTTCCACCCTTAAGACTTGATTTCCAGTGTCACCACTGGTATCAATTTTCAGTAAGTAGACAAGAAAAAAAGAGAGTGGAGAAAGCATTTGCTTCTTAACTAGCTCAGCCTGTACGTAACACACATCACACATCCATTCAACCTGCCATTGGCACCCAGCCTCACCTAGATACAAGGCAGTTTGGAAAGTCTCCTGGAAGACTCCTAGAATACAGGTTACAGGATATAAGGCTCCTGGGAGGGAAGCATGCATTCTTTGTGGGACATTAGCTATCTATGCCATAAGAACTCTAGGAAGGTTAGTCAGGATCCTGTATTGAAAATATTTGCTTAGGGGAAAAGATGGCACTGAGAAGGAATTCAAAGGAAAAAAAGATCACAGGCTGCCATCTCTCAAAACCCCTAGATATGGGCAGAACAAACCATCCTGAGTCAAAATTGAGGAGACAATTGCAAAAGACCACCCCTCTCTTCCTTAATGCCTTGACCACCTCTGATGTTCAGACAGGCACTCATTCAGTATTTTTGTGATGACCCAAAGCTCTTTGGCAATTCTGCTCCATTATCTTAAGACATTGCTAGGATGGCCAGCTAATCAAGTGCTAAGAAGTATACAATTGAATTAAATTTCATCTTTAATGTAATTGTATTTTTTAATATTTCTTATTTTCATAATCTAAGGACCGTAGAAACTTTGGACCTCATGAAATGATTTAATCATATTCAGTTCAGTTCAGTTCTGTTGCTCAGTCGTGTCCGACTCTTTGCAACCCCATGAATTGCAGCACGCCAGGCCTCCCTGTCCATGACCAACTCCCGGAGTTCACTCAAACTCACGTCCATTGAGTCGGTGATGCCATCCAGCCATCTCATCCTCTGTTGTCCACTTCTCCTCCTGCCCCCAATCCCTCCCAGCATCAGAGTTTTTCCAGTGAGTCAACTCTTCGCATGAGGTGGCCAAAGTACTAGAGTTTCAGCTTCAGCATCATTCCTTCCAAAGAATACCCAGGACTGATCTGCTTTAGGATGGACTGGTTGGATCTCCTTGCAGTCCAAGGGACTCTCAAGAATATTCTCCAACACCACAGTTCAAAAGCATCAATTCTTCGGTGCTCAGCTTTCTTCACAGTCCAACTCTCACATCCGTACATGACCACAGGAAAAACCATAGCCTTGGCTAGATGGACCTTTGTTGGCAAAGTAATGTCTCTGCTTTTGAATATGCTATCTAGGTTGGTCATAACTTTCCTTCCAAGGAGTAAGCGTCTTTTAATTTCATGGCTGTAATCACCATCTGCAGTGATTTTGGAGTCCAAAAACATAAAGTCTGACACTGTTTCCACTGCTTCCCCATCTATTTCCCATGAAGTGATGGGACCAGATGCCATGATCTTAGTTTTCTGAATGTTGAGCTTTAAGCCAACTTTTTCACTCTCCTCTTTCACCCTCATCATACTATTACAGTTCAATTTAAGCAAAACTTGACAGGTAGCTAGTCTTTTGGAAGCCCCTGATCATAATACCCAGCCTGCTCTATTAGTGAAGCCAACTCATTAATAAAATAGTGATAAATAATGATAAAATACTGAAACAAAATCTCCATCATTATCATAGTTCCTAATGCTTTACAAAGCCATTTAACATGCATGTGTAAATCAAAATAACAGTATGGAAAAGGCAAAACATACCATCTCCATTTTATCAATGAGGAAACAAGACTTGGAAAAGCTCAGTCACACAGATTACACGGATTTCAAATTACCGAGCAGACTAAAAGCTAAACCCAAGACGTTCTGATTCCTAGTTCAGGGCTCTTCCATCATTCTGACAAAATGGGCCTGTTTGAGATATTCAATATATTGTGCAAATATTGTGATGTTCAATATTTCTTGGGTATTAAAATGTCTCAGCCTTTCAAATTATCTCCCAGCAGAAATTGGCCTGTTTACCTGTTTTTCAACCTAGTCATACAGTTGAGATCCATTTTCTTATTTTCTCTTTGACATGTATCACCTCTCCATTAATATTCTGATTGTCCTCTTTGTCCATTTTGAGTTTCCTCTCATGGTCAATTATCTGTGAGAAAACATGTTTATATTTTGGTTAAAGTGCCATGATTGACATTATTGCACTTACTTCTCAATCCACAGAAAATGTTCCACAATATTGCATTCTTCCCAATCACCCTTGCCAACCTACATCCCAGGGAGGTAATGCACTCTTCCCTTCCTTCTTATTTTTCAGGCATGAAAGCTGATTGAACAAGCACTAAACTAACAGTGTTGGATGGCGGCAGGAAAGCAAGTGAAGACCTGTGACCTGACCCATATGGTTAAAAGAGGACTGAAGTGATAAGCCAGGCTTCCCTGGCATCTCAGTAGAAAGAATCTGCCTGAAATGCAGGAGATGCAGGGGACGCAGGTCCAATCCCTGGGTTGAGAAGATCCCTTGGAGGAGGAAATGGCAACCCACCCAATATCCTTGCCTGAAGAATCCCATGGACAGAGGAGCCTGGTGAGCTACAGAGCACAGGGTCACAAGCAGTCAGACATGACTGAAGTGACTGAGCATGAATACATGTAGTCATAAGCCACAGATGGGAGTAAATTCCTTCTCATATTCCCATGCAAATCCAGTCTGCTACACAGCAGGGTATTTGCCAGTAACTATGTTTAGGAGGGGCTTCGCTGGTGGCTCAGCAGTAAAGAATCCATCCACAACGCAGGAGATGCAGCAGACGCAGGTTTGATCCCTGGGTTGAGAAGATCCCCTGGAGAAGGACATGGCAACCGACCCCAATATTCTTGCCTGGAGGATCCCATGAACAGAGGAGCCTGGGAGCCACAGTCCATGGGGCCACGAAGAGTCAGACACAACTAAAGTGACTGAGCATGACTCTCTACTTTGTTCAAGATATTCCATTCAATCCTCATCCCCTATCTTTGCCTCTTTTCCACATCCCTAACTCCTTCAAATAATTGCCTCACAATCTCTGTTCTTCCTTATCTTTACTCTCCTTTGTCCATTTTGTTCTCCAGATTATTTTCTAATTAGTTATGCTTGAGCCTGATATTTCTGCTCATTGCTTCCTCTCAAAATATACCATATTAAGTCTCTAGAAGATTTTTCTCTAATATCTAGCTGCTCTAAAATTGCAAATGAGCTTATAGGACTGCAGTTAGCAAACTACAGGCCAAATCCAGCCTGTGGTCCATTTTTGTAAGGCTACCAAGGTAAGAATGGTTTTTATACATTTAAAGATTGTAAATCCACACAGAGCTTCATATTCCACAGAGACAGAAGGGATCACAAAACTTAAAATAATTATCTGATCTACAGAAAAAGTTTGCCAGCTACTGTTCTAGACTATGAAAAACTTCTAGTCTCCCATCCATTGCTATTCTCAGTAACCTTGACAATTTTTTGAGATTCTCTACCCAGTTTTCAAGTAGAGGACACAGGTTTACAGAGCAACCATCTGCAAAAAGGAACCAGAACCTGAGGTCCCTAATATTGTTCTTCATGTACATGACCATTATTAGAAGAGTTTAGAATTTCTTTTTATCTCAATTAATTGTTTTGGGGGTATTTGGGGATCACAAATGGGGTTTTCCAGATGATGCAGTGGTAAAGAATCTACCTGCCAATGCAGGGGACCCAAGAGATTTAGGTTCAATCCCTGGGTCAGGAAGATCCCCTGGAGTAGGAAGTGGAAACCCATTCTAGTATTCCTGCCTGGAAAATTTCATGGACAGAGGAGCCTAGCAGGCTACAGTCCATGGGGCTGCAAAGAGCTGAACACAACTAAGCACACACACACACACACACACACACACACACACACACACATACGCACACACGCTGCGGTCATAGCGAACAACTCCTCGATCACGCTCTTCACATTTCCAGTGGATGAGGGCTACCCTGGAGAACCAGCATCTTTCTCTCCAACCAGGGGAGTAAGAGAGAAACAGGTGAGGTGGACCAGCACACAAGGCAGCAAGTTGGCTGTCCCGGGGGAGAAAGGTCTGAATCAGTTAGCCTCCTAGGTGGTAGGGACTGGGTCTCCCCAAGCTACACCAAGATAGAGGCTGATTTGAATCTTTCCCACATTTGAATTACACCTCCTGCCTCTGCTTCTGATCCCCTGTTAGCAGGGTGAGGTGTCACTAAGGGAAGTAATGAACCTGGGAGGCTGCTATAGCAGTTTTCCTGGGGTATTGATGGGCATACCCGTGGTGCTGCCAAGCCTGACTGCTTTCCTGAGACAGATACCAGCGCTAAGGTTAAGGTGTGTGTGAGTTTGTAACAGCCGATCTGAAGAAGGCCTCCACTAAAAACTCACTTTTATGAGGGGAAATATGCTCTTGGTTGGCAAAACAGAATGAAATCAAAATAACAGACAACCAACACCAAACTGGAGCAAGCTTTATAGTCAAGACCTACCTAACTGTAGGTACACACCAGCTATAGAACAAGCTAAACTCACATGTTTAGCCACAGGCTGTGAGAGTAGATTTAGAAGACACTTATAAAAATAGTAGCAACAAGATCAGTAGTAAGATAGAGGGAGAAAGATCTATTGCCGGCTCAGAACATTGCTCTCACTAGAATGTGAGATGTCCATAGAGTTATTTTCATTTTTAATAAATGTTCATTAAACCTATGTGAACTGCTAATTTTCAATCTAAAGCACAGAAGACACTTGTTCAGGGCCATATGGTTAAAAGGACAAGACAGGGAACAGAAAAACAGGGAAAGAACAGGAAAGAAAAACACAGATGCAGTTAAACAGGTTCAGCTTTCTAGTCTACCACTTAGAAGTGACCTAATTTTGGGTGAGTTGCTCACCTCTCTGAGCCTCAGTTTTCTCATCTCTAAAGTTGGAACAATATCTAATTTTCAGGGATCTTGAGAGGATTCAAGGTTGTTTTTCTAATGTGATTGGTTAATGGCTGATCGCCTAGAAGGGAAGAGGATGCAGAGAGGAAGCTGTGTGGGTACCAGGTACTCTTACCCCAGGAAACACAGGGCAAAGTTACCTTAGTGTCAGGATACCAGAATTTCGGGCAGGATGATACTTGCATTTCCATATTCTTTGGGGACGAAAGGTTAGAAAAACATGCAGTTCTCACTAACGCATCCAACAGTGACCACGGGAATTCACGGGAATTCCTAGCTGCAAAAAGCATTTCAACTCTGGGGCCAAAATTTCTGACAAAAATGTTTGCACAGCAACCCCTACTCCTTCACTGTTTGTTGGACAGTGAAATGTCCAACAAATGTCAAATATGTGTGCAGGGCAATGTCCTCTTCTTTTTCTACCTCGACCTTTGAATCTCCTGTTTTCTGACATTCTCAGCCTCCTAGGAGACTCCTAACCACATCCATGTGTTAAAAGATATTCCTGTCTGAGAATGAAGGTTAGAGAAGAAAAAAAAATGAGACAAAGGAGCATGTACCACCACCATTTCACCAGCCTGAGTGTCTACCCATTTCCTGCACTGTGGCTATCTCTACAGAGAGGACCAACTAATAACATTGCCTCCAGGTTTGCAAAATCTCTGTTATTATTCATATTGGATATAATCCTTATTGTCTTTGTTGAAAAGACAACATAAAATTGATAGGAATCACTTTGGAAAGCAGAAAAGTATACCTTGATGAGATTGACTAGGGATATAACCTATGACTCTGCTATTTTATTCTTAAGTATATAATCTGAAAACTCTTGCACCATGAGATATAAGAATATTCTAGCAGCACTGGTTATAACAGAAAAACCTGGAAACAAATCACATGTTGTCAAAGGCAGGGTGTATTAATAAATTGTGGTATTTCTATATCATGGAGCACTACACATCTATGGGCATAAATAAACTGCTGTACTTCTAAGGACATGGATAAATCTCAAAAAGTACAATGATGACGGAAACAAAGCAACACAAAAGAATGTTTCCATATAGTTTAAAAATAAATGAAGCTAAGGGATGACAGAGGATGAGATTGTCAGATGGCGTCACTGACTAAATGTATATGAATTTAAGCAAACTTCGAGAAACAGTGAAAGACAGGGGAGCCTGGTATGCTGCAGTCTATGAGGTCACAAAGAGTTGGACACAACTTAGCGACTGAACAACAACATATTATTATTTAGCAATAAAGAAAACTAAGGGGGTGATTTGTTACCTCTGGAAGTAGGAGAGGGATACCATTGAGGCTTCCCTCATAGCTCAGTCAGTAAAGTATCTGTATGCAGTGCAGGAGACCCAGGTTCAATTCTTGGGTCAAGAAGATCCCCCGGAGAAGGAACGGCAACCCACTTCAATATTCTTGCCTGGAGAATCCCATGGACAGAGGAGCTTGGCAGGCTAGTCTATGGGGTCACCAAAGTCGGAAATGACTGAGCAACTAATCTCTCACTATTGAGGAGGTTCACCCAAGCATCTTCAGAGGAACTGGCAATGTTCTCTTTTTAAGTTGGCTAGTTGGAACTTGAGTGCTTATTTTATGATTGTAATTATACATCTTAAACTGTTCATATATTCTGTATACATCCTTGGCTATGAATAATTTATTTCACAATAAAAACTTAATGTAACCCAAATGTGCATGGGCTATCCCTTGGGTACCTCTGCTGTTACTCCACACTGAGCCCAGGAAGCAGCAGTGTCAACTTTGACAAGTAGCACAAATGTTATTAAATGTTCTATGGAAAATAGATGTGAGTGTTAAGTATTGTGCAGCACATGGCAAAACTTAATCTTTCCTTTTTATCATTTCCATTTTTCTTTTCTCCTGCACAAATGCCTTCTCTTTCTCATACACCTGTCTCCTCCAAAGCCTTTAAGAAGCCCCATCTAGAAACTCTGACAATCAATTCTTCCTACCACACACAGCCAGGTGTCCTGGCCAGCCTTCACCCCTGCAGCATGATTGAGGGGCAATGATAGATACAGAATTTTGAATCTCACCAAAAAACTATTAACTACCACACAAACTAATTTCAGAAAAGAAAAAGCATAGATGAAGAGGAATCTATCCCTGACAATAAAAAGAGTTAAAAAGCCAAAGAGCAGTGACCTTCCAGGTTTCTACGAAATATTGGAATACTGGAGTGGGTTGCCATACCTTCCTCCTGGGGATCTTCCCAACCCAGGGATCGAACCCATGTCTTCTGCATCTCCTGCATTGTAAGCAGATTCTTTACCACTGAGCCACCAGGGAGGCCCTTGACTATCTTAAGAACCAGCAAAATTAGTTTCATGCCATGAGAAACAGAAAGGTCCAAGCACTTGTTCACTCCTTGTTCATGGTTTCACCTCATTCTTCAGTGAGAAAAAAATAGAAGCTACTGGAGGTGAAGCCCCACATCTTTTTACCTACGAACCCACCTATTCACTGGCCTTAATCACATCCTTCTTCCCTCTCGAAGCTCATCTTTCCCCTTTGGCACTGGGTACCATTGTTTTTTAAATCAAGCCTTAACATTATCTTTTCTCTTCAGAACCTCTAACTTCTCCCTCTCTCCTGGATTATATTCATTGGCAAAAAAAAAAAAACATAATCACAATTTCTCCTTAAGAATATAACAATAATCCTTCACTGATCCACACCTCTCCATAACTCCTGGTCCATCTATCAGAGCTCTTTTATAGCCAAACTTCTTGAAAAGTGTGATTCTGGACACACACTGCCTCGATTCCTGAATTCTCACTCAAATTTGTGCTACTGAAATATAAATTCAGCTCTCACTTCTCAATGAAATGGTTCTTGCCAAAGTGCCCATGACCTCCAGGTTGTAAAATGTTCAGTGGACATTTCTCAGTCATCCTACTGAACTTCTCAGCAACAATATTTCCTCTTCCTTGAAACTCTTCTTTTTTGCTTCCTAAAAATCACTTTCTCTTTTACTGGCTGTTTCTGTTTCTTTGAATGGTTCCTCCTTTACTCAAATGCCAAATCAGGGAGGTCCAAAGAACTGGTCTGAGCGCTCTTTGTTCTTCTCTCTACCTTTTCTTCTCTAAATAGCCTTGTCAATTTCCACAGATCTATGTACGATCTTTATGTGGAGGCCTCTTAAATTTACATGTGAAGTCTTTGAACTCTTCTGAGCTTAAAACTCATATTCAACTACCTGCTTCTATTGACTACTAGCCTTCTCTTGGAAAATTTACACATATCTCAAATGTAAATAGAACACTTATCTTCCTCTTGAGCCTGTTTTTTTTTTTTTTTAATTGAAATATAGTTGACTCACATTTTCTAAAAGTTTTATTGGTGTTTAGTTGCTTTACAATGTTGTGTCACTTTCTGCCACAGGGAAAAGTGATTAATTTATATGTATACAGATATCCTTCTTTTTTGGAGTTCCTTTCCATTTAGGCCACCAGAGAGCACTGAATAGAGTTTCCTGTGCTATATAGTAGGTCCTCATTATCGTTGTTCAGTCGCTCAGGCCTGGCCGACTCTTTGTGACCTCATGGACTGCACCCTGTCCTTCAGTATCCCCTGGAGCTTGCTCAAACTCATGACCATTGAGTTGGTGATGCCATCCAACCATCTCATCCTCTGTTGTCCTCATTAGTTACCTATTTTATACATAATAGTGTATATATCTCAATCCCGATCTCCCAGTTCATCCCACCCTTCCCTTCCCCACCTTGGTATCCATTCATTTGTTCTTTCCCTCTGTCTCTATTTCTGCTTTGCAAATAAGTTCATCTGTACATTTTTCTACACTCCATATATAGGAGATATTATATGATGCAGTGGCACCCCACTCCAGTAAGTACTCTTGCCTGGAAAATCCCATGGACGGAGGAGCCTGGTGGGCTTCAGTCCTTGGGGTCACTAAGAGTCGGGCACGACTGAGAGACTTCACTTTCACTTTTCACTTTCATACAATGGAGACGGAACTGGCAACCCACTCCAGTGTTCTTGCCTGGAGAATCCCAGGGACAGAGGAGCCTAGTGGGCTGCCGTCTATGGGGTCGCACAGAGCTGGACACGACTGAAGCGACTTAGTAGCAGCAGCAGCAGCTTTTCTCTTTATAACTTACTTCACTCTGTATGACAGTCTCTAAGTCTATCCATGTCTCTTTAAATAGCACTATTTCATTCATTTTCATGGTTGAGTAATATTCCATTGTATATATGGACCACATCTTCTTTATCCATTCCTGTGTTGATGGACATTTAGATTGCTTCCATGTCCTGGCTGTTGTAAACAGTGTTGCAAAGAACATTGGGGTACATATGTCAGTTTTGAATTATGGTTTCCTCCCTGTATATGTGCCCAGAAGTGGGGTTCCTGGATCATATGAGAGTTCTATTTTTAGTTTTTTGAGGAACCTCCAAATTGTCCTCCATAGTGACTGAACCAACCAATTTACATTCCCATCAACAGTGTAGGAGGGTTCCCTTTTCTCAACATACTCTCCAGCATTTATTGTTTGTAGATTTTTAATAATGGCCATTCTGACCAGTGTGAAGTGGTATCTCATTGTAGTTTTGATTTGCATTTCTCTAATAGTGAAGTTTAGCATATTTTCATGCATTTCTTGGCCATCTGTATCTGTAGGTCTTCTTTGGAGAAATGTCTATTTAAGTCTTCTACTCATTTTTGACTAGATTATATATATATATATATATATATTGAGTTGCATGAACTGTTTGTATATTTTGGAAATTAATCCCTTGTTGGTTACTTCATTTGTAAATATCTTCTCCCATACAGAAGTTTGTTTTTTTCATTTTGTTTATGGTTTCCTTTGCTATGCAAAAGCTTTTAAGTTTAATTTGGTCCCTTTTGTTTATTTTTGTTTTTATTTTCAATACTCTAGGAGGTGAATCAAAAAAGATCTTGCTGTGATTTATGTCAAAGAGTGTTCTGCCTACATGTTCCTCCAAGACTTTTATAGTGTCTGGTCTCACACTTATGTCATTTACCCATTTTGGGTTTGTTTTTGTGCATGATGTTAGGGAATGTTCTAATTTCATCCTTTTATATGTAGTTGTCCAGTTTTTCCAACACCACTTATTGAAGAGGATGTCTTTTCAACATTGTATATTCTTGCCTCCTCTGTCATAGATTAGGTGACCAAAGGCTGATTTACAATGTCATGCAAATTTTTGCTATACAGCAAAGTGATTCAGTTTTACATACATATATACTCTTTTTTCATATTCTTTTCCATTATGGTTTATTACAGGATATTAATATAGTTCCCTATGCTGTACAGTAGGATCTTGAGGCTGTTTCTTTCTCCTTCTTCCAAATCTTCCCAAATCAGTACACAGCAGGCCATTAGTTCAGTAAGGGACATCCTTGATTCCTTTCTTTCCTTCATCATTCTCATCTAAACTATCAAAAACATGACCAATTTTTATCTTTAACATATAATCTCAAGCCACATTCTTCTGTCTTTACTGCCCTTGCATGACTCCAAGCCAGTACCATCCCCTTCACTGATGGTGTTCCTGCAGCACTTCCTCACTCGTCTCCCAAGTCCTCCCCTCCAAACTCTTAACTATGGGTAACATCTCTGAGTGATCCCACTCCTGTGTCTTTCCAGGATGCCTGGCTCATTCTGCTCCATCCACATTTAACTGAGCTCCTCCTCTTGCCATTTCCTCTGCCTGAAGTATTTGCCTCCCTACTTCTCTCCTGCATCACCTACTGGGAGAGGCTTGTTACCCATTTTACCCAGAGTAGCTTCACCCATCAGCCTCTGTCTGTCTCTCATTTATTCCCTTTGTGACAGAGTAATTACAAATAGTGGCTACCTTATTTACTTTTCTTCTACTGCTTTCCTCTTTGTCAGTCTCTCCTACCTGAATACACACTTCACAAGTATCAGGACCTCCTATGTTTTGTTTATCTGTATGCTCCTAGTTGCTAGCATAGTGATTGATATAAAATAGTTGCCAGACATAGCAGAGGGAGCAAGATAATGACAAATTCATCAAAAGCACACAATTAAATGACTTCAGTATAAATGAATTTATCGCCTCATGTGTCAGCCATTGTGTAGGGGAGACAGAAATAAAAGACAAGTAAGTATGCCACGGGGAACGCCATGACAGACGTACACAGAGGAGGGGACAGGCAGACAAAGGTAGGGCACCTGATCACTGAGACTGGGTGGGGAGGGAAGCCAAGAAAAGCTGCCTAAAGGAGTCTGACATTTCAGAGGCTGTTTCAAGTCATCAAGCGAGGAAATGGAAGAAGGGCCTTCCAAGTGGAGTAAAGTGCGCCAATCTGAGAAGATTCTTCTCTAACTCCTCCAGCAGAAGCGTGTACACTGAGGGCTGAACTTCCACTCTCTTTTCCTTAACCCCAAACTAGGCAAATGTACTATGCTTCAAAATGTCCTCTCATCCCAACCCTCTGTTTCCAGAAAGGACTGTATTTATTATTTTCAGATACACCTCTTTAAAAAGAAATATTCAGCCCACCTATGAAATGCACAGATTTCAAGCAAAGGTAACAACTTGGAATTCATTGTTTGCAGGCAAGTTTGCTACACTGACCTAAATGAGAGACTCGCCTGAGATGACTGCTGTCCCATCATAATATCACTTAATCCACACTCAGAGAAGACAGAGAACAACCCAGAACTAGTTCCTGTTGCCCAGGGAGATTTTGGAACCATGTGTTAATGGTTTCTGTGGGAAAAGGAGGAGAAATTTCTGTGGTTGTGCTGTTGAAAAGTTTTGTCGAGATTTTTATGGGTTTTTGTTTGTTTGTTTGTTTTTTAAAGAGGACTTCCCTGGTGGCGCAGTGGATAAAAATCTGTCTGCCAATGCAGGGATACAAGTTCAATCCCTAGTCCAGGAAGATTCCACATGCCATGGAGCAACGAAACTTAACAGCCACAACTACTGAAGCCCAGGTACCTAGAGCCTGTGCTCTTCACCAAAAGAAGCCACCGCAATGAAAAGCCAGTGCTCTGCAACAAGGAGTAGCCCCCACTTGTAGAAACTAAAGAAAGCCCGCATGCAGCAACGAAGACCTAGTACAATCCAGAATAAATAAATGTTTTTTTTTTTTTTAAGCAGGTAAATAATGAGTATTAGCCAGAATTTGAGTATAGTCATTAGTTTCTAAGATCTGTGGATTCCCAGGAGTCATTTCTGAGTTATGTTTAATTAAGAAGAATTTTAACATGATGTTTTTCTCCACCCTTCTACCAGGATATCCCTGGTGGCTCAGATGGTATAGAATCTGCCTACAATGCAGGAGACCTAAGTTCAATTCCTGGGTCAGAAAGATCCCCTGGAGAAGAGAATGGTTACCCACTCCAGTATTCTTGCCTGGAAGAATTCCATGGACAGAGGAGCCTGATGGGCTACAGTCCATGAAGTCACAAAAAGTTGGACATGACTGAGCAACTAACATTTTCTTCCCACCCTAAGGGTTTGAAATTATACTGCAAAACATGAAAGTTAAAATTAGAGGGACCTTTAGTAATAATCTTCTTTACCCCTTCATTTAAAATCAGGGAGACTAAGACCAGTAGAGTAGGACTATTCATGTAATCAAGGTGTTTGTGGCAGTTAATTTTATGTATCCACTTGAGTGGGGCAGGGAGTGCTCAGATTTTTGGTCAAACATCATTTCTGGGTGTATCTGTGAGGATAGTTCTGGATAAGATTAACATTTGAATCTGTAGCTGAGTAAAACAAATTACACCCCCCACCCCATGTGATGGGCTCCATCCAGTCTGTTAACAACCTGAGTAGAATAAAAGGCTAAGAAACAATTCTTCGCTACCTGACTGTCTTCAAGCTAGAACATCAGTCTTCTCCTGCCTTGGAATGGAGCTATATTATCTATTCTCCTTGGTCTGAATTTCTCGGCCTCCATAATCACATAAGTTCCTAATAGTAAATCAATCAATAACTCTCTCTCTCCCTCCCTCTCTGTAAACACACACATACAGTTTCCCTCTCTCTCTCTCTCTATTGGTTCTGTTCCTCTTAGACTCTTCACTAACACAGCATCCAGTGTCATTCCAAGGGAACCACACCCACCTTAATAGCCTCTTCCAACCACTGAGTCCCAAGTCAAACATCACACTATCAGCAGCATTTGCCACCCAGGTCCTGTCCTTTTTCTGTGTAACTCTGTGTTCACATGGGTGGCCTGTCCTGAATTTTGCCTTCTCTTTAAAAAAAAAAATAATTGAAGTATAGTTGATTTATAACGTTATATCAGTTTCAGGTGTGCAACATAATCATTCAGTATTTTTATAGATTATACATCACTTAGACTTATGATAAAACACTGGCTATATTCCCCGTGATGCATAACATATCCTTAAAACTTATTTATTTTATACACAGTAGTTTGTACCCCTTAATCCCTTACCCCTCTTTCACCTTTCTCCCTNCTTGCCTTCTCTTTAAAAAAAAAAAATAATTGAAGTATAGTTGATTTATAACACTATATCAGTTTCAGGTGTGCAACATAATCATTCAGTATTTTTATAGATTATACGTCACTTAGACTTATGATAAAACACTGGCTATATTCCGCGTGATGCATAACATATCCTTAAAACTTATTTATTTTATACACAGTAGTTTGTACCCCTTAATCCCTTACCCCTCTTTCACCTTTCTCCCTGGTAACCACTGTTCTCTGTGACCTTGAATCTGTTTCTGTTTTGTTATATCCCTGCCTTCTCTCTTGACTTGTCCATTTCCATTAACTGTTTTTTTGCCTCTACTGCAACCAGATTCTTTTCCTTACGTAAAACAATACNATAAAACACTGGCTATATTCCGCGTGATGCATAACATATCCTTAAAACTTATTTATTTTATACACAGTAGTTTGTACCCCTTAATCCCTTACCCCTCTTTCACCTTTCTCCCTGGTAACCACTGTTCTCTATGACCTTGAACCTGTTTCTGTTTTGTTATATCCCTGCCTTCTCTCTTGACTTGTCCATTTCCATTAACTGTTTTTTTGCCTCTACTGCAACCAGATTCTTTTCCTTACGTAAAACAATACAATCAAATACTCCACACTCTGAGAATAACCTTGTAGCACCATAGATAGGTCACTGAATTGCTCTCAGGGTTTCACCTGCTTTTTGACCCATCCATCAGCTGTCTCTTATACACATCTTTAACNCTTCTGAGTTCACTCTCAGAAAAGTACTCATACTCTACTCCATAGAATACAGGGATCCATCAGACAGAAACTCCTTCATCTTTCTAACTGTAGTGGGTTGAATCGTACCCCCTCCCCCACCAAAATATGTCCAGATCCTAACCCTCAAAATCTCTGAACTTAATTGGAAAAAAGAATCTTTGCAGATGTAACTAAGAGTCTCCAGATGAGATCATCCTGGGTTTGAGGTGAGCCCTACATTCAACGACAGGTCTCTTGATAAGAGCAAGGCAGAAAGAGTTCTGAGACACAGAGAAGCCAGCTAAGTGAAGACAGAGGCAGGGACCAGAGGTATGCAGCCCCAGACAAGGGACCCTTCAGAGGGAGGGAGAGCAGATGCTGCTGCTGCTACTAAGTCGCTTCAGTCGTGTCCGACTTTGTGCGACCCCATCGACGGCAGCCCACCAGGCTCCCCTGTCCCTGGGATTCTTCAGGCAAGAACACTGGAGTGGGTTGCCATTTCCTTCTCCAATGCATGAAAGTGAAAAGTGAAAGTGAAGTCGCTCAGTTGTGTCCGACTCTTAGCGACCCCATGGACTGCAGCCCACCAGGCTGCTTCGTCCATGGGGTTTTCCAGGCAAGAGTGCTGGAGTGGGGTGCCATTGCCTTCTCTGACACCACCCAGAGTGGGGTAATTTGTTATGGCATCCCTAAGAAATTAATAATGCCAACAAATCTGACACCTGTCTGCATCCAAACCAGCCCCTCCTCCCCAGATCTCTTACAAGAGCAAGGGTGGACACCTCCCATTTATGTCTCCAGCTAGACTGTGGATCCCACAACAGAGCCTTGTGATCAAGGATACAAGTCTCAAGTCACATACCCCGATATGAATCCCAGCCCCACCATGGCTGTGTGGCCTTGGTACCTATCTGTGCCTCAGCGTCCACATCTCGAAGAAATGGGCTAATAATAATAGAACTTCTCAGAGAGGCTGCCTAAGAGTCAAATGAGATAATGCTCCTAGGACAGTTTCTGTACACAAAAAAGGGGTGCAGTGAATTATTTATTTATGTATCTATTATCTCTGGCTGCCTTCTCAGGGACTAAACTATCAAGTGAATACTTCCTCTCTTGTTTCCTTCAGCCTTTCTTTCTTTATGGGATAATTTCTGTGAACACTGAAACATTCTCAACCCTTTTCTTTCCAAAGAGCAAGCAACAACAGTATTTCTCCCTAACCATACTTCTCCTGCCAGTTCCCACTGCGTCCCCAAACTCCAGTTTACAACAGATATTTTCATTTTCTAAATTCACTGCCCCCACTTCCTCATCCCTTACTTGTATGTGAACTCACTGAAATTGACTGTGTCCCTTCACTGGACCTGCACTGGACAAGGCCACGTGTCACTAAATCCTAAAGAAAAACATCAGTTGTTATCAGTAATTTTGGCCTCTGTTGCACGTGTCTTTTTTTTTTTTTTGAAAGCTTCTTACCATTGGCTCTGGTACTGGCCTTCCTGGTTGTCTCTCAGCCTCTCTGGCTGGTCTTCTGTGCTGGCTTCCTCCTCTTTTAATGATTCCTTAAAAGATGTGTTCTTCAGGGCTTCTTAGTCATTCTTCTTTTCTTTATGTTCGGTGAGGTATTGACCCCTTCCAAAACATCAATTTACTCTCAACAGGCTGATCATCCTGACTTGTATCTCCAACCCAGATTCCTCCCCAGTGCTCCTGGCTCATATATCTAGTTATTCACTAGACATATCTACCAATACACCTTAGACACCTCAAGTTCAACATGTCCAAGGGGCAATACTCAGCTTCTCTGGCCTTGAGAATCTACATCTCATCTAGTACTTGCTGTCTCACTAAGGGGCGCCTCCTTTTGTTCAAGCCAGAAAGCTGGGAGCCATTCTGGACTTGTCTCTTCCTTGGACGCCTTACAACCAATTTGCACCAAGTTTTATCTGTTCAACATCTTGAATATCTCTAACATTCACTCACTTGTCTCCTTCTCCACTGTCCTCATGTAAGCCAATGCCACATCACACATACCTCGAAGCTTATGTCCTATCAGGGTTTTCCCTCCAGACCTTCTCCATACTTCAGCTAGAATAATCTTTCCAAAATGAAAATCTGAGTGTGGCCACCCCTGCTGCCATTCATACACAAACTGTTAAAATTTTTCATTGCTGGTATCTGTTCTTATAATAAAATCCAAACTTCTTAGAAAGATTTATCAGCCCCTCCATAATCTGGCTCTCAGCATTTGGCTCCT
Source organism: Sylvicapra grimmia (assembly GCA_006408735.1). Classification (NCBI taxonomy): domain Eukaryota; kingdom Metazoa; phylum Chordata; class Mammalia; order Artiodactyla; family Bovidae; genus Sylvicapra; species Sylvicapra grimmia. Next base: position 37,144 of record SJYH01001084.1, read on the forward strand.
ATCCCATAGCCTTCCTGAAGTTTTTTTGTTCTCCCTTTCCTCCATGGCTTCATACCACTTCTTCAAGGGAGACTTCCATGACTCTCAGCCTTCCAGATATTTCATGATATTCTCTGTATGTCTTGTAGCTGAGGGCTCACCAGAACATGTTGGGATGCTATAATCAATGTCTGCCTTCCAAACTGTACAGCGAGCTCTCTAAGGATCAGAATCATGTCTGTCCTGTTCCCCACATCTCCCCATTGCTTCCCCAAGTTCCTGGCACACAGTAAGCACTTAATGAGGACTGGCTGAGTAAATGAACAAATGCTGCTCTTCTTGTGAATAACTCAGTACTTTATACTGGCATTTCTCTAAATTCCCTGTGAATCATGATTATTTGTATATGAAAAAAATGACCATAATTAAGAGTTGACTGAATTAAAGGAGAAGAAGCAATTAAGAGTGATTTATCCATCGCTGGAAGGGTGGAGAGAAAAGGGACCCCTCTTGCATTGTCAGTGGAAATGCAAATTGATACAGCCACTGTGGAGTACAGTATGGAGACTCCTTTAAAAACTATGAATCAGTTCAGTTCAGCTCAGTTCAGTCGCTCAGTCGTGTCCGACTGTAACCTACTAGGCTTCTCCGTCCGTGGGATTCTCCAGGCAAGAATACTGGAGTGGATTGCCATTTCCTTCTCCAGGGGATCTTCCCGACCCAGGGATCGAACCCGGGTCTCCCGCATCAGAGGCAGACGCTTTAACCNATGTTGGGATGCTATAATCAATGTCTGCCTTCCACACTGTACAGCGAGCTCTCTAAGGATCGGAATCATGTCTGTCCTGTTCCCCACACTCCCCCATTGCTTCCCCAAGTTCCTGGCACACAGTAAGCACTTAATGAGGACTGGCTGAGTAAATGAACAAATGCTGCTTTTCTTGTGAATAACTCAGTACTTTATACTGGCATTTCTCTAAATTCCCTGTGAATCATGATTATTTGTATATGAAAAAAATGACCATAATTAAGAGTTGACTGAATTAAAGGAGAAGAAGCAATTAAGAGTGATTTATCCATCGCTGGAAGGGTGGAGAGAAAAGGGACCCCTCTTGCATTGTCAGTGGAAATGCAAATTGATACAGCCACTGTGGAGTACAGTATGGAGACTCCTTTAAAAACTATGAATCAGTTCAGTTCAGCTCAGTTCAGTCGCTCAGTCGTGTCCGACTGTAACCTACTAGGCTTCTCCGTCCGTGGGATTCTCCAGGCAAGAATACTGGAGTGGATTGCCATTTCCTTCTCCAGGGGATCTTCCCGACCCAGGGATCGAACCCGGGNTCATGATTATTTGTATATGAAAAAAATGACCATAATTAAGAGTTGACTGAATTAAAGGAGAAGAAGCAATTAAGAGTGATTTATCCATCACTGGAAGGGTGGAGAGAAAAGGGACCCCTCTTGCATTCTCAGTGGAAATGCAAATTGATACAGCCACTGTGGAGTACAGTATGGAGACTCCTTTAAAAACTAGGAATAATACTACCATATGACCCAGAAATCCCACTTCTGGGCATACACTCTCACGAAACCATAATTGTAAAAGGCACATGTACCCCAATGTTCACTGAAGCACTAGCTCATTGCAGCTGTTTACAACAGTGAGGACATGGAAGCAACCTAGATGTTCTCTGACAGAGAATGGATAAAGAAGATGTGGCACATATACTCAATGGAATATCACTCAGCTACACAAAGGAACACATCTGAGTCAGTGCTAATGCAGTGGATGAACCTAGGGCCTATTATACAGAGGGAAGTAAGTCAGAAAGAGAAAGACAACTCTAGTATACTAATGCATATATATGGAATCTAGAAAGATGGCATGGATGAGCCTGTTTGCAGGGCGGCAAAGGAGACTCAGACGTAAAGAACAGACTTTTGTTCACAGTGGAGGAGGGAGAGGGTGGGATGACTTGAGAGAGTAGTACTGAAACATATACATTTCCATACGTGAAACAGATAGCCAGTGGGAATGTGCTGTATGATGCAAAGAACCCAAAGCCAGCTCTGTGACAACCTAGAGGGGTGGGATGGAGAGGTAGGAGGCTTAAGAAGGAAGGGTCGTGTGTATGCCTGTGGCTGATTCCTGTTGATGAGACTGTAAAATAATTATCCTCCAATTTAAAATGAAATAGAAATTTTTTAAAAAACTAATAAAAAAGAGTGATTTATCCCAGAACTCTCCCATAGAGTAACTTCAGTTCAGTTCAGTTCAGTCGCTCAGTCGTGTCCGACTCTTTGCGACCCCATGAATCGCAGCACGCCAGGCCTCTCTGTTCATTACCATCTCTCGGAGTTCACTCAGACTCACATCCATCGAGTCAGTGATGCCATCCAGCCATCTCATCCTCGGTCGTCCCCTTCTCCNGAGTAACTTAATTCAAAGGAAAATAATTATTTGACAAAAACCTAGAAACAGTTTAACGGTGTTACCTAAAGATCTTGGAGAAAAGTTTTGAATGATAATGTACTCAGATTAAGATAGACTATGAAAAGGATACTTCATAGCAGACTGATTTCCTGAGGGGTCACTTTGGAAACTATGGAGAAATACATATTTTACTTTAAGAACCTTGAAGTGAAGAATTTGTGATAGGAAACTATGGACAACATCTGAATTTGAGGGATTACTAAATAAGACATCTCTTAAGCTGGATAAAATTGGACTCTATCTCTTATGCTTTACACACCTTTAACCAATAATCTACTGCTCACTCATGCCGTTTCAGATAAGTCTGACATTTTTATTTCTCTTCTTTTGTATATGGATGAGATTTACAGACAACACATGTGCTGAAATGGGATAGATGTGATCTTTGACCAAAATCAAGTCAGAAAAGAACATAGTTTAATGTCTGTGACTTGACACACAAATAAAAAAGTAGAAGAGTACCTAATAAATGGAGCTCACATGTCATAAGGGAAATGCTGTATGCAAGAACACCGACTTCAGAGAAAAAAGATTTTAGATTTTGCATCAGAAAACCCAGGGTGGTATTGTTAAGTAAGATTTCCAGCAGGTGGCGCCCTGAACCAATTAATGTGAAACACAAGCTCCTGTGTGCGGTTAGGCACACCTATGCTATGTTTAGTCCCTCAGTCTTTCCGACCCCACAGACCGTAGCCCGTCTGGCTCCTCTGTCCATGGGGATTCTCCAGGCAAGAATACTGGAGTGAGTTGCCATTTCCTTCTCCAGGTTAGGCACACCTACATTTTAAGAATTAAAATCACTTCCCTTTATATATTTATATATATATTCTACTTACACAATTAGGAGACTGTGGAGTCCATGCACTCTGTGGAACACGTAAATACATTGCACCTAAACACATTCTTCCACTGGGGACTAGAGTAACAGCATAGTATGAAGGCTCACATTAACAAGCCAGACATACAAATAGACATATATATGCATGTGAAATTGGATCTGTTTCTCAGAGCCAGTCTATCTCCTCCAAATTGGTCCTTTAATACCATCTAGTAAATATGCCACACTTCTCTGCTATATCATCATTCTCTCTCTCTCCACAACAACTAGCCCAGATTTCTATGCTCTCTTTAAATACCAACATCCTCTTTTTCCCAATTACTCTCAGAAGATGGCATGATCACTACCTTTAAAAGAAGGACTTCCTTTAAAAGGAGGAGGAAGAGAAGGAGGAGGAGCCACATCCATCAGCAGGTCAAACTGTCTTATGTTCCAGACGCCAACAAGCAAATCTGCATCTGCACCCATCGTACCACCTTGCCCTCCTTCCTTCCTTCAGCAAGACAGAAGGCGGCCCTCCAGGCGCCAAAGTGACTCCCTTTTAGCATGCTCTACATCCCATGCCCCTCCCACTTTCTCAGAAACCCTAAGCCTCATTCACGCTTTTCTTCTCTATTTCTTTCTCTTGACTGTTCAGATTCTCCTTCTCAGTAATTTCCTCCCCGGGGGTTTTTCAAACAGCTCAAGTCTCTCCCACTGACAACACAAATAAAATGGGTGGACACAGAGGTACAAGTTTGACCGTGAGTTAATCATTACTGACACCAAGTGATGGGTACATGAGGGTTCATGATAATACTCTGCTGAATTTATTTACATTTGAAGTTTTCCAAAGTGAAAAGTTTTAAAAAGAAAAAACAAAAAAAGGCATTCTTGCTTGGCTCTTCCTGCCTTCCAGCTCACCAGCCTTCCTTCATCCCTTCTCANTGGCACTCAATCAAGTCCCTTCTTAAATGCTCCCTTCCTTTGAATTCAGAAATGATATTCCGGTTTCCCCCCCACTTCCCCTGCCATTGCTTCTCTCTTTTTCTACTGTGCCATTAAACAGTAGAATTTTTCTTAGCTCATTCTTAGGTCCTTCTCACTCTACTCTTTCTCTTGTGTGATCTCATTCACACTTTTGGCTTTAAATTCCACCAACATGCAGATAACTCTCAAAATTAAATCACTGATTCAGACCCTGACCCAGCTCTCAGCTTCAAAGCACCTCAAAGTTAGGAGCTCAGAGCTGAGCTCACCTACCCCAACCCTGGCCTTCTTGCAGGGTTTTCCTGTCTTGGTCAATAGTAGGCAAGCCAGAAATCTTGGAGTCACATTTGACAGCTCCTTCTTTTGTACCATTGCCAATCTACTACCAAATCCTGCACATTTTTGCTCATAAATATCTCTAAAACCCATCTACTTTTCTCTAACTACACCACCACCACCACCGCCCAAGCCAAGCTAACCTCACTTCTCACAACGACTACTGAACTGCTATTCAGCTCCATCTTCTGTCTTGGCACCTTTCTACCCTGTCCTCTGAACAGCAGCTGGGGCAATCATTCTAAAATGCAAAGCTAATCACGTTATTCTTTGGCTTAAAACCCTTCAGTGGTTTCGCCTTGTTTTTCGGATAAAGACAAAACCCCTACAGTCATGACAAAGCCCTGTGGGTCAGCTTCCTGTCTCTCCAATTACATTTCATGCCTCTTTCTGCCTGCCTCTCTGAAGTCAAACCACACTCACTTTTTAGCCATTTATTCTCTCTCCACCATGAGACCTCTGTGCTCCCTGTTCCTCTGTCTGGAAAGCTCTTTCCTTCATTATCTGCCTGGTTATTTCCTACTGATCTTCAGAGTCAAGTCAAGAGACATTTCCTGGAAGAAGCTTTCCTTGGCCCCTCCGAGGAGGTCAGCTCCCTCTATCATAAATGTTCTCTCCTCTATCCTCTGCCCTTTCATTCGTAGTTCCAATTCTACAATATATTTGCGTGGTAATCTGTGCCTCTCTTTGTTCATCCTTGTATCCCGCCAGCACCTAGTTCAATGCTTAGAACACAGTAGGCGCTAAGTATTTGTTGAATGAGTAACTGAATGAATGTTCATTCTCTGTCAGTTTTCTGTAAACTTAACCTGTCTCCAGGCTACCTCCCCCGGCATCTCTGAGTGAATACTCAGGGGTCACAAACTCATTTTTAATATTAATATATTTCTGTGCTTTTATAACTAGTATATACCAGATACTCATATGTGGGACAGGCCAGGCACTATTTTTACTACAAAGTTTGCAGCCAGATAATTATTTATGTGCCTAAAAATGCAGGTATAATGAAGCAGAACCCCAAAACTGTACTAAAATATAGCATAAAGCATAAGACTTCAAAGAAATATTGTACTTGTCAAAAACCACTTTAGTCTCTGCTTCCTGACATCTGGGGGTAAAAAAATCACTCTCCTCCACTGTTAGGGGCACAGTTAAGTAAAAAAATGTTAAAGTACTATTGGAAGTTTGTGCATAATTAGAAAAGAAACTAAGCTGCATATGCCTTCAAAATAGGTATAATTGGTGCTAAATTGTCTGCTATTTTGGATGGCACCATGTCCCACCTCAAAAGTGGACTATAGATGTAGCAAAAGGAAGATTATTAGGGGCTGTTAGCGATTCCCAGATGATGCTCCTCCAAAACTCAGGACTGGGCTGGGTCCATGGCAGGCAACTCCCAGAAAGTGCCCTGTCCAGGAACACAGCAGCCAACCTCTGGGCCCCTATCTCCTCCCAGCTCCCCAGGAATCTGTCTGTTCTCTGGACACCCTGGTGCTCATACCTGGCTTTAAAGCCCAGCATTTCTCCTAGTTGAAAAGACTTCACGTGACCCTCTCCATGGGGCCTGTGAAACCTTGTTCCCAGATTCCTGCAGGCGTCTATGCTCAGAGCCCCAGAGAGAAGTCCAGAGCTTCCTAGTGAGCACAGGAGACAGACAGTCCTCTTGGTGGTGACTACTGTAAGATGCATCATGCATTTCTTACTCCCCCTAGCACTCCACTATGCCCAAGCATTTTCAAGGTATCTCCATATCTTGAAACATATGGTCCATGGCTGAGGCCCCCAGAGCCTTACACATGATCTCCAAGAAACTAGCTTGAAACACTCAATCTGAAGAAGGCTGGTTGGACAAACCACCTGTAAACAAAGGAAGCTAGTGTTTGTTTCTGCACCTATTATGGATCTACCTATCCAGACCCTTTTCCATTTTACCTTATTTAATTCTAGATATTAATTGGCTCTTCTAGAAGAGGAAACCAAGGCTCAAGAAACCTAGTGCATGCCCAAAGTTACACAAGTAGACAGCAAGACCGCTGATGCAGACCCAGGTCCATGTCGTCCCCAAACAGTTGTTCCCTCCGCGATGCTTGTGTTTCCAGCTTCTCGCATCATAAGACTCTGTGTCTCGCCCACCGTCCATTCTCTCAGTAGAACCATCATAGGACAACATTACATTACAGAAGTAAAAAGATACATCTTCCAAGGAGGACACAAAGAAGTTTAAAGACGTTCTGTTCCATTACAATTTATAGGAACTGAAAAAAGACATAAACACTGAAATCATGTTTAGGAGAGTAGGTTCCATTTCCTATGGCTTTTCAATGCAAACGAAAATGAACAGTTTTGCTAGTAAGTGGAATCATTGTAAGGACAATAAACTAACTAGTTCCTAGACAAAATATAACTGATCTGTGCCAGGCTAGCTCTCCAGAAATGACAGATCACTTTTGTAGGGGGACATTGTTATAAAGCCCTCCATTTCTGGTGGTGTCACTTGGGAACCACAGTGCCGCACCCGGCTGCTTCTAAAAGGTGTTGTGTCCAGCAGACCAGAAAATGTTCCCTTCTCCCCAACACGCGCTATTCTTTACCAACAGTCAAAATTAACCCTTTAACACATAAATCAGATTCCACCACTCCTCTGCTCAAACCTACCAATGACTTCATTAGCATGAAGGAAAGCTTGATCTACAAGACTTACCACTTGGTCTGCAATA